>OX639994.1:73485753-73706447 GCA_951828415.1 Anomoia purmunda | reverse complement strand
TACAAACAAAGCTCGACACCTCACATCTATTATTCTGTGTTTAACTTTTTGTAAAAATCACTCAAAACTCAGAAAAATCAACTTTTTAAGAGCCATTTGTGACGTCAATCTTCAAACGAGGCAAGTACGAAGTAACGGAAGTGCTTTTGTCGTCACCTTCTTTTCTCTACATCTTGCATGCGAATAGCTAGGGCGAGTGTATTCTTAAAATATTCCTATTCAATCTTTCACATCACACTCTAAATTTTTTCTTTCAGCCTTTGGCATTTTTGTGATTTTCGCTTGGTGCTATTCACAATATATGAACATACGTCGCCACAATTAGCTTTGGCAGCATGCGTTGACACGAAAACAACAAATTAAAAAAAATCACGTAGCAGCCCGCATAAATCTCTCATTCACCGAAAGTGTTGAATAATGACTTAATCTATGTGGATTAAGTGTTCACTTGATTAACTCAATATTTTATTTTAGTAATATTTATCACAAAAAAAAAAATAGCTGCGAGATATCTCCCTAATATTCTTCCGATTGCAAGTAGAATGTAGCCTTTTAAATTTTTTTTGGCATTCTAACCTTCTTATAACTATTAAAGTTCCCTGTTTGACTCTTTTTAAATTTTTCCACAAAGTTTTAATTTTTATACCTTGACGGTTGATTGTGACAGCCTAATTGTATCGAGAATATTTTGAATAAAAATTATTTAACCAGCTTCAAAAACTAACACGCAGCACATAACATAATTATTATCAGTGGTTTAGGTCGATATTGATACATATTATTTTTTTTTGTGCGGCCACTGTTTAGTTGCCCTAAAACCAAAGCTGTTAAATTTTAACTAGGATTAGTAATCATTAGAATTAATTTTAAAAATAATCCTAATTGATTAGAAAACTTCAATTACTTTTTTTCAATTACTAATCAATTACGATTAGAATAATTGAAAAATAATTGCAATTTTTGCAATTAGCTGAAACAAATTGAAACTAATTGAAATATCTAATTAAATTAGTTTTTTTCAATTATTTCAATTACTTTCAATTAGATCGAAAGTTTTTCTCAAACTTTTCAAACAAAAATTTAGAAAAAACAAAAAAAAGAAGCAAATGTCCCTGTTTTCGCATCCTTGCTTTGTGGTGTGCTTATTATCATTTATAACTTTTTTATGATCTTTCGTAAGACATGTGTTTTTTGGGGGGTTTATTATTTGCTAAAGGAGGCGTTTGTAAAGTTCAATACTCCATTGCCATCATCGGCGCCTGTAGAACGACTGTTTTCTTTTGCAGGCATAAGAAAATGCCCCAAGATGGCAGGCTTTGACCGACGTTTCGTTCGAAAAGTTGGTTTTATTAAAAGCAAATGCCAATTTTGCAACAAAAAACTAAGACTAATGAATTTCTTTTTATCTATATAAAGGTTTTTTTGCCGCATGAATTGCTTGTTTACATGTATGTATAAAGGAAATATAATCATAAAATAATAAAAAAAAATATATTGAAACAACTAGTATTACTGTTTATAAAAGTAGTTTAAAGAATTTCTATTTCCACCTTTTTTCGTTTTTTCGAAATTTTGATTGAAAATTTTGAGCAAAACTTGCGATCTAACTGAAAGTAATTGAACTAATTGAAAAAACGAATTTAATTAGATATTTCAATTAGTTTCAATTAGTTTCAGCTAATTGCAAAAAATTGCAATTATTTTTCAATTATTCTAATCGTAATTGATTAGTAATTGAAAAAAAAATAATTGAGGTTTTCTAATCAATTATCTAATTGTGAATATGGATCTAATCTAATTGCTAATGATTGCAATTACTAATCATTATTTAACAGCTATGCCTAACACCCACTCAGAAATATTATAGAACTCGATTTACTGACAAGGAAAATGTCTTTGGTTTAAAACCGAACTCAGTTATAACAAGAAAAGAAGTGCGGCTCTGCCTAAGATTTCATGCCGTTAATTAATATAAAAAAAAATCATTTAATTTACATTATTAGCGTAAAAATATTAAATTTTAAAATACTAATTGCTTTTTGCAAATACAATAAAAAATATGATAAAATAAACTTTATTTTTATAGAAAAAAATAATTATAAATATAAAAATACATGAATATATGTGGAAGTGTAATGATATTACGTGCTAGTACTAAAAAATAAAGCGTCATGGTCATTGTTATATCGGCGCTTTAAAGGAAAACCTCAAATCAGAACATTCAGTTGTGTGGGAGCTAAAAGTTATTGTGACCCGCTGTCAATGATTTTCTTTGGATAATTTTTATTCATTATAACTTAAAGCAGTGCCAAATTGCATGCTCTTTGGCCCACGAGTTGCAACGGATAACTTCTTATCTGAACAATCAGCACAATTTCAGTAGACACTTTCTATTTATAATATATGGCAATACTGTAAAAATTCATGTTCTTAGGTGTTTTAGTGCCAGAGTTATAACGCAAAACCTCATATCTGAACAATCAGTTGTATGGGAGCTATAAGTTTTAGTGAAAATTGAACATTTGATGTCCAAATTCCATGTTTTCAGCTGCTTTAGTGTAGGATCCACCTGAAACAACATGACCTAGCCCGCGATATAGCTCATACAGCTCATCGTTCCATTGTCTGCGGTACAGGTCGTCGCGAAATCGTACAGGTCTAATAATCTTTCGGAGAATCTTACTACAATTGGAAAAGGTGGAAATAACGGAGCGGTGGTTGAGGCCAATAATGTCAATGTCATCGGCATCCGCCAGCAGTTGCATGGTCTTATAAGAAATGGTGTCTTAATTCTGCAGCTCGAATTATCTTTTCTAACATAATGTTAAGGAAGTCGTACGATAGGAACTCGACCTGTTTGAAACCTTGTTTCGTATCAAACGGCTCGGAGCGGTCCTTCCCAATTGTGACTCAGCTGGTGGTATAGCTCATCGCCATTTTACATAGTCGTATTAGTTTTGCAGGGATACCAAATTCAGATATCGCTGAAAAGCTGATTTAAAGTCGACAAATAGATGGTGTGTGTCGATGGTAGATGTACCGCTTAGGTCTAATAGCACACTGATAAGGTTCAATTACAGAACATCAGTAGATACAAGTTGGTGATTCTCATGTGCTAAATTCCATCTATATGCTACCCACCCAAATTTGTAAAAGTCCAAGTTCAGGCAGAACTTCTCAACCATCGTGCGAGATAAATCACTTATTGTTGTATACTAATAACTGTCACATGTAACAAACACAACAATATCTAGCAAATTTGTTATAAATTGTCCAATACCTGTCTATGGTCCTTCCGTAAGATTAAGATTTATAGCAGGTCTATTTACTTTCGCCAATCATATTAATTTTATTATTTCAAAGTCGTATGCAATTTTGTCAATTGAGCGATGGAACTGTACTGAATTCTAGGACCCATTTCCGCTATTATAAATTAAGAACTAATAATTTTTAAGATATCACAATTGAACTTCACTACTGATTAAAATTTTATTAAATTAAATAGGTAAGCAGAAGTCTAAGTTCAAATGAAACCGACCTTTAAATACCCGACGCGAGTTTTATTTCAAATAAGCAGTA
The DNA here is from genome assembly GCA_951828415.1 of Anomoia purmunda. Lineage (NCBI taxonomy): Eukaryota > Metazoa > Arthropoda > Insecta > Diptera > Tephritidae > Anomoia > Anomoia purmunda. The sequence continues at coordinate 73,702,868 of OX639994.1, read as the reverse complement.
GTTGCTGTTTTCAATAAAAACATTTTATCTTGTATATACAAATGAAAGTGTGTCCTTCATAGGCATCCAAAATGGTCACTGTGCTTCCGATATATAAAGACCTATCTGCTCTAAGGTGAGCGATGCCACGCCCATCCCAACATCTTGGATTTGATGTATTTCTTTCTCAAATCCAATTCTGTGTATCAAATTTGAGAAGAACCTCATGAAATATCGGATTTTTTTTCTATTTTTGTAATTTAGCATTATAATTTTTAAATACATAGCGTGTGCCAAATTTGGTAGAATTTAATGAAGTGGCTTCAGAGATATGGTTATTTGCTCCAAAGTCGGCCACGGCTATTTTACACAATTTGTCCCCTGTCTTTCTCCCTTCAACCTAATTCTGCGTATACAATTTTAGCAACTTACCTTTGGCAGATACTGAAGTATCGAATTTTTTGATTTTGCAAAATAAAAGAGTTGGGCATGCTTTTGATCCGATATAAATAAAGTTCAAAATGAGTAATTGTTTTAGTTACTTAAATATGGAAAATAAAAAGATTTATGTAAACTACCGTTATGTGAAAGGTGGGCGGATTTTCGCCCGCTTTTAATAATTTTCTAAAGGTTGATTGTTGATGTAAAATGCAATGTATTTACCAAAGTTAGTAGAGTTTACGAACTATGCCTATTTCCCCTACAGTGGGCGGTGACACGCCCGTTCTTCTAAAACCGATTCCCAGCCCAATACTGTGTGTCGAACTTGAGAAAATTAGCTTAACTAGTTGCTGACCTTTTGATTATTACTAAGCACCATTATGTAGGCGTGGTTATTGTCCGATTACGCCCACTTGTATACCAAGTTTCCTTGGGATATCTCATTATTTAATCGCGTAGCACGGGCGGATTTACAGACAGACATGGCTTAATCAATTTGGCTATTAATTCTAAAAGTGTTGATATATAAGTGTATATACTCGTACCTATATCCGTGGTTTTATTCTGTTACAAACAACCGTTAGGTGAACAAAGTTACTATACCTTTGGCACTAGCACGCTCGGGTATAAAAAAAATCTTACGTTTTCGATACGTCTCCAGTGAATTATGAAATTGGAAGGAGGCACTAGTGCGCGCAGGACCGGTTGTGTTTACAGGTCTAAAATGTAAAAAATTTAATAAACAAACTCTAGAGGAGAGGGGCCTTCTTATATATACATTCCTTGGAAATTATAATAAGTCCTAAAACGATTTGAAAACTTTTTATAGCTTTATCTCGCCAGATTTCTGATCATCATTGTTGCCGCTTCATAGCCGTAACATACAAAAGATCGAATTTTGTATTCAAATTTCTTAAATTATTTTTAAACAGTTTACTCTTTGTACATTTATTTTATACATATATTTCAGTTAGAGCTAAACTTGTTTTTAGGTTTGAACCTTGTGTTTTTTTTCAAATAGTTCAGCTGAACAAATGAAGTTATCTCAAACGTACACATTTACTAAACCACGCCCGTTCAATTATGAAATAATCTAATAAAATATGTTTTTTATTACCTTGCACCAGAAATAAGACCCTGGAATTATTAAGAAAAAGAAATTAAAAAAAAAAATATTGCATTTCGTCTTCAACAATTTCGCTCATAAATCTCTTATCTGCGATCTCTCACCAACTGTGCGCCGACAAGTGACACCTTGGAATATTTATTTAGAGCATGGAAAAATATTATCATAAGCGGTATGAGTATCTCTCTCTGAAAAATATCCGATAACTACATAACTACCGGTCTGCCCATTTATGGAGTCAACCGACCTGTAAATTAAATTAGCAGATATTATATTACAACATAGAAAACAAGGAAAAGCGGCGAACAAGTTCATAAATTAGGTCAACGGGGCTGTAGCGCACACATAGAATATTCTAAAGTAGACAAACAAAGCATAGCGGAAAAGGAAGTCAAGCAAATGAATATGGAATACAGAATAAATGAACAAAAAAAAACAACAATGAAACGCAAAGCCTAGGATAGAACTGATGAACAGATGAAAAGCAACGGCATTTTCAAAACAATGAAGATAAACAAAACAACATCAAAACGAAACAGATATCCGCAATAAAACAGGTAAGTATTTGGTATGATAAAAACGAGTCGAATTTCAAAACCGAATGGGAAACAAATATATAAAAATAAATAAAAAAGCAAAAAAAGCAATACTGATGAAAAACAGAGCACCAGCTGAGCAAGTGAGCGAATCTCCTCGGGCTACACACGTTTGTTGACAGCGTCTCTGACACCGCTGTGTGGTTGTAGTGTTGATAACCAACATTGGGAAGCGGCAAAATATGGCAAAGCGGTGCTCAAACGAATGGCGGCTGTTGGACGCTGAGGCTATGGCTAAGGTTGGCGTTGAAGCGGAGCAGAGTGGATTACATTTCTACATTTTCAGGTGTCACCGATAAGCATCTAAATACTGGTCGGGCAACGCGCAGCGCGCACCGATTCTGATGTAAAATAATACATATGTATGTACATATGTACACACAAGAAAGCCGGTGCCCGCCAAGAGTTCGACGATGTCCAGAGGCAATGGGCAGGTAGGTACAGCGGATGGCGCAGAGGCAGGAACGAAATGACGCGGTGTGGTCTCATTATGTGGAAATTTCACATAATCCCGCATTTTTCATTTGATATGCACGTAAAGATACGAGTTAAAAGCATATAAAAAAAAATATACATAACATAAGAGAAAAAAATAAATACTTAAACGTAAATAAATAAATAAATGTGTAAACACCTGAGGATTGACGCTGAAAATCGGTGGCGCGCAGTACCTTCAGTTTGGTTGATAAAGCAGTATCGCAAAAATGAATTGCGTTTATTTAATAAAAATATTTTGCATGCACTGCATCGGGCCGCTGTCAGTCTTTGACATGCATTTATCGTATCGTATTTATTCCTCATGCTCTGTGTGTGCTGCTGGAAATACTTTCGCGCTCTTCATACGTCGCATTTGACATTTGTGCGGTTAAGAAAATTTACTACTACTAGAAAAACCCGGTAGACATTGTCCTGCAACTCTTTTAAAAATATAAGTATGTAGCTTGTCCACGCCGAGATGAAAAGTACGTTTTAATATTTTATATCCTTGAGTAGAATTTGATTAAATTTTTTTTTTTAAAGAGGTGGAAAACCCTCTCAAAATATACATATAAACTTTCTCCTATCTAAACGAACGGTTTTACACTAATATTATATTATTTCGCATTACTTGTGTATAATTTAATTTAATTCGACAGGTGGCAACCTCCTTTAAAATATTGCTAGTTATATATCTTCTCCTCAGCAAAACGAACCATTTGACATCCATATTATAATATTTCATGAACTTACTATATATGAAATTAAATTTGACTTTTCAAACAGGTGGCAACACTCCATACACTTTACGACCTACCCTCAAACGTACCAAATATAAAGAGCGATTGGTCGTGGCTCACTCGGTTACCCACATACACGCAAGCGGCAATCATATCGTCCAGGATGCCAATCAGCGAGAAGCTGAAAACGGTGGACTCCATAACAGAATCAATTCAACTTCCCCAGGGGAAAATCAGTGAGGAAACCAGCATCCTGGAAACCGTCGACTCCGATCTGCGTGGAGAGATTGCTGTTCTCAAACAACGCTTTGTACCAACGCACGGGACCATGTTAGATCTCGTACTTCGGTCAGCAGACGTGACGCCAGCGGTACCGCCAGCGAGATGTACCAGTACCATGCCAAATTTAGCCGCAACACCCATAAATGTAAGCAGTCGTGCAAATTCGGGCATCTGCCGACGCATTTCAGAATTATACATATATATATTTTGAAAAGCAACTGAACCACCGCCTTCACATATTTGACACATCCACAAAGATGAGTTTTTTAATTGGCTCCGGCGCAGATGTGTCAACTACCTCGAAATTTTTGGTGTTGGCTCAAGCATAACATTCAGATTCCCAATTGTTTATCGCTAATGACGCACCAATACAGGTGTTTAGAGAAGCCCTATTAAAACTTGCTCTATGGATTGCGCAATGTGGCTTAGGAAACGTGTCTGTCTATCTAGATGACATCTGCATTACTTCCAGTTCATTTAAAGAGCACCGTCACAAAACCGGTACTCGGCGTGGTAGAACTTAAATTTCTTCGTCATCTAATAACTAAAGAGGGTGTACAACATTACTAAGCTGCGTTAAGACAGTTTTGGATCTTAAACTGGCGAGATTAGCGAATGACCTAAAATGGTTTATTCATTTGTAGAGGGAATTTTTGCAACAACCCCTCTAATACCAACACCGCTGCTCTTTGAGATGACTTTGGGTAATAAGCGCAACGCTGGTGTCGTATGGACCGCCGATAACATGAAATTATGAAAATTTGCCATAGAACCAAATTATTTATATTAACATTTAATACATACATATGTAAACCTTGGAAAAATATATTGTATACATGTATATATATGTACATATATACATGGGCTGTATTTTTTTGCCTGAATTTAATTAGTGCCAGCACTTCTATGATGTGATGCCGACAAAGATAGCAAGTTCAGAGAATGTTATAAAATAAAATGTAAATAGAGTTCGATATTTTAGGAAGGGAAAAAGTGAAATAAGCTGGAAATTTGGTGCTACCGTTTTAATATGCATTTGAACTAATTTTTAAAGTAAAACTTCTTTAGCGACATAAACGAGTATATGATATTGCAACGTCGCGTCACAAAGTTGCGGCACGACGCACGTTGTTTGGGATCGTTTCGGTTCTATTTATAGTCTAGGTTTTCGGGACTTTAAATTGGACTTGAAATTCAGGATCATTTCGAGACTTGGCTTTTAATAGTTTGTAGCTAGATCGGAATAGGTGTGGAACTAGCTTAGGTTATGTTAAGCTGGCTGGCCCAACGAGATGCCTCACATAGACCAGTAGGCCATTTGTGTTACTAGAAAAATGTGCGATCAATGAAAGCCTTGTCTTGTGAGCCGGTGGCATTGTCGAAGAACTCTCCGCCCCCTGGGCGAACTGAAGTAGGCTCTTTGGCTCTTTGGCACTTTATCGGCAGCCGACTGCAGGTCATAATACGTTTCACCGTTTCATTATTCATTTTCTGCATCTTTTATCCTTTACCAGACCCAATTTTGGGGCATGCGCAGTCAATAGGTAGCTCCAGTAAGAATCTGGAGTCCTCTCTTTTCAGAGAAAGTAAAAAGTTCGTGAGCTTAGTATCGCTTAATTTGGAAATGATTTTTGAAACCCCACAGCCCTGTGTTTGCTTCTACGCATTGCTTGCTTGCTGAGCGAGAGCGGCACTTCCCCACTGATTGAGTCTTCTAGATAGACACTCTGTTGGGCAAAATCGTCTGCCCTTTCATTTCCTTCTATACCCTTATGGCACGGGACCCAATAAAGGTTCACGGGTTTGGGAACAGCCAACCTGCCCAAATTTTCTTTAGACCCTACTAGGGTTTTAGAGCAGGTACTGAGGGAAAGCAGGACCTTGGTGGCTGCCTGACTGTCGACTGTCTGATAGAAAAGAGCCAAATTAGTTGATTTGCTGTCAGACTATTTGTAGTATTTTTTTGGCAATATTCCTACAAAAAGAGTTTCTTACGGTATTTTGTTGTATGTACCCTGTCGGAAAAAATAAGTCAGTTTAATGTACTCGTAGAAAACATATTTCTAATTTGTTGAGTTTAAATTATAAGTATAGTAATTAAAAACATGTGCAAGGTAGGGCAATGGTTGTAGGGATTGGCAATTAGATGTCATTGAAAAATTTGTAATTTTCATTAAAATTTGTTTCATTTCCCACAGGGTACATATGCTGCTTGACAGACCAGAGTAAATAAACTTTCTATACCAACAATTAATTTGCTTAAATTCGTATTTATTGCGACTCTTCGCGAAAATGAAACTTCCGTATGCGAAATTTATTACAAACAAATCGAAATTAAGCCAGTGACCTTCTACTTCACTTCTATCAACAGCGAACAGTCGTCACCCGGTTGGCAAAATTGCAAAGGCGTGAACGCATGAACCCGATTAAAAGTACTAGTGAGAAGCGTCAATAAATTATTCTCAAAGAAACAAGCGCGTAAATCCTACAATTCAAGATAAAGAATAAAAAGATGAATAATACAAACTGACTAAACCGAAAAATGTCGAAAATCACATATCCCATACATTTGGCAGAAGTACAACGAACTGCAAAGAAATAACAAAGAACAGTGACCGAAGAATTCCAATGAATTACAAGAAATCAGCAGCACCCAGCTGTAAGTGGAACCTCTGAAATAAAGCGGCTGGTTGTGGCGGGTTAGAGAGCAAGTGAGCTGGTTGGCAGCAGACGTAAGTGGGGTAACGTTGAAAAACATCACACCACACATTGAGGTAATTAATTTTAGCATTAAGTGCTAATTTCACGACAACACGATTATTATTATTTTTTATGGTGCACAAGGAGTTGCGAGTACCAGTGGCGGGGCGTGCCGCATTGCATCGAATTCCACCATGGATGCTGTGTCGTTGGCGGGCACGTCCAATCGCTTGGCGTTGCAATCGTCTCGTCGCGCAAACATTGCCTGATGTAAGGTGTTGTATGTTTGGCAAACCGTTACGTGTTGGATGTTGGCAATGCGTGATTTTATGTCTTTATACGTCGAGTCGTATTCGCACAGTAGCATAGAAAACTTGCACAAAATTACTAATTGGCCAGTGCCATTGCATTTCCATGTGATTAGTTATTACAGAGAACGGATAGGTGTACTTATTTTCATTAATGGTACTGAATTCCGTAGAAGTCTTTTAAAGTCACATTTCATTTGAATCCTGTACATAATCTTAAGAGGGTTGGTTGATGGAAGCTACACTTGAGCACCCAGACTAGCTATTTTAACCCGAATTTTCCCAGAACTTTTTTTGTCTTATATTTCGTTGAAAATTTGTATACTTATGTATTTCGACCACCTGAACATGTAAATGAAATCCATTTTCCAGAATATTGCTACGCTTTTCCGGAAAATGCGAAAAACTAGCGTTTCCATATGGTAACCCTGGGTCGCCTAGGGTACAGGTTTTTTTTATGAAAAAGGAAACGATTTCTGGACATGTTCTCATAAAGAATCCACAAAAAATAACTATTTTAAACCATTTTTATTGAAATTATAAGTGAGGAAAACTTTAATTTATAAAACCACAAACGAAGTTATTTGTTGAGCTGTAATAAATCACGGTTTGGTATGGTAATTGGCGAAACACTTTACGCAAAGCCCTACGTTGCATTTTATACATGCTGTTCGTCCATTAACTTTGCATCGTTCACCAGCACAATGCCTACGATTGGATGGTACTACAAAATGGCCCACCTGATCATAACGGAGGGTGTGTTCAACTCGACCTGGTTGTTGTGCATATCTGTGAGAGGGCATCGGACCAGACGCTTTTGCTTTGGTACCGTAATGTTTGCAGTAGTATACTGCCAGCTGTCGTCGAAATTCTAGTTGAGTCATTGATGGATTCATTTTTCGATGAAGCTGCCAAGAATTTTGAACACAAGCATCTACTAGCCAGGTAAAAATGCTAGACCACCACTTCTTTCCTCTATACGCGATGCGATATTGGGCCAAGTTTTGGTCGAATCGGTCTACTCCGCACATATGTATATTTGTTGTATTCTGTGATAGCACAAGGTCGGGGTACATTTATTTTTGTTCCAATTACCTTCGAATAACGCTTTGCCATTGATTTCGGATTTTCACCAAAGTTCGTAGACAACATGCAGACAACATTGTTATCTTTCCACTTCACCAAACGAATACCAGTACTTCTCATTTCAATTGATTCAGAGTAACCTCTTTCCATTGATATGAAGTTTTTTTTATGCGCGAGTGGACAGCTTACTGGAATTCGATTTTCACGTATCGTTCCCGTACCATTATATCCGCATGATTTTAAGTAAGTCAACAAAGGATAACTGGTGAACAGGTTATCGAAGTAAAACGAAAATGGCAACGATTTCAATGTATCAGGAAAATCATTGATCATACTGACCAAAGGAGCGGCGCACTTACCAAATTTAGCCTCATATTCAGCATTCGAACGTGGATTTTTTCCCTGATAAATTTCAAAGTTTATCAAGTATCCTGATGAAGTGCAAAGAGACCAAACTTTATAGCCAAATCGTAGTGGTTTGCCTTTTATGAATTGCTTACATCCGTGTCTTCCAAAATAAGATATCATACTTTCATCGAAAGAAAGATTTTGTTCAGCATGAAAATGTTCAATCATTTTAGCTTTCAAGTGATCGGTAAGAGGACGCAGTTTCCACATTTTGTCAGCATTTCCGCGGTTCTTTGAAAAACCTTTCGAATTGTCTTCAAAGTGAAGACATTGCAAAATCTCCTGAAATCGATTTCGACGCATGGTATCACTTACAAGATTATTGCGAATGTCTTCATCTTGACTCCACAAATTTCTGTAACTAGCGTGATAATTATAGCCAGTAATGATCAAAATGCCGATAAATGCTCGAAGCTCGCTGACTGTTATATTTGGGTTGGATTTATTCTGTTCGATCGCATAAACTGCACTTTGTTCGCATATATGGTTCAATAAAGTATCATCAAAAAATTTTTCAAATTGTTGGTGAGGAAGTAAATTACGACAATCTTCATAATTTCCAACGGGAAAAATAGGAACAAGGCATGGTGAATTATTTTTCACCCATTCAAATATTGTTTCTTTGTTCCTTGGAGGCAATGCAACATTTGAAGGCTTCGGCTGTATCTTACGTAACCGTTTTCTGTCAGGTGATGTACGATTGGATGTTGTTGCTTGATCCTCTATCCCTTGGTATATGTTATCAACCACGATAACGGGTAAATCTTCTACATTTGGAGCTAAAGAGTTTATTTGAAAAAATTAAAATTATTGATAAACTAATATTGTTCTCAAACATGCCTCCAATGTCATCTTCTTCATCAAAGTTTTGTAAATGTCGCCCACTAGCCATTACAATTTCACAGCCACCTTTTAGCTGAGCAGGGCAAACATTATCTGGGATACCCCCACATTCATCTTCAGCATCATCTTCGCCAGATATGTTGCCATCTTCAGGAGGCTCGATATAAATAGTAGTTGGTATATCAGTTAATTGATTTTGATCCTCTATTTCATCGAGCTCTTGAATGTAATCAAGCATTTGTTGTAACGATAAGCCTCTGAAAATCATAAGATTTATAAAAGTCTAAAACAATATTTAAAAATATTAGAGATATTTCCAAATAAAGACAAAAAAACCACATGAAACCTTAAAAAAAAACATGTACCCTAAGCGACCCACGATTACCATATGGTAACGCCCTAAGTAAAATGTTTAAACACAGTACAAAAAAACATTTTTTTTACAAAAGTAAACCCGTATTTAATAGTTTATTTCATTGAGTACCGATCAATGTAATTATCATTGAAATTGGTTGAAAAAGTTTTGCTACATGCGTATACTTACCGACTCGCCATATTGTAAAACTGGAAAAAATCACTTTTTTTTTTCACTAAAATTTGACACGTGATAACTTCGCTGTTCGAACTATGAATAACAAAAGCTTTATTTGTCTAATAAACCACATATATTTTGCATAAAATACCGTTTTTTCTTTGTAGCTTTATTATGTAGTTCTGAATTTATTCGTGTAAATGTAACGGCATATTTTGCATTACCATATGGTAATCGTGGGTTATTTCGGGTTAATATTGCATTGGACCCCTGATACTTCACTTCAACTGTCATTTGTTGTTCGACCTCTTTTTGTTATTCAATCAATAAGACATCTATTCTATGCTATGTACATAAATATTTTTTGTATTAATATAGAAACCATTAAGTTCACAGAGTTTACTTATCAACAGTGAATAAATGTACGATACGGCCGCAGTAGTCGAGTGTGTGACGTGTGGGCGATTCATTCGATGGTCTCGACTTCACATCCTGACCGGGGCAAGTAAGGTCACAAATTATATGAAAACATTTTTAAAATAGCGAGTGTAATTCTGCCATGCAAAAACTTTTTCGGCCAGCCCTGTCCTAATGTTTCCTTGACATTGCAACAAAATTGCATATTTTGCAATTAAAAAAATCCTTTCACTTTGCTTGTCTGATATAGTGTTACGTAAGAGGTGATAATGCTGCAAACAGTGATATTTTAAGTTATGAAGCCCATAGTCAAAAAAGGAATAACAGTGGGTGGAGTTGACCTAAAATTTAGTACCTAAACAAATATCCTATTGGAAATTTCTAGCACTATTTCAAAATATAAGCATTTAACTGCATTACCGACACTTTCCAGTAGCTTGGGATATTGCTCTATTTAGGTAGTAATTTATGAGAAAATAATTCTCTACATTTGTGAGAAGCTTACTTTATTTACAAGCCTCTAAAATGACGTCGTCAGTTACGCAACACAAATTTTTTAATTGTAGTTTTTTGCTCAGTGATGGATTATTTGATTAACAGCCGTCAGTGGGCTACACAGGACTGTGCCCTTTCCCGATGTTGCTTAACTTTTACCTCTCCAAACCGTCAGAGAGAGTCACTATCGTCTCGAGCGCTGTTGACTTCTCGATAATAGCTACCGGCAATGCAATCGACCGCGCTCACTTCTTGACTTTATGAAACATGACCCGAGATAATATCGAAACTTTGGGCGACGTTATACACACCATGGACAATGGATGCCAGGCTGGAACTTAACATTCATGTTGATAGAACTCCCACTCGATGATTTTGTGAGTAACCTTCGACAGCCTGTTCTCCTTTTCAGCGCACACCACCGCAATTGACAATAAAGTACGAAGCCGCAAAAAGTCCTCAAGTCGCTTTCCGGCAACACTTGGAGAAAGAAAAGAAAATGCAAGGTGATTGGTCGCCCGGCTGTAAAGTATTATGCTGCACCAGTAGGACAGCCGGGGATCAGTCGCACATAGTGTACGAAGTTACAAACCTGTCAGAACACTGCACTTAGGTCTGTGACGGGAAGTCTTCTGATGTCGTCGTAGTCACACCTTCACCAGGATGCTTGCCGCGCCGCTACAACAACGACAACAACAATTATTGTTTCAACAATTTTTTTCCAAACTTTTTATTAAATTTAAAATATACAACAAATACTAAAAATAAAACAATAACAAAAGCATTTATTTGTAACATAACTTTATTCAGAAAAAAGACGTTTTGGTTTTTTAAGCATTGGCATACTTTTGCACCAAGGTTTTGCTACTCTGAATTTAATAATTTATCCAGTATCCTTTTGATTTGTTCAAATGATTCATCCTATTTGGCATAGACTGGTAAAGTTTGGCTACAAAATCCACAGGAATTTTTTTCCATTCGGCCTGAACCCTCTCCCAAAGCTCATTAATATTTTTTTGGTTCTTCTTGGTGTTCTGCCAACCGTCTCTTTAAAAAAGCCCATAAGTTTTCTATTGGATTCAGGTCTGGACTCTGTGGTGGCCACTCCATGACACCAAATAATTGAGTACTAAGCCATTCCCTCAAAAAAAACTTACCGTTTGCCAATCATGTACCGTATATGACTTGTACTTTTCATATTTGACGTTTTTTTGTGACAATAAATTTATGGGTTTTAAATTAGCAATAATGTTAAATGCAAAATTCGTCTTCTAAAGCACCGTTAGTTGAGAATTTTTGGCTGGTGCAAAAGTGAGCCAATGCAGTTGAGTCAAAGAGATCGATTTATTCTAAATAAGAGAATCGCATTAAATAATGTTTATTCATTTTTAAGAGAAAAGACAATATGGATTAGAAAAATGTAAATACTGTTACTCTTTTAAACAAAAACGGAAAAACAGAAGATCATTCAAAAAAGTTTGGTTAACATTGGCTCAATTTTGCACCACAGTGTATCCGAAAATATTTCACTTTGCAGTTAATATTTGTAAATGACCTTTCATTTCATTTTTCTTTTATGGGTTATGTAAATGTCCTGAACTTATAGTGATTTAATTTATTTGCTTCAATTTAGATTTACCTACGTGTATGTATGTATGTACGTAAATAAATGTGAAATCATAAAATAATGCACAATATATTCATAAGTCATAAGTCATAAGTTATTGAGACATATTGTATTTTCTTTAAATTCTATCTACCTAATAACTATGTGCTAATTCAATTTGAAAAATAATGTCAAAAGTAGAGTCCTCATTTTCTGTGTGAAATACATACATATGTACATACATGTATTTAATACTGAAAATGGGGATTTCGTGTTAAGGGATTTAGATTTGGGAATTTTGATTTTGGGGATTTAAATTTGGGGATTTTGATTTTGGGGATATTGTGGTACATCCCTTAGCATCCTTGAGTCAGAGCCCTGCAATATATCTTTTACTGAAAACGATAGAAAGAGTCGTTCTTCTGACTACAAGCACGTTCAGATTTGCAATTTTCGTTGTATACAAACTAAACGGATTTCCAATTTGGTAAAAATGTTTCCACTTTAGGTTATGTTAAGAAAAACTCTAGCGGCTACGCAGCGTAGTTATGTGAATTCACTCACAGCAGCAATACAAATTTAAACAATTTAAAGAAAGCTGTTAAAATCTGTCTTAAATAAATTATCGAAAATAAGATTTATAGCAGCGATTAAGTCTGACAAACGGCAGGAATTTTTTTTATTAAATAAGTAGGTATTTTGAACTAAGACAAGACTGGCGCCAATTGATTGCTTATCATTGACAAGCTGACTTTTCCCTAAAACAACATATACATTATACCTACAAATGTGTGCAAGAGATGCACGTATGTGAATTTGTATGTACAGTAAATATGCTGCCACAAAACATTAATAGTATATTTCAAATGCAACGTTGCCAAGAAGGACATCAACCGTATAGTAAATAAGGAAGACAAATACTTAAATAAATATTATATTACCAGAGAAGAGGTCGAAGATGTGTCACTAAAATTGAAACAACGATAACGGCAATGAGCAACAAAAATACAATAATTGCACTAAAAATAGTGTGGATGCCGAAATGCACTTGAAGCAACGTCGAATGAGCTGTGGGATAGTTGCACTTGCAACACAGCCATTCACAAATAGGTCCACAAACATACATCCATACATACATAAATACATAGATTTTATATGCTAGTATTGTATAAGCTTGTTCATTTTGGCGTAGGAATGCAACGCGCTGCAGCAGCATTCAGATAACTATCGCTTACAATGAGGATGCGTGCAGCAAACAGTTAATTTTTATTGTTGTTTTTGCTCCTGATAAACGAGCCATTACAAGTTGACGTGACGCCACACATTGAGTTTACACACCTTTACACATACATACATCTGTATATATGTAAGTATAATAGCACTTGTCTTTCAGTTAAATTCAGCAGGTTGGATGTGCTCAGAATGTGTGGAGAGCCACAAAAGGAAAAACTAAGAAATATAAAAGTAAATAGCGTGATACAGTTACATATCCTTGACATGGCCATATTTTAGCTTAGATACAGTGGATAGCAGTGTAACGAAAAAGGAAGAGACTTAGAAAAAACTTATATACACTGGGCGGCCGTTTACGACACCATTTCGGCGATGTTTGCCTAGAAACTGTGATCTGCTTTATAGTTAAATCAGGTGCGGATCCAAAAACGATTCTTAGGGTGGAAAATAATAATGACGCACATTTCCCACTGCTGGATCCGCCCCTGGCTAACATCTGCCTGCTTATATGTAAATTTCTTAAAAAGCAGGAGCCAAGTGGCGTGAGGTATATAAATACATACGTTATTTACCAGAAATAATCTGCTTGGCCCTGTCTCATCTTGCAAGTTCGTTTGTTATGTAGTGCCCTTCTTTGGCCCTTTTACTGGTGGTCATTTCCTCCAGAGATCAGCGACAGTACAGTACAATTGTTGAATTCCACATAATGGAGCTCATAGCTGATCGTAGCTTGTCGATCACTAAAAATGAAGATATCCTTTCCCCCAATCTTGGTTCCAAGTTTCCTTATGGTTTCCAAGATAGCCGAAGCTCCGAAGCTTTACCTTGGAAAACGCTGTAGAGAAGTATGATTTCTTCATCTCTTTATCTGCTTTGTTTTCCGAAACCAAGATCAGAGAGCCACGATCCTTACTATGAAGAATAAAACTTTACAACTTTTTTTCTGCCCCTGTTCAAATTTAGTTCGCCTCAAGTTAGAATATGCCTCTATTATTTGGAATCATTTATATCTTCTATCTCTCTCGCGAATAGAATTGGGCGAGTTCAGCGTCAATATGTATATTTTGCTCTTTACCCACTTCATTTTGTGAACGCCGTTCCATTTTATAGTGCACGCTGCTTATTATAAATTTGAAATTCCTTCCGAGTAGACGAACTTTTCAATCTTTAATATTTATGTATGAAGTTATTACTAGCTTAATTGTCTGCCCGGCACCCATTGAGCAGATATAATTATATACACCTAATAGATAGCTACGTTCTTACTATCCATTTCATGTTTTAGCTGTTAAATTCAATTACCATAATTTTGAACCCACTATTAGAGCCGTTGGTGAGCTGAAGAAAATCTATAAAAGCCTTGATCTTGACTTTGTTATACCAAGAATTTGAACAAAAGTGCCCCAAGATTCCAGTATCTCGCTCTATTACAGTTGGACTCTTTTAAGCGAAGAGCAGCAGCGACTATTTGTTGCCAGATTTAATTGGAGTAGATCCAACAAGTTTAAGAAAAGGGATTTGTTTGCAATAGCACTTGCTCCTCGACAGACACGGGCGAACCCTTCGTTCGGACAGGGTTATTCTAAATACAAATAATGTATGAATGTAGGGCGAAAACACCGCAGTAGGCCATAATGAAGACGAACAGCAGTCACCAAATTATCGATACTCGTTAAAATATAAATTGCAAAGGGAACCTATTCTTAATTTATGTTCAATGAATGAATGTGTTGTGCTTATTGATTAGGGCAGATTCCTACATGTCAACTGTTTTGAAATTTATAGGGGATGACAACAACATTTAACTCTTCTTTGCCTGATATTGTATTACAGAAACGGTTAGATTTATGAAACGTTCGTTTAAAATTTTACTTCTATTTAGGAAAATTAATATTCATTTCACACGTTCGACTTTTACATATATGTAGCGTAAAAAACCGTTTGATAAAAAGCTTCGAATAATTTTAATAATTCGGAGATAAATAAATACAGCTTTGATGTCCAATGAACGTATCGTCACTAAGAGGTGTAGCGTGTTATGCTCTTTGTGGAGCCAATGTGGAGCTAGTAGGGATTAGGTTATTATCTTCCAAAAAATTATTAAATTCGTCTTTGACGAAATTTTCAAGCACTTTGCTTACGAATAGAAGTAAGCTGATCGCCCTATAAAAAGTAGGGTCACTGAGAATAGTGCCCGGCTTTTTGATTAGAATGATTTTTAGAAACTTTCCATTTAGAAGACTGAATACAGGTAATAAAGAAGAGAATTAAGAATTGGTTTCCTAGCTTCGGCAGATGTTTAAGTACAATGTTGCTGAATCTGTCAATGCCTGAAACTATGTATTTTGTCTCTTACATCCTTAACTATTTTTTCTACTTTCGACATGGAGATTAGACTTTCGTTGGTAGGTGGCAACGTTTTAGTCGGTATTCGCTGATATTCACATTCTACCGCACTTAACTTGATTAAATCACAAAAATGTGAAGAGATCCTATGGTTTGATGCAAGTTCCTTCTATGGTCAACAGGCGTTTGTTCCATTTAATGTTGCAGATTTCATTTACCTTGGTGCTAACTATCGAGTTATGTCTTTGGTTTTAAGTGAGGAAAAGATAAATTCTACAGCTCAACTCAGTATTTAAATGGGAGAAGGAAGACCGGTCTGAGCTTTCGTGGGACACCAAAGTCTATTGCACTGGATAGACATACAGTGGCGGACAAAAGTCTACATACACCGCTTGTATTTGTTGTGTAGAAAGTACAATCACTCTTCTGAAAAATGTAGGTATACAGTTTTATTTTAAATCCTTTTTTAATGACATATACTAAAAAAAATCCATTACCTAACTTAATATAAAAAGGTTATGGTGGAAAAACCCAAAAACGTCCTTGACAAAAGTCTACATACAAGACCGGTTTCTTAGCAGGTAGATCGATATTCTGTGTTGCTCTAAGGATAAAGTACCGTTTTTTCACATTTTTTTCCTTTATTATGTAGTCTGATTTGCTAGTATTTAATTTAGTTGTGGTTTAATCACTTAAGCATCAACAATGGCTCCTCGAAAAGAAATTTCTATTGACGTAAGAAACCTTGTTATACAGCACAGAAATGAGAACAAATCTTATGGCGAAATTTCAAAAATTTTAAATTTAAGTCGTCCAACAGTACAGACCATAGTAAAAAACTATGAAAAAAATGGCTCCACCGAAAATAAGCCGCGAGTTGGCCGCCCGAAGAAATTGTCTCGAAGAGACATCAGCTTGATTCTCAAAGAAGTGAACGATAATCCCAAAGTTACTGCTCCAAAATTAGCCGAAAACATAGCAAGCTCATCAAATAAGTCTGTCCATCCAAGAACAATTCGAAGAGCTCTGAACAATAACGGCTTCCACAGTAGAACACCTCGTAAAAAGCCTCTTATTTCTGAAAAGAATCGTAAACTTCGCTTAGAGTTCGCCAAAGCACATTTGGACAAGGGAATGGATTTTTGGCAAAAAGTTTTGTTTACAGCCGAATCGAAATTTAATATATTCGGCAGCGATGGAAGGGCAAAAGTTTGGAGAAAACAAAATACTGCACTAAATCCGAAAAATATAGTACCAACAGTAAAGCATGGTGGCGGCAACGTAATGGTTTGGGGAGCTGTTGCGGCATCTGGAGTTGGAAAGCTTGCTTTTATTGAGGGTAATATGGATCGGTTTAAATACAAGGCATTATTGGAAGCTAATCTGAAGCCTTAGGTGAATAGTTTGGAGCTTGGTGCAGGCTGGATCTTTCAACAGGATAACGATCCAAAGCACACGGCCCATATTGTCAAGGATTGGTTGCTTTATCACGCTCCAAAGCAACTACACACACCACCTCAAAGTCCAGATTTGAATGTTATTGAACATGTCTGGGAAATTTTAGAAAGAAAAATTAGAAAAAAACAGATTTCCAGCTCTGCAATACTCAAAGAACGCATTACTGAAGCTTGGAACAGTATTACTTCAGCAGAATTGACAAATTTAGTAGCTTCGATGCCACGACGGCTTCTAGCTGTTATTGATGCAAACGGTGGACCAACTAAATACTAAAAAATCAGGTTACCTAATGTTAACCACAAAGTTTTCGCTCTAAGATAAGTTATGTATGTACTGTATGTAGACTTTTGTCAATCCTGAATTAACGTTTTTTTGTCATAGCTTTACTATTTTATGTTAAAAAATGGATTTTTTTTGTTTTTCATGATAAGGAAATATATTTGAAATAAACTGTATCATTAAATTTTCCAATAAACTTTTTTTACATTAAATCCAACGGAAATAGGGGGTGTATGTAGACTGTCGCATGAATGCAGTATGTTTAATAATATGTTGCCCAGAATTAGCCCTCAAGCAACCCCAAGATTTATGTATGCAGTTTAGATCGCCACCTAGGAAAAAATGAGAGGATCTTGGCAGCTTAAATAAATCTGAGGCAAATGATCCTTTGCAGTCTGCGATATTTAGTGATCCACCAGGGAAATAACAAAAATATACGCATATGAATGAATTCAGTTTTACTTAAATAAAACTTAACTCCTATATTTTTAATAACAGGGATGAGTTCACGTTTAATGTTATTTCTTAATAACTATAGCAACCCCGCCAGCCTTGTATATTATTAGTGATTATTATGAGCTCAACGAGTTCGTTTTATTCTTTTGAATTATGCAAGGTAATATGTCATGACCTTACGACGACTTGAGTCATGTCCAAACATCTGGCAATTATAACAATGAGATTTGCGTTGATAATTAACTATATATGTATGTACATGATATTGCGTTCGTTAGTCCCAGTCCTTTCCACGAGTTTGACGTTAAGACAAGAACATTTCAGTCAGTTTTCCTTTTATTTACATAGAGTTGCCTTTTTCCAGACCGAATCATATAGTTTTATACGGTCTGCCTAAATTCCCCGCCCCAATTGTGTATAGTGATCGAGGAGTGCTCTTAGATATAATTGTAGTTTTCAAACAAAGTGATTTTTGTGAGTCGCTGGACAGAAGAATGGGCTTCATTTATTTTTCCAAAGGAGCGATATAAGCAAAAACAAAACCTGTTTTATGTAAATGCCCTTTTGCAGTTATTGCCAAAATAACTTCAGAGCAGCGAATAAAACTATTCTTATATGAATACCGGCACGTTCAGTTTCTTAAGGTAAAACGGAATAGTGCTATTCTAGTTACGGAGTTTAAATGGCATTTTTATGCCAAAAACTCCCAAAGCTATTATACTTTCCAGAGTTATTTTTAGCTATAATTTCAAGATCAGAAAATAAAAAAAGTTTACCAATTCTTGTCCGAACAGCATTCTCTCTCACAATTTTTGTCGTCCTGAAGTAGGATTCACCGTTTAGTTGGGAACTTTTTATTTTGCCCCCAAGTCGTTCAAAGATTTCTATTTTATCTTCTGTTTTTTTTGAAAAGTTGATGTATTTTGGAACCATTTTCCGTCATCCCTTCTCAAGTTTGGTTTGGAGACAAACCGGTTTCAGCGTTGTGCCATCTTCACTGTCATATTTTGTTCGTTGTGATGAGATCGTTGTCGTCAAACTAAACTTGACAAGAGACGGCGGAATGTCCTTCTAATAAAAATCAACATTCAAAGATTGTTTTACATAACAGGACCCAAATGATACTTTTACTTTTCTTCTCCTAAAATTGTCAGAAGTTATAGTCAAACACAACTCGAAAAAATATGAAATTTTTTCAATATATAGCCCTTTTTTGAAATAAAACTGAGTCTAACAGTGAGCAAATCTAGGCAATAGTGAATGCTTTGCATAATTTTTAAATTTTATATAAAATTCAGATCAGTGTTTAGTGTAAAGCAGAAAAAATGTAGCAAAAGTCAACTGATGTTGGAACAAACTGATGAAAAACTTTATCACCTTGTATCTTAAAATCTAGAGGAGATGAAAACGGAGGACGCCATTTTCAGAGACAGGTGGCTAAAATCCTTATGAAAAGGCTTATTTTATCAAGCGCACATTCCAGAAATGTACTCGTTTTGCGTTACGGTGGTTTCTATCACTCCTCCGTTGCCAAAGGTTTTTACATTCCGATTTGGGCATTTTTGTAAGAAAACTCTCTTGTAACAAGCTACTTTCAATTTTAACTTTAATTTTACAACCTAAAAAGAATGATTAAATATTAACAATTTTCGAAAAAGCTCTGAAATGTCCCTATTTTTTAATTAAAATACCTGGAACTCAAAAGTACTTCGAATTTAGACAGAAAATATGCTTATATAAACAGTATCTAAAGAAGCTTAGTTTTTTGGTAAAACTGCAAAAAACCTAGAATTTTCATATTTAGTAGAAAAAGCGCTTTTTAAGTACACACTTTACACGTACACTTTTTCTTGTAATATATCAGGAAAAGCTATCCTAATCAGCTTATAGAAAATCAACCGTAGATTCCGCTGCCCATCAATATGTAGATCAAGAGCTTACTGTGCTGTTGAAGAATAATAGCGGAGTGGAAAGATGACAAGCAGGAAAGCAGTAGATTCGGTAGTTACAAAAAAGCGACTTCATATTTACTTTGCCACAGGAGCATCACAGAACCCGAAATTCTGGATGAGATTTCTATGTCGGGAATTGTGAGATGGGTGTGTTGATCACTCGCAGGACTGCAAAAGTAATGTGCAAACTAAATGAGAGAATATAAGTTCGCGTCGTGCTATCGCTCTCATAACAATATTATTCGTACAGAATTGTCCTGATGGAGCACAGCCTACCAATCTACCTATATGGGATTAATTGCTAGCGACGGATGCTAGAAATTCATCGAAGCAGAAACAAGAGATACATTAGATCTCCATCTATGCCCACGTCTTGTGGTATCAAGACCCAGTTAATGTATTTTGGTTTCTCGCAATTCCGCAGGCGGGAAAACGTGGCAGCATTGAAGCCTCGATCCTTTCTCAAACCCTTCAAAAGAGTTGACATCTTTAATGAGACATGTTTCTGGCGAGTCTAATTGAACCTAACCTAAGGAAGTTTTTATAAGAGATAAGCGCTTTATAAATCAGAAAATTGCTCCACTGCCACTATTGTCGCTCGAAAGAATATTTGTGGAGAAGTGTAAGATTTAGTTGGAAGCGGCATGGCGCCTTCAGTACTAACAGACTCCTACACATTTCAAAATTAATTTTATAAGTGTATTTAAATATCATAGGAGTGTGTGAGTAAGCTAACTTTAAACGGCATACTTGTAGTTATGTAATGGCGTGAGAAGTGCAGCATGTTGCAGGCAAAACACCACGCAGGATACTCCTCAGACGATAGTTGGCATCCAAGGTCCATGGAAAGAAAAAAATGTACTGGCATGCAAGGATGCATCTTTTCCACCAGCCTAATTGCCAATGTGCGTGTGCGTGCAGATTACTAAATGAATTCTAGCGCGCAAACGAAATGTGCAAGTGGTAGGTGATAAATGGTATTTTGAGCGTAGGTAGGATTTAAGAATTTCTTTACTTCGCTCGATTCAAATGGAGTTGGTCATAGTGATGATTTGATTAACGCATGATTGAGCGAGGCAAATAAATTACGTTTGTGCGTGGGAAGCGTGAGGGATAGGAATTGCTTAATGCTCAAAAGCGCAATTCATCTACATACATGTACATGTAGATATATTTATTCAAAAACGAAAAAACAAAAGAAAAACACCAATTACATGACATTTGTTACGTGAATTTTTTTTTTATCTTGCCTTGCCCCAATTTAATCAAGCTTATCATCAGCGTTCGCTGTCCACTTGTAGGTCTAATGATTAATTACAGAAATAAGCAGGAGTGCACACACACTTAGATGCAATACTTTAGTTAAATGAGTGTGTAAATTTCTTTCGGTTTCACAGTGGCCATTGCTTTCGTGATTCATCTGGCATTTCGATAATCCTGCTTGAGTTATTATTGTTGTACAGGCATATATTTACCTACTTACATATTTAAGTAGATATCTCAGCTCTGCTATCCAAGAATTCTGCTTTTTGGCAGTCTCCCCCTTCTCTTGCCACAAACCATAAGAATTTCCTGTCCACTTTCCACCAGCTTCGAAAAACACACAGCTCATTAGCCTTACATTCAGTCTGGGTGTTGGTTGTTTTTCAGGGCGCGTTTTCGCAAATTGTTGTCATATCATCACCGCCGGCAGATGATTTGCATTAATTGATCTCTCCACTTATTTTCTGTAATCTTTTTGCGGCCCATTTTCTTTCTCCATAGCTTCTTATCTCGTTTTTGTTTTTTTGTTGCCATTTTTTTTCGCTCAGTTTCTTCTTACCCATATTATCGCCTCATTAATGACATCTGAAAGGTGTCAATTAGTGTTCGCTCCAACCAAGTCTGCGATATGTGTCTATATATATACATACATGTAGGTAATTGTGTGTGCATGCACATATGGATGTACAGTAGGTCACATAAGTATTTTCCGTATGAAGAAAATAAACCAATCGATAATATTTTTGCATTTGTTTCTGTTTTATTTATAAATTATATGTTCAATTCATTAATATATTATCTACTCTTTACTCCTATACTCTTTATAGAAAATTTAACTCGTTGTGTTCGACCAAAGATGCTAACTATGAGAGAAGAACGCAAAATACTTAAACCAACCGCGAATGTCCACATTTATCCGCACTAAACTTTAACGACAAGCTTAACCCTTTCGACCCGGTCGGTACAATATATTCCAAAAAAATTAAAAAACACCTGTTGGT
Organism: Anomoia purmunda; assembly: GCA_951828415.1. Classification (NCBI taxonomy): domain Eukaryota; kingdom Metazoa; phylum Arthropoda; class Insecta; order Diptera; family Tephritidae; genus Anomoia; species Anomoia purmunda. The sequence continues at coordinate 73,680,844 of OX639994.1, read as the reverse complement.
GATATTTACTCAAGAATATACATGGAACCCTATTTTTTTCGTTCTTTATGAGATTTAGTACATCTTTAGTACAAAATATTGTCGCTTGTTTGACATTTGACAGCTTCAGTTGCTTTTGATTAGTAAAGAAATGTGCACGTGTTGTAAAAATTTACAGAAAACTAAAAAAATAACTACGAACAAAGCGGTAGGTTTTGCATTTTACTTTCTTTATCGTATGCTTATCATGCATTTGTGTCATAAATTTACAATCAAAATTTGGAATTACAGTAATTCGTGATATAACTAGATGTTTTAATCATGGGATTATATGTATGTCCCAGTAGTTTTTTGACGTGGGATTATATATCCCAGGAGTACTCAAACTGCAAATAATTTCAATAAACTCAATTTCAAATTTTGGTACATAATAGGCATAATGAGCGGAAAGAGAGCTAAACTGACTGACGACGACGTCGAAAATGTAATCTGCGAGTCCTCAGATGACTCGGAGCCATTTGAAGACTGCGGCTCTGAGTATCTAGCGTCGGAGGATGACGATTCATCTACTGTGAGAGAAGATTGTCTAGATGTGGAGCATGATGGTATTAATGATGAAGAGTCCAGTTGTGATGAGGAGGTCGATCCCGACTACGTGGAGGAAGATTGCGCAATTACAGTTACACCGTTACAGTTACGCCTCCAGAATACATAACATCTGTCCTTTGCAATATAAATCAAGGCTCCAGTGAATTGGAAACTTTTTTGAAATTGTTTCCACGAAGCCTGCTTATATGGATAAGCCAGTGCACAAACGAAAGAATCAGTATCGGGAGGAAAATTCAAGGTGCATACACAAAAAAAAAACACTCGATCCATTCATAAAACAGACCACCACAAAATGTTGGTAATGATAGGAATAATGCTTGTGACTTCCTACAATAGATTACCGAAAATGCCTAAGCGAAAGTCTGTTGGTAACGCTTTGATAAGAGATAGCATGTGTCGTGATCGATACCTCTTGCTTCACTCAAGATTTTATTGCAATTATCCAGAAAAGCCAAACGACTGTTCAAAAAGTTACTATATTGAGGAAGATGTCAGTTGCCTAAAACAGACTTTCACTGCGTGCCGTGAAGACAGCTCATTTCAAACCTTAGATGAATCAATGGTTAAGTTCAAAGGAAGATCTTCATTAAAGCAATATCTACCAATGAAACCCATCAAACGTGGAATTAAAATATAGGAAAGATGTGACTCATCATCTGGCTATGTATATGACTTCAATATATATTGTGGAAAAGATGAATCGGGAAAGGAAGTCGACAACTCGACATTAGGCAAGGGGGTAGTTTTAGCGTTGGGTGAAAACTATAAAGCGAAGCAATGTGGCACTTTTCTTTGATCGGTTTTTTTCCTCAGTGTACCTTTTTAACAGCTTACCATTCCCGCTGTTGGTACTGTTATTCCTAATCGGAAGCAGCTTCCTTCGTGTTCACAAGAAATTGAAGAGATGAGAGAGTGTTTGCTATCAAAATCAACTTGGAACATCATGCGCGTTTTGGCAGGATACAAAATTGGTGACGGTAATTAGTAATTGTCATGGCGGAGAGATGGGGTTGATTCAACTCAAACAGAAAAGTGGTGAAAAAATTAACTTGAATTGTCCAAAGTCCATTGTCGACTACAACAGACACATGGGTGGAGTCGATTTATCTGACCAAATGGCGCAACTTTATGACATATACAGGAAGTCCACAAAGTGGTGGAAAAAGGTATTCTACAAACTTCTCCAAACTACCTGCGTCAACGCCTGGATAGTTTATAAAGAAACACATCACTTGCCCAATCTTCCATACATTGACTTTGTTATTGCATTGGCAGAGGATATGATAAAGTCTGGGCTAGAGAAAAGTAAGGTACCTAAGAAGAAAAGATCTGGACGCTATATGAAGAATCGAGACGTCAATTATGGTGTAGTTGGCGACCACATGGCCATTGAAGGCAAAACGCGGACGCCGATGCGTAAAGTGTTCAAAGGATAAGAAAGGTGGAAAGAACGATAAGTGTACTTTTTTTACATGTCAGACATGCGAAGTTCCACTATGTTTCAAGTGTTTTACGCCCTATCATATGTAAAAAACTTAACATGAATCAATGAAATATATACATGTTTACTGGTAAGTGTTTTAATTATGAGTACTGCTGGGACATTATATCCCAAATTTCAAACCAAAACCACCGATTGGGACTAAATATCCCAGCGCTCCCAGCAACTCTAGTGGCGAAAACTGAAATTCTGACTCGGTACAAATATTCGCTTTTCCCAAGTATGTAAGGTCTACTTGGTGTAAATATTGTATACCCAGCAGTTTTTTTTCGGTTCGAAAGGGTTAAAGCAGATCTAAACACCCAAGTTTCTGATGAGACAGTGCGCAGAGTACTAAGGACGAATAATATTCGTGGTCGCATGGTTCGAAGAAAACCATTTATTTCCAATACTAATAAAGAAAAGCGACTTCGACAAAACCTCCAAAAGTAAAAGTTTCGGGTTTTGGAAAACTAATATTTCGACGAAAGCATATACATATAATATTTTTGGATCGGATAGCCGTCGTATGGTTTGGCGGAAACCAAATGAAGAGCTGGCGAAAGTTCGGTGATGGTGTGGGGGTGTATGTCGGCTCAGGGAGTTCGAAATCCTGTTTTTATAGACAGTTCATCCTTAAAGATAATTTACACTCCAGTCCAGAAAAAATGGGTTTGACAAGAAACGGGTTTTTGTTTCAGCATGACAACGACCCGAAACATACGGCACACGACGTTAAAATCAACGCAAAATATTTTCCAGCACTCCCTCAAAGGCCTGACATAAACTCTGTAGAAAATCTTTGTGCATACCTAGAAGATAGAGGGCATTAACAAAAAATTGTATCAAAAAATATTCCCAAGGAAGTTTTGCAAAGGGAATGGGTAAAAATACCACCTGCATTTTGCCGAAGGTTGGTAGAATTGATGCCAAAACGCTTGGAAGCTGTATCTAGAAGTAGCGGTTATCATACGAAATACTAGATAGTTTTTACATTTATTTATATCTAACTTTTAGTTAAATGCAAAATACTTTTGTGAGTTACAAATTCTGAATTATCTGCATTATTTTCCAGTGTACCTTTATTTATTTTTTTCTTTGTGTTAACGAAGTCCCAGCGAAGTTATGAGTTGATATCTCATTGAATTTAATACATAATTTATCAATTAACCTGAAAAAAAAGCAAAAATAAAATCGTTTGTTTTATTTTCTCCATATGCAAAATACTTTTATGAACCACTGTACATATGCATTGCATGTGTGAACACTCCACAGACTCAACGAAAACGCCTAAAATTAAGGTAATTTTATTGTTGTTTTTTCTTGCAGGTTATTTATTGATGCGCATTAATTAGCGAGTGGTTGTTGTTGTTGCTTTGTTTTCGTATTGCCTTTATTTTTTTCGTGCTGCATAAATTAGTCATCTCTGGTTCAACGCTACGTTAAGTTTTTGGTTGATTTTCTTTTGGTTTTGGTGGTTTTCGTAGCTTTTTTGTTGGTTTTTTTTTGCCCCCTTCTAAGTTATTGCTGTTTGCATCTTGTTAAACTCTTGTGTTAATTGATGATATCGTTGTTATTGTTTCGGAACCATGCATTTTTTATATTTTAGTTTGCCATGTTAGGTTTTTAGCCTCATGTATGCCCACTTCTTTAATTATTCATAAATATTATGCAATTTTGGTAGAGTAAATATTTTCGATCGTTCTTAAAATGGGTTAAAAGAAATTTAAAAATATAGATAATATTGGAACAAACTTTGTATACATCTTCCGCGACACAGGTTTCATCCCAAACTCTGTCAAAGTTTAGAACTAAAGTCTATATGTGCGTATATTGTACCGGCCCAAGTTTGTACGGGGAATTTTCATTTGAAATAAAAGTTTGCAAAGGAAGCTAATTTCTTTAGGCCCGACCCTCTAAATTATGCCAGGTAACTAAAAACAATATAATATATACTTTCTTACAATTCGGATAGGAGTAAATTCCTCCGATTTTCGAATAAATTTTTTAAGGAAAATATGTAGTTAAATGCTGGGTGTCATTTGACTTTAACTGATTTAGAAAATAAAGAGTTTAAATACACACATAGTTTCCACGAAAGTTATGACGTATACCATTCCTCTCTACGCCATTTCCAGTTGGATTTCAGAAAGCGTAAATTGGATTTGAGAATAATCAATAAGATTTAAGAAACCGTCAATTGGGTTTTTGCAAACGCAAATTGGATTGTAGATAACGAAAATTCGACTTTTGAAAGCGTTAAGTGGATTTATTAATGATTTATGCAATATACAAAGATTTTTACAAAGATTTTATAATATATATTAAATTTAAGCAAGTGTTTACAATTAGCGATGCATACTCTGTATGAGTTAAAATTAAAAAAGTGTGGAGCGGAATATAAAATGCAAATATATGTATGTTTGTATATAATGGTAATAAAATTGTATTTATAATATGTTATAAATATCGGGTCTTGTAATAGGAACGCTACAAAAGTTTTTTTAAATAAAACTAAAACGGTTTGGGATATGAATTAAATTCTTTATTCCTGCGAAAGTACATTCGATGCCATTATGTATGGAACTCGATTTCTTTTGCATGGACACCACGAGTTCGCTTGCAGAAGTCCAGACGCTGAACCCAATTTTCGACGGTTTTCAAGCATAAATCGACCGATACTGCTGTAATTTCACGTTCGATATTCGTACGAAGCTCATCAATCGTCGCTGGCTTGTTGGCATAGACCATATGCTTGACGTAGCCCCACAGGAAATAGTCTAACGGCGTCAAATCGCACGACCGAGGCGGCCAAATGTCTGGGCCATTTCGTGAGATAACACGTTCACCAAACTTGGTTTTCAATAAATCGATTGTGATATTCGCTGTGTGGCTTGTGGCGCCGTTCTGTTAGAACTACATATTGTCCAAGTCCATATCATCCAATTCGGATCAAAAATATTCGGTTATCATTGAACGGTAGCGATTCCCATTCAAAGTAACGTGCCGGTCTTGATCATCACGGAAGAAGGACACTACCGTGCCATAAACCGCACCAAACCGTAATTTTTTCGGAACGCCGTGTGGATTGCTGCCTGTCCAATAACGCATATTTTGCTTATTTACGAAGCCATTCAGCCAGAAATGACGACGACCATAAATTGGGCGTAGCGCTCTTGGATTGAGGCCATTGACTCCGAATTTCGGTAGTAAATTTTAATAACTTCGACTCGTTGTTGGATCGTATATCTTCCCATGATGAAATGGCAAACCTTACTGAAGATAAATGTCAAAAGAGCGGGGAAAAATATGGCGTCGTTTGCTGTCACTATCGATATACTTTTGTAGCGTCTCTATTGCAAGACCCTTTATTTCGACAAATTCCCTTTAGTTTTCCCGTTTTCTAAAATCGTATTTATTATTCTAATATCCCACTTAATATGCGTAGTATCAATATAAAAAATTTGAAGGAAAATATAATGCCGTAATCATTTCCACAAAATTTATAGGCGCGTATTAGTATAGCTCGCCTCGAACACGTATATGTTAAATAAGTATGGTAAATAATATACATAACTAATGGCTAAAACGTACTCTGAATGTTTCGTCGTACGAGTGCTACTTATGCTGTCTGCAGATGCGTGAAAAATTCATCTTGGTAAACAAATAGAATTGAATCGTGACCATTTGCGTGCGACCATTTTCTATGAATTTCGAAGTGAGTTAAACCATCAACAGCATTTCGACCATCTCGCTTCGACTTTTGGTGGGGAAGCACCCTCTCGAGCTACCGTATGTTACTGGTTTTCCGAATACAATCAGAGTCGTACTTCACTACAGGACAAATTTCGTTAAGATTTTCCACGAATGACGGTTGTGTTAGAAAACATCGATGATGTTCATGAACCAAATGATCTCGTCACGTCACTTACCGTAAGAGCGAGGTATGTTTGGGCATAAGCTCTACTCAAATACATTCAATATGGAATGATCGCCAAAAAGTTATGATAGCTTTGGAAACCGCATAATTTAGCAATCGTTGAGAAAATCTCGTGTTCATTCGTTTTTTTCTTCTTAATTGGCGCTACAACCGCTTAAGCGATTTTTGCCAATTTCAGCATAGCACGCCAATCGCTCCTCTGCTTTGCTAATTGGCGCCAAATAGAGATCCCAGGTGAAGAAAAGTTTTTATCCATCTGGTCTTTCCAATGTATTGGAGGCCTTCCTCGTCATCGTTTGCCATCGCAAAGACGTAAGGGTCCAAAAATCCTTCGGATAGTCTTTATCTCGAACTTCACAAGGGCTATCACATCCTATGTTGCCAACGACCATACTTCTGCGCCATACAACAGCACAGATATGATGAGATTGTTACTTATATAGAGTGGTTTTCTTTCGTCGATAGAAGCCTTTATTACGCAGCTGCCTGCTCACCACAAAGTAACACTTGTTGGCGAGAGATATTCTCCGTAGCTGACATTATTATCGGCTCAAGATAAAAAAGTTTTCCATTTTGTCGAAATTGTAATTGTTAGATAACAATGAAGTTGCTGCGAAGAAGCCAACGTGTTGACTAATTTTATTTGATGGGGTACTTCGTTTTGCACCCTTTTACCTCCAGACCCATTCACGTTGCTTCCTTATTCAGTTTGGAAAAGGCACAATTGTTGAGACTGATGATGTCAATGACCTATGGTATACAAGTACATATATTATGGCGTCTCAGAAACAAAAAATGGAAAAGTATATATTTTGACTTAGTGAATTTGTTGCTCATTATTTGTGATAGAACAATAAAAAAAAACACCTGATGATGCTAAAAATGTTTTAGCGAAACGTTGAGTTTAAAAGTCGAATTATTTAGTTTTAGTTCCACAAATAATTTAGATCATACTAACAGGCTAGTAAGAAAGTGAAATTAATTACGAACTGATCGGATAAATTCACTAAAATTTATGTTAACTTTTAAACTATTATATGTAAACTTGGCGGCGGACATGTGTGCGCTTCATTTCGTGGGCCACGGATTGAAATCCTGATCGGAGGAAGTAAGATCGCAAATTATAGAAAAGCCTTTTATAATAGCGGTCGCCCCTCGGCAGACAATGGCAAACCTTCGATTTTTTCCTGCCATGAAAAACGTCTCACCTAAATAATTCGCTGTTCGTAATTGGTGTAAAACTGTAGGCCTTCAATTTGTTTTACAACATCAAGACGCACACCACTTGCAAAAATGCGTGCTTTTGTCTTTTCTTTTGCGTTAAAACAAAATGTTAAATTAACATATAAACATTAGTAATAAATATCTATCCTTGTCTGGCACATGTATTTCATAAAACGTTCGTTTTAAGCTACTCGCTGATTTTCAGAGCAACCATCTCCTCTGACAAAACTTCGCAGGGCAGAAAATTCCAATTCTTTGCCTTATTTGAGTGTGGAATTTTAAGAAATGAACACAGCTTTTTCTCACCTTTTTGCATTTATTTTAGAATCGAACACGAAAAAAGAAGAGGGCATGAAAATGCGATATTTTTTGGTAGACACCATGACAAGAAGTTGGGAATGCACTGATTTCAAAATTCTTATAACCTTGTTCTTATTTGCTTTGATTTAAATGTAACCAAAATAATTCGCCATTTGCTTCTTCATGGAAATAAATCCCACACTTTTAGCCAATATCGCTTGTCATTTTCGGCTGTCATAAATCAGCAAATATTCCATAAAGATACCGTTGCAACAACAAATATGTTCTCATGTGTATGTTCTCCCCTTAAGCCGAAATCGCTAATGGGCAAATTTTCAAAAGAAAAGTGGATTAAAAACATACTTATTTCAATACTCATATGTACATAATTTCGTTTTGAAGACGTTAATGAATCATAAACAAAACAATAAATATATCTGGATGAAATATGTGAATGTAAGTGAAAATTTGCTAATTTTGTCTTAATATTGATAAATGATGTTGATATGCTCGTCTGACAAGTCTGCCAAATTTGACACAGTGCCAAGATTGCGTGAACACAAAACAAATAGCAATAAAAACCGCAGAGCAATTTTTTAAGTTAAATTTGAGGGCATCCTTGTGTTGTTTCTCAAAAGCGAACAAATTGGTTTTTGGTAAGACAATGGTATGGGGGGAGAAAGACGATTGTTCTGACGTTCTGCGAGTGTCGTGTCAGAATCGGCCTTTTTTTGAGAAAGGCGTTGTTCGAATTATGGCATTCGCTTGTAGTAATAAACAAAAATATATTTGTATTGAATTATATACACACTGATGATTTGCATATATTCCAGCAGTTATCATATATGACTAATTAAGGAACAGTGCTCGTGTCCTGGGATAAATAATGATTCGCATTTAAGTTCACGGCACTTCAAAATACAATTACAAAAGTCAATAAATTTAGAGATACCCGCATCTCTTACACAAATTTACATAAATAACAGCAACAAGATGGGTATACAAAAATGTTTTTTAAATTTGGTTGATCGTCTTTGTCGATCTATTTTTAACTTCACTTTAAATAATTTTTTAATTTTAATTTAAACCGAAAACATTGCGCAGCATTATTGCTTTTATTTCAAAGAGGAGACGACAAAATATCCGTAATACTCGTAGATTATCAAATTACGCCAAATTTTTTGTTTAGAAATACCGTGATTTAGAAAAGTTTCATAAATAAGACAAAGATTAGCGTTCAGGTATGTAAAATATGATTAATCGTCTAGGGTTGACTCTTTGACGACCACAGGGACACCGTCTTCAATATACATATTTTCTGGAAAAGTATGAAACCGCTTTTTCTCAAAACGATTTTGTTCCAAAGGTAATTAATGTAGATTTAGATATTATCTTACTTTTAGGAGGTAATGCATGCATTTGCTTACAAGGCCGTCCCAAAATCGGAAGAGCTTAATTTTTCCTTCTATATTCTTTTTAAATACTTCTGTATTAGGTGAGATTCACATAATTGGTTGGAGAAGTTGCAGGCGAGCTTCCTCTTTCCAACAAAAAGCGTCATCGATTGGTTTCAACCAATTGCTTCTCACATAAAACTTGCATTCGTATTCATAGGTTTGTGCGAGTATCAGATTTATTCGACGAATGGTTGCTCTCCAGCAAAAACGCTCTCGATTACAATTCTTGTTCCAGCTTATGGGACGGCGGCGTCCTCTTCAAGAAAATTAATTTCTTCATTGCTTGGTTCTAATTTACGTTTATCATCATCGTTTTCATCTGCATTAATGAGTTTAAAGACTTCTTCGTCTAAGACGTAAAAGCGGCGCGATCTCAGCACTTAGGAAAAGTATAAACAAAAAATTAAACAAAACCCGGTAAATTAACAAAAACCGATAAATGTGTGTAATGAACACAAATCAATGACAATAATAATCTTAATTCTTAAAGTAAAACTTCTTTAGCGGCAATTATTTTTTAAATCGCGAATCGTGAGTCGCATCGGGATCTATTAATTTCTACCACTATATTTACTAATCTCAACCACTATTGTAACTTAGTAATGCTACTACCAAATTGTGCCACTACTTTTACTAATTTTTTACCACTATTCTTACAACTTCTTCTACTATTTCTTCTAATTTCTATCACTATTTTACAAATTTTTCCCAGTATTTTACGAATTTCTATCACTATTTTTACTAATTACTGCCATTAGTTTTATTAATTCTACTACTTATTCCTACCACTATTTTTACTAACTGCTACCACTATTTTTACTAAATTCTATCACTATTTATAGTAATGCTACTACTAAATAATCCCACTATTTACTAATTTTTACTAATTGCTTTATTAATTTCTACCATTATTTGCGCTAATGCTACTATTAATTACTACCACTATTTTTATAATTTCTACCACTATTTCCACTAACTTCTGTCACTATTTTTATTAATGCTATTGCTAACTTCTACCACCATTTTTTCCAATTTCTACCATGTTTTTACTAATTTCTACCACTATTTTTGTTAATTGTGCTATTAATTTCTACTACTATTTTTACTAAATGTACTGTTAATTTCTACTGCTGTTTTTACTAATGCTACTGCTTATTGCTACTATTACTTTTACTAATTTCTACCACTATTTTTACTAATTGTTCTATTAATTTCTACCATTATTTGTGCTAATGCTACTATTAATTACTACCACTATTTTTATAATTTCTACCACTATTTCCACTAACTTCTGTCACTATTTTTATTAATGCTATTGCTAACTTCTACCACCATTTTTTCCAATTTCTACCATGTTTTTACTAATTTCTACCACTATTTTTGTTAATTGTGCTATTAATTTCTACTACTATTTTTACTAAATGTACTGTTAATTTCTACTGCTGTTTTTACTAATGCTACTGCTTATTGCTACTATTACTTTTACTAATTTCTACCACTATTTTTACTAATTGTTCTATTAATTTCTACCATTATTTGTGCTAATGCTACTATTAACTACTACCACTATTTTTATAATTTCTACCACTATTTCCACTAATTTCTGTCACTATTTTTATACCTTTCATGAGAATGAAATGGTATATTAAGTTTGGTCCGATGTTTGTAAGTGCCAGAAGGAGAAGAGATAGACCCATCAAAAAGTATACCTAAATGATCAGGACGATGAGCTGAGTCGATTTAGCCATGTCCGTCTGTCTGTCCGTCTGTCCGTCTGTCCGTCTGTCCGTCTGTCCGTCTGTCCGTCTGTTTGAACGCAAACTAGTCCCTCAATTTTAGAGCTATTTTGATGAAATTTGGTGAGCAGGTGTCGTTGTACAAATGATTAAACATTTGTCGGAATCGGCCAGATCGGGTGACTATAACATATAATACAACCGATTATTCAGATATTGAATTTTGCGCCATAACTCCTCCATTTAAGCAGCTAAAGGCTTGAAATTTTGCAGAAATATCAGCCATTATTAGCTACGTATCAGTATTGAAAATCATGAAGATCGGAGAAATATAACATATAGCTCCCATACAACCGATTGTTCAGATATTGCATTTTGCACCATAACTCCTCCATTTAAACAGCTAAAGGCTTGAAATTTTGCACAAACATCAACCATTATTAGCTATATATTAGTATTCATCAAGATCGGAGTTCACAGTGTAAATCGGCAAGATAAATTCAGGACAAATATTTATTGCGAAAAGTAATAAGCTCAGCGCAATATCACATGAATCATAGCGTTAAACGTTTGGGAACTATTTACGGATCTGATAACTGTTTTCAAAGACCGACATATGTAGGTCTTACATATTAATACTTAATTATTTGTATTTTTTAAATGTTGAATATCAAGCGTCGATACGATATTAAAAATATTCAAAAACCATTCCCTTCTTAAAACATAGTTCTTTTTAATTACATAAGGAAAAGCATTAAATAATTTATAACAATGCCTTTACTAGAATTATTTTTATTGATTTGAAGGAAATTTTCGCTTTTAACTATAGGTAATACGAAATTGTAATACAATAACACGTTTTTTACTATTCTTCCATTCATGAAAGGTATGAAGCCTTCGGCATAGCCGAAGACAGCGCTGTTTTTACTTGTTATTAATGCTATTGCTAACTTCTACCACCATTTTTTCCAATTTCTACCATGTTTTTACTAATTTCTACCACTATTTTTGTTAATTGTGCTATTAATTTCTACTACTATTTTTACTAAATGTTCTATTAATTTCTACTGCTGTTTTTACTAATGCTACTGCTTATTGCTACTATTACTTTTACTAATTTCTACCACTATTTTTACTAATTGTTCTATTAATTTCTACCATTATTTGTGCTAATGCTACTATTAACTACTACCACTATTTTTATAATTTCTACCACTATTTCCACTAATTTCTGTCACTATTTTTATTAATGCTATTGCTAACTTCTACCACTATTTTTTCTCATTTCTACCACTATTTTTATTAATTGTATTATTAATTTCTACTACTATTTTTACTAAATGTACTGTTAATTTCTACTACTGTTTTTACGGGTGTTTCTTTTTCTATCGAGAGTCTGAAATATAAGAAAAATAAGTTTCGTTGATTTTTACTGTTGACACACAATGAATTTCAAGATCCGTCTTTCTCGATCATCGAATGCATACCTGTTCTTTGTAGGTATGCGCTTTAGTCCGTAACAGGAAAATACAAAAACGGCACGATTTATATGAAATAAGCACTTTTTGCGACCAAAGGTCCCATTTAAAATGTTTACTTTCAAAAGTTTTACTAAGCTGAAGTTATTTTAGGTACTCATCTTAGAAAAGAAATGATAAATTTATGACCGGCATGTAACGCTGACCCCAAAATTTGTGTCTAGTGTGCTAAAATTTTATTATATTGAACAGAAGTGCAACGTGGGTGTTCTTTACATAAATGTATAAGAAGTTAGAAGGGTAATTATTTTAGCAACAAAAATTATATCATTGGCAAGTTCGGCCAAATATCAAGCTATGGTGTAAGTGACAAATGTATTTTGGAAAAATCCACTATTTCGAACTTTATGTTATGAGTTAAACATATTGCGCTTGTTTCATGGAATGTACTTACATTTTTCTGTCCGATCTCGTCCGACATGATATATGTATATATCAAATACTTACTTACTTAATTGGCGCTATAACCTCTTACGAGATTTTGGCCGAGTTTAACAAATTGCGCCAGTCACTCCTTCTTCCTGCTAACTGGCGCCAATTGGAAATTTCACGTCAAGTCCTTTTCCACTTGGTCTTTCCAACGCAGAGGAGGCCGCCCTCTTCCTCTACTACCACCAGCTGGTACCGCGTTGTATACTTTCAGGTCTGGAGCATTTTTCGTCCATTAGCACGACGTGTCTCAGCCAACGTAGCCTCTGTTTTAATTCGCTGGACTATGTCTACGCCACGGTAAAGCTCATACAGCTCATCGTTCCATCGTCTGCGGTATTCGCCGTCGCAAAGACGTAGAGGTCCATAAATCTGTCGGAGAGTCTTGCTCTCGAACACTCCAAAGGCCATCTTATCCGATGCTGACAGTACCAATGCTTCAGCGCCAGACAATAGCACGGGCATGATGAGAGACTTGTAGAGTGTGGATTTGGTTCGTCGAGAGATGGCTTTACTGCGCAATTGCCTACTGGCAAGACAGGTTCTACGTTGGATTTCTAGGCTGACATTATTGTAGGTGTTAATGCTGGTTCCAGATAAACAAAGTCCTCCTCTTTGTCGAAATTGTAATTGTCAACAGTGCTCGAATTATCTTTGCTAAAATGTGGTTAAAAAAGTCGCACGAAAGAGAGTCACCTTGTCTGAAACCTCGTTTGGTTTCAAACCGTATTAGTTTTGTTGGGATACCAAATTCAGACATTGCGGCAAATAAGCAGCTTCTTTTTGTGCTATCGAAAGCGCATTTGAAGTCGACAAAAAGATTGTGTGTGTCTATTCTTCTTTCTCGGGTATTTTCCAAGATTTGGCGTTTCAGTTCTCTTATTAATAGTTTATCTTCTTACCTTCTTTACAATTTTAAAATTTTGTTGTAAAGGGTGACTTTTTCAGAGCTATCTGAAATTCTAAGTAAAAAAAACACATGAAATTCAGAAAAATGCATGGAAACTTTATTTGAATCGATAACACCGTCGATATAACTTTATGTTAGAATATTATTTCATGCCACTGTTGGCCGCGGCTGCGCCTCAAATGCTCGATACGCTTAGTCGAATTTTGGCATGCTCTTTCAAATATTTCGGCCGGTATCTCCCGAAATAAATACTTCAATGTTGGCTTCCAGGCAGGGTAAATATTACCCAAAAATGGTATATAAGCATTAAATTGCACGATCTGGCGGCCAACTGAAAGACCCGAAACATGAAATGAACAGTTCACGGTTGTTTCGCGTGCCGTCTTGTTGAAACCACATGCCATGCAAGTCAAGCTCTTCGATTTTTTGAGCAAACAAAAGTTTGTTATCATTGCACCGTAGAGCTCACCCTTCACAGTAACGTTGCGATTCGCAACATCTTTGTAGCAATATGGCCCAACGATGCGGCTAGCCCATAATCCACAACAAACAGTGACTTTTTTTTGGATGCATTGGTAGCTCTTGCAATGCTTCTGGCCGTTTTTCACTCCAAAAATGACAGTTTTGATTGCTCACGTGTCCATTAAACTAGAAATGAGAAATTTTTCGATAAAAAAGTGGATCTTTGGCCAACTTTTCAAGAGCACATTCACCAAAAATTTTTCATTGCCGAATCGATAATTCACGGTCGTCACTAACACTGACCGATACGGCTGCGATATTTTTCTCAGTTCGCACACTAAGTAAGCGTGTTGGTGGTTTAATGTCTAACAATGTAAATTTGGTGTGAAACTTAGTCACAATAGCCCGAATGGCCGCCTCAGTAGGTCCATAAAATGGAAGAAGCGCAGTATGAACATTCTTAACAGCGCACGCCTTTTGATAATAAAGTGCATTAATTTGCAGGTATTGTTCCTTTGTAAGACGATTCATAGTTAAATTGTAGACCAAACTGAAGATGTTTGACTGGCGGTAATTTTTTGATTGTAAAAAGTGCTAATTTCAGCCAGAGTGCGGCGCTTAAATTGTGCAGTCAAAGACAATAAGGAAATTTCGGCTTCTCGGTTTTCAGTGAGACTTTGCGAGAAACTCTTCCAATTTCAAAACTTTCTAAATACCAATATATTGTAAAATAAAGCAAGACGACAAGTTTTTATAAAATAACTCTATTTCAAATCTGACCACTTAATTCTATCGTTCTACATTATTAACCAATGTCATCAAAATTTGATTTGCTCCTTTGTTGAAAGTTGAGCCCTAATTTTGCAGACATTGTTGTGTGAGAATGGAATTTATGTTATGTGAATGTTCTGTTAACTTATGCACAGACATGCTTCTTTTTCTATTCCACAGCTTTTGAGAATACATACGATACTTTTTGTTTTTCCGCCTTTTCCGAGTGTCCCACTCAGGAACTTGCCACATACAATGGGCCACATGAAAAACATGGGTTTTAAAGATTTAATCCACAATATTTTAGCGATTGCCCTTGTGCTTTATTTATTGGCATGAAGAAAATAATATGGACTGGAAACTGCAAACGTTTGAAAACAAATGATATATCCTTTAAGATGTTAGGAATTTTGGAAATCAGAATATTTTCTCCCCTTGTTTTACTTTTATTAATGGTCCCTTCGATAATATTGGACATCAATTTTTTTTTACAGCAAATCCAACACTTTTGCCATACCTGAGCCTATACCAATAAGGGCTGGGAGTTCCATTCGAATTTTTGAACTATCCGGATAATACGAATAATCGGAAGAGTAATCGAAAAATTATTTACAAAAAGTGTTTGTTGATTATTATTCATTATTATTTTTATTTCTGGCCTTATATTTATGAATCGTCTGTATAATTTATAGAGCTTGAGTCCAGTAGTGCGATTCACTAACTTTAAACGATACGACAATTGTTATTTTTAGCGGCAATATTTGCCGTTTGCACTAACGATTGTGCGATTCACTAACTTATTATTAACGACACTTAACAGCTGTTTCGTTGTATTTATTCAAAGTGATAAAGAGTGGCATCTCAGTCAAACTAAATGCCAAAATAAGCGAAAAGCACAAAGAGGAATAGAAAAAAAAACAAACGAATGCCTGCTGCCAAATAAAAATTTGAGCGATCTTGTTATATTTCATTAAAGTGAAATAGATATTAGTTTGTTTCAAACTACAAACACTTAAAATTCTTTATATACGTATATTGCAATGATCCATTGTAGCAGAATTCCGGACTTTTCTATGAGTGTTTTGTTAGAATAGTCATCAACTCGACTCCAAGGAATATGCGGAATAACCTGCAAATATGCCATGGTTATCGTTTTCAAACTTCGCGTTGTGCTCCAGCGTATTTAGGATTTACATACATATATTAAATTTTTTTTAATTATAATCATTTATCTATATATTAAAACTAAACTATATTTCTGTTTTTATACATGGATCCTTGTAAAAGTTTGCTTTTACCATTTGCATATTAATTGAATAGTAGATGTGGTGGTTGGCATAAGCCTCCTCATGATTCCTTGGTGGCAAAATTGATATGTGCGTGGAATCGACGGCTCCAATACAGCCTCCCACAAAGGGAGACGACGCCGAAGCAAACATTTCTTTAGCAGAATGGCGTTCCACTTGGGTCATAGGAAATCTCACTTTTCTGTCGTTGATAGCAACCAGTTGCGAAGAACCTTAACGCCGCTAGAACCTACCAATATAAAAGTAAAATTTAAAATTGCATACAGGCTTAAAGATTACACGAGCTACCTGTTTCTCAGTTGATATTGCTGTTATTCTGGATCCTCTTATTTGGTTATCAAGCTGATAAATTAGGTATTCAGCCAAGTCTGGAGTTAACCGATACAGTTTTTGAAAGTCTGTTGCATTTAAATGAAAGGGATTGTCCACATCTCGGAGTAAACGTCGATCCACTGTTGGAGCGCTTACTTCTTCATCACCTCGTGATAAATCATATGCCAAATATTTAAACGACATTATTTAATGTTCCTTTTTTAATTACAAGAAAACAAATCACTGAATTTAAAATTTTTCTTTTATTTAAATTGAAATCACGAATTTCACTTTTCTCGATTGAGTTAACAACATAAAATTTGTTGTCGTTTAGTTGTCGGTCATCGACTAGCTAACATCAACAGCTGATTCGGCGAATGCGAAAATCGTTAAAAAATGGCTACTGAATAGCAGGGTCGCTAAAATTTTGGTTAAGTTGAGTTAACCAAACGAATATCTCTAAAATAAGTTAGTGAATCGCACTACAGGTTTGTATTAGGGAATAATATGGGAAACAAAAATTTTTCAAAGGTGTAGAAGTGATAGCTGCTATTTCGGAGATCACCACATCTCCTCATCAGACTTCTTTCTTTTTAGACTTTACCTGGCTTTGAACCATGGTACACGGGATTGCTAGGCGAGCACGCAACCACTCAGCCATGCTAACCGTGTGAAAATTGCTTGTTTTCTCATTATCCCTATCTCCATCCATACCGCTATTAAGCGTGACATCGCCGCTATGTGCTTAACAGCGTGGTCGGTATTGTTGTTTTACAATTCTATAAGCTTTACGTTCTAGTTATAGTTTTCTTTTATCACTTCTACCACTTTGAAAAATTTTTATTTCTCATATTATTCCCTAATACAAACCTGGCCTCAAGCTCTATAAATTATACAGTTTATTCATTATTGTTCATCAACTCGTTGATTTTTTTGGATATCCGAATAAACGAATATTATCGGGATCTCCATAAATCCAAATATCCTGATACTTGCACTAATGAATAATAACCGGATATCCATACAATCCGTGTCAACGGGTCACCTTTTCAGATTTATAATTTCAGTTGTAATTTTTCATATGCCTGCAGTTGTTCTTCAATCAAGAGTAGTTGATTTACTAAGGCAAGTCTTCAATAATGAATTGTTGCTCTGTCAATAAAAATATGACGAATGTATGTATACCAAAATCTCATTAATCTCTACGAATCAGTTTTGGATTTATGACGAAATCAAATCTTCTCTTCCCTGTGGTCGAGACACCGCCCATTTTCCCAAAATTATATATAACTTTATCTACAAGGCACATTTACTCAAATATAATTAATCTGTCCTAAATAGTTGTGGAGATATGACGAATTAAAGTTGCATCGTCCCTTACCACACATTAGCATATTGCCAAACCGCTTTTATAGGCTCCTTCAAATTACTTATGTAAAAAATTTTCTTTCCGGATAGTTAAGTTTTAAAATGAAAAGTGTCTTGAAAATCGGTGCATTTGTGTCTGTGTTTAAGATGTATATCATTCATTAAGAATTTATGAATTATCTGCTATTCAATACGTAGAAGCAAAGTTCGTTTTGAATATTGTCTCAAAAGTCTGGAATCAAAACTGAAATAATCAAGGCGAATTCATATAAGGTGGTGTTATAAGTACAACTACAAAATTCCCATGTGTTTTAGTTTTGCTTTTGTATAAGAGTTGTCAAAATTTACATTCATTTTGTTTTTGCTTTTACGGCTTTGGAAAGCTCATACGCAAAAGCAAAAACAAAATGCATGTAGCTGAATAAAAAAAAAATCAAAACGGCTGCTATAGTAACTACACTTTATATCAAGGCGAATTCATACAAGGGATAGCATCCCATGAGCTGAATGCTTGTTCTTCTTTCCAAACTCGCTGGGTTGTTTTGTTTACACAAACAAAATACATTAGCAAACTTGGCGATTTGGTTTTTGACATTTCACACGCAAAATTACACAAACAAAATACACAGCGGATTCGCCTTATTTATCTTGCTATCACCTTCTATAGATACATCTTACTTTATATGAATTCGCCTTGCATGTAGCTGAATCAAAAATATTAAGCCGGCTGCTATAGTAACTACAAAAGCAAAAGCAAAATATACAATTGTATGTAAATTTTGACAACTTTTACGCAATAAGAAAAAAAACAAAATACATGTGAATTTTGTAGTTGTACTGATAACACCACTTTACATGAATTCGCCTTGCCAAGTTGTTTACCTCCATGATATCGCCATTGTTTGTTTCAGAAACTCTTAAATTGTTGCTCTCATAGCTAAGTGAATATTTTGATTGAATTTTAAATAATATAACAATAATTGAGGAATGACTACTCAATAGCCCAATACCCAGTTAAAACAAATTTGCAACTTCCAACTTGCTGTTCAGTCCGACGCGCCAACAGCAGCAAATGTATTTGGTATTTGCATACCATCAATTTGTTATTTTTGTATTCGCTTGCCATTTTGAACTTGCACTGGACTTTTTGTCACTTACTGATGTGCTGCTTGATTTCAATGCTTCGCTGCTAAAACCATTTCCTCAGCCAGCTACACTGTTGCAGCTTAAAACGTGTTGTTGTTAAAACGTCAAAGCGTTGAAATAAGGAGCGCCACCAACGCCGACACCAACTTCAACGCCACCTACAACAACGCCACGCTAGTGGAGCTGCTTTATTGGAGGGGATCGTTTGGTGGCCGTTCCATGCCATCTGCCTGGCGTTGTCACTCGCCGCGCATCTGTCTAATTTCTTATTTCTCGGCTCATTGGCGGGATGCCTCATTGCATATGCACTTAATATGTGTGTGTGTGAATATGTGTAGCAGTCTGGATTGATGGTGAGTAATGTGTGTGTGCGTGTGTTTTTTTCTTGTTGCAACAAATTTTACGCCCTTCAAGATCACTTCAGTTTGGAGCACACAGAGCGCGCAAGACGAATGTGCCATTAAGTGAATTCATTAAGTTTCTTCGGTTTTAGTTTTTTATCTTTTCTTTTGATTGCTTCAATTTTCACTTTTCTCGCCATCAGCAAGCTACTTTAGATATGCTCGTACTTGTATCTGAGTATCTGGCATGAGTGTTAGTAGATCTTTGGCGTGGAGCAGTCGCTTCCCTCGCATTATGTAGTTGTTGTAGGCGTGTTTCTTAACAGAAAACGCATACTATGGCTCCCACAGCATATTTTACATATGTAGAAGCGTTTTGTTATGTCATGACAATCGCTGTCGCTTAACGTAGCCTCGAGTCATAGAGAATGTTTGTTGGGTTTTAAATGCAACTAAAATTTATGATTTTATTGAGTGTTAAATTTATAGGCGATATGGTTTTCACTTAAGTTTTTTATGCCATCGTCGCCTAGTTTTTTAAATTTATGTAAATAAGAAGACTAGATTTTAATAGAAGAAAGTTCTTTAACGTGCCTTCAGTAAAATAGGTGAGATAATAAAACTTGGCAAACTATAGGAGGATTTCGTAAAATATTCTACTCTAAAGAGGCTAGGCCTTAACTGATCTTGCTGGGAAGGAACTCCTGCCAACATCTCTTTCACATAGTTCCTGACCTGGTCTTTACTGGGGGTAATCATTGCAATTTCACAGCAGCTCCGGTTTGACATGTGAAAGCTTTGAAGTCGAAAAGAAAACGAAAGTATGCTGCCTCCTTGTAAGCTACGAGCCTGCTCTCGTGTGTAGACTATCGCCACTGATACTCAAGACGCTCTTACGTCTTAGGGCAATGTGAGTTTTTTGAAACAAGCAAATATATGTAAGTTATACCGCAAAGTTTGAACTTAGAAAAAGTTAAAAATATAAAGAATCAGATGAATTTAGTGTGCGAATTATATTTTTCCCCTAGTTACATATTGGTATTTCAATTATAATTACTAATATTAATGGTTGTTATACATAAATCGATGATTGCCGCTATCAAGGACATCATCACCTGCATAGCTGCAAATTCTCAAGCATCATCATTCTTGTAATGCTTAAAAATTTGAAGATGATGATGTGTCCATATTCAGAAAAAATCTTGTATCCGGATCAAAATTGTTTATCTTAATTTTTATTGCTTAAAATGTGATCAAGTTTTCTTAAAACCCCGATATTTGCTCTCAAAGTAGCTCTATTTGAAATAAATTTTAGGAGATGGTTTTTGAAATCAAATTTGGATAAATTATATCCGATTTATGTAAAATATTTCAATAATTGTGCCAAAAGGAGGAGTTTAAGAAAGAATTAGTTTAAAAGTGTGAAACTATATAACAGATAGCTTCCTTTTAAAACATGAAAAGTATGAAATAAGAATCCTAACAGAGTTCAAAAGCAAAACGAGTTTAATAATTTATCAAGTCCAGCCAGGGTTTGGCACAACAAAGTGTGGAAACACTGATCGGCGTTTTATGCAAATGTTGACTTTGTCTCAGAAATTACACACCTAATTTTTCTCGGTTGCTAAAAGCCTTCTATCTTCGGAGAAGAACATATGACTTCAATTATTTCGCAAAGAAAAAATCATCCAGGGGCTCCGATTTGTGTATTAAGCAATGCACTGACTATAGTTTGATGTTTGGCCGAACTCCCTACAATTTGTGGCATGCGTCTTGATGTTGTAACACACAAATTGAATCACCTACAGTTTTACGCCGACTCCGAACGGCAAAAGTTGTTTGTGAGAAGTTTTTTTCGTGGCAGAAAAACACTCGGAGATTTGCCATTGCCTGCCAAGGGACGATGGCTATTAGAAAAAAAAGGTTCTTTAATTGCTGATGTTACTTGCCCGGCCAGGATTAGAACTTGGGGCGCCGTATGAAGCGCGCCCACTCAACACAATCAGCCATGTGTCACAGTTACAAGTTCCTCCTCTGAGGATTTAAGTTCAGAATCTGATTCATAACACCATGAATGAACAAAATCAAAAGCTTCCGAATAACGGAGAATAGTGTTGAGTGAGTATATGTGTATCTTTTTCATGCCCTGTATGAGCGGTTTCTATAAACTTTTTAATTAATAATTACTTTTAGATTTTTATTAATCGGTTAGAATATTATATATCCAGTTTTATTTTTTAGGTCAAAAATAAAACTCTCTTTTCAAGAGTTATTTTTTCGCTCTGAAATTATGATATTTATGTGAACTGTTATATTTTTATTAAAATAATAAATATTATGTAAATTTTAGTTTTTCAAAAACAATTTTTAATATAGTTGTTTGCGTTTTATTTTTTCATAATTTTTTGAGCTATGTTTTTTTGACCAAAAATAAAACTCAGTTCCCAGGCATTATTTTGTCACCCAGAAACTAAAATTAACTCCTGAGTTTGGCTGTTTGGTAGGTCAAAAACATATGTAGAAACGGCCCAGCGCCTTTCTAATAATTGTTCGGTGGTTAATTTTTTTTTGACATACCTTGGCGTCATCTCTCAAACAAAAAATTCAAGACCCCGATGTGAATTTTTCAAATTATCGTGCTTGTAATCCGTTTAGGAGTAAAGTTTCAACAAATTCCGAAATTCCGACCGCTCCTTCTATTTTTGTACATTGTTTGTATGGAGCGGCCCACTCTGCGGAGTACTTTACGGTGGAAATTAGATATGTTTTTCCATATGGTAGATACATATTATTTCACTCGAACTGCCAAAAACACCAACCAGCGAAAGCCATTTACTCCCTAACTGAGCGAAGAGCTAACAAACCCGATTATAGAAAATCGTATGGCAAGCGAAAAAATATTAAAAAATTACAAGACAAAAGTTGCCAATAAAATCATCATAAGGTGTCAGCAACTGGCTGTAGATGTTGCCGCTGTTCTTCGATTGAATGAGATGCACATGAAATACATAAAGTAACTGATTGCTATTTCATTTGCAATAAACAGGAAATTAAAAAAAAATGAACAACGAGGAAGTAAATACTACTGCGAATGTAAACAACCAATACCTGTTGTACATAATATAATATTTGCTGTAAATCAAATCGAATTTGTTCCTGCTTTTAAAAATAAATTATAGTCGTTCGATGTTGATGATTTTTGTTTTCGTCAAAAATATCTAAAACTGAGGGACTTTGGGTTTGGGTTCAAAGAGATATGCTGCCAGACGGGCAGACACACAGACGTGGTTAAATCGAGTAAGTTCATCATCGTGATTAATTTGGTATATGTGGACATCGGTACATGCCTTCTTCTTCTTCCACGTACAAACATGGGACTAAAGTTACCATACTATCATCTTCATAAAAAACTAGAAATATGCTACCAAAATAATTAGAAAACCGGGTACTTGGGTAAATCGTAAATCGATTATTTTTTTGATAATGAAGATAGTTCTAACATTATCTCCAATCTTATACTTGGAACTTTGCATTTTATTGAGTCTGGAAACAATCTGTATTAGGGAATATTATGAAAAAGCAAACATTTTTCAAAGTGGTGCTAGTGATATTTTCTGATTTTTTTTCTTTCAATTGCCCAGAACTCTTGTATTTAAGTAAAATAAGGACAATACGGCAGATGTGATAGGATAATAATAATAATATTAAAAATTTGACACTTATAACATAGAGCTTGGCCGAACTTCTCCTACAATTTTTGGTCTGTATTTTGATGTTGTTTTTGTGAGAAGTTTATTCTGGCAGAAATACACTCGGACGTTTCCCATTGCCTGCCGAAATGCGATCGCTATTAGAAAAAAAGCTTTTATAAGATCTGAACCCGGCACATAACCGTATGAAGCGCGCACACCATACATACGAGGCTACGGCAGCCGCCGATGGAAACATCAACTAATACACGGCTTAATTGGAAGAATGCCTTGTTGAGGATACCTGGGCACTAAATATGTTATCAACACAAGGATTAACCCTACTACACATATCGATAAAAGTACATTAACATTTTTAAGTAAACAACTTTGTGGATTAGTGAAATTTGAGAATTTTCTTGCCGATAGTGTTTTGGTTTTCTTTTATATAAAAATAATTTGCTACCAAGAAAATTTGTTAAATAGCGGCGACCATTTTTAGCCCCTTCAAAACTGTTATTATAAAATTTGATTTGCTACAAAGCTGATTACTCAATTTTTTTTAACATTTGAAATTTTCATGAAAATTTTTTAAATATGTAAGATTAAATTTGTAAGATCGAAAAATAATGTCCCAGCAACACACAAGAGAGATAAATCGGCAACTCCGGCAAACGAGAGAAGAGTAGAGTGTGGCAAGCGGCGAGTTCGTCGAGTTCGTCGAGTCGGGAAACAATTAATTAATTCTGCGAACTGCAACATTTTCTTTTATTTCATACTTTAAACTTAATTTTAATAAAGAGTAAATTTATGACAGCTGGTAAATGACATATCGGTTTGACATTTCTGTTCAGTAAGCATTGACAAATCATCCTGGAAAGAATGACGCCACAACAACGTTTACAAATTGTGGAAATTTACTTTAAAATTTAGTGTTCTGTTCGCCAAACTTATAGAGCACTTTGTGAATTTTATTATCCACATGAGCGAGCATCACAAGCATCAGAGCAGCTTATTCGTCGAACTGTTGTTAAATTTCGAACAACATTTACTCTATTCGATGAAAAACTAACAACAGACAAAGAACTGTACGTACAGAAGAAAATATTGGTACTGTAATTGATAGAGGTGGAGCAGATCCGAATTTGTCTATTCCCCACCGTGCTCAACAAGTTGGACTTTATCCATCCACAACATGCAAAATTCTAAATTGAACTCATCGCGTCCGATTCACCAAAGCCAAAAATCGTTTTTAAATATTAAATGTCATGAAAATATCTTTAAAAATAAAAAAGTTCATACTTCATTTTTTATGTGTTTTATTTCAATTTAAAGTTCTAGCAATCTAAAAAACTCCCCTATATAATAATATATGTATGTATGTAAACGAATTGCTGTTGTTTCATTGGGAAATGGAATCCTGACAACATAAAAGGTTAAGACTCTTTTCAATTACTGTGAATTTTATATAGAGTAAGTTTTACGGGTATTAGTATATAGTTTTTGTTAGAGAATTAACTATATTTTAATTGAAAAGCAACGCCTTATATATGAAAGAGAAATAAATTAGGGAAAAGTATATATATATAAGGATAACCTATAATTGTCAGCGGAGAGTATATAGCTTGGTTTGGGGATATATTATTTTCATGTATTCTATTTTGACGATCCTGCCGCACGCCACATATCTTGTATGCATTTTTAGCTGTTTCAGTAGCTTCATCTTTGCTAGAATCGATAAACGTACTCACCTTATGATCTTGCGATGATCAGAGATATCGAATGTTTAAATAAACGTCTGATGGTAAGCTGTTTTTTTCAACCGTGCTCTATAGAAAAAAATTCACGAGAAAGAAAATTAGTGAATCTACATATATGAGGTAGCTTGAAAGAACATGCTACATACTAAAAAATCAATGAGGTTTGCAGATCGCGACTTATTACTTTGTAGATCTTTAGTCAACCTTGATCGAACTTTGGACCACATTTTCATGGTTTGTATACCGAAAGTCGATTCTACATTTTTGTATGATAGAAATAAGTTAAATTTTTCAAGTTAACAGAGCACTCACTTTCTTCCGTTAAAGTTCAGCTAGGAGATCCATCAATAAAATTGAGAATATACATATGTACATTAGTTCATACTATGTACACACTTGCACTGGAATTTCGAAAAGATGATGACTTGTTAAACTAAGCGTGTGGTTTTCGAAAACATTCATTCTAGCTAGCTACAACTTAATGTAATGTAGCAAACACCCAAACAGATATACATATATACTTTTGTATCCGTGCATGCTTAAGTGATTTCGCTATTACATACTTGCACACATACATACACACACACATATGTACAATACATACATATTTATAAGTACACTTAAGCACTTAAGGGGTTAATTAATGAGCGGTGACGAGTATGTTACGTGTGATTTTCGCTTCTAAAACTATTGTGGCTGGCAATTAACCTACTCCCTGTTCAAAGAACACCAATAACAAAATAGAAGACGAAGAAGCAGAAGTTGAAAACACCTACAACATTTGAAAGTGAATGCGACGACTTGAGATGCCACTTTTGACATTTGTGCAACAACTGCACACCAAATTTGTGTGGTGGCATTAACCCTAATCCCAATGGGGGTTGTCATGATGGAAGATTACCTTTTGGCTTCTGCACTTGAACTAAATTGAAATATTAAATGAAATTTTCTTGTTTGTAAATTTTATGAGTTTTTGGGGAATTTTTATTATGCACACATTAATGCACATAAATAACATCAAAGGGGGCATGCATGCAGATCTATAAGATCAAATACATAGGTATATAGTTAATCCTGCCACACAGTAGGTATCCTCACACAAGCTGTAAAACCCCGTAGGTAATCTTATTTAACTAAAGATTTCTTCCTCCTTTTCTTTATATCCATCAGTCATCACTCCCTTTGTCGTCTATGACCATTTGCTTTATTTAACCCCACTCTTTATTGTACGCGCAATTAAATATTACACAATTCGAAAAATGTTGCAAGTACTTGTAGACTCGCATTTTACGCTGTCTGCAGCTGCCACATACAATTCAGATTCACTCAGCCACTTCTCTTGTTTATTTATTTTTTCAATTAGCACTTTATAGTTATTCTCTATTTTCATTCAAATATTGCAGACTTTTTTCAAGCAAACAAATATATGTACATGTGTTTGTACATACATATATACCCACCAAAAAATATGCGCCTTATGCGGACTTATTGAATATGACTATAATGAGTATAACGTAGTACATGAAATATACTACATTTGTTGTATAAAAACATTCCTTATATTACACCTGATTTCGGTTCGTTGCTGTCATCAGCTCATAAGATTTACTCTCTCTCTCTCTGTCTGAGAGTAACCTAAGGATTACACCCTATTTAAGATTCGGCTTATATAAGTCCTTATAAAGCATTATATGATGTATATTTACCTTTTATTTATAAGGCTTATGGAACAAATGAATTCACTATTAAAATAATTATCATAATTATTTACGTAAAGTATTATTTTTAGGTGTTATGAGATATGGCTTATTTTAAGGCTTATATGCCATGCTAAATCCGCCTTCCCTCAACCTTTATAATATTAGACTTTAATTCGAGTGGATTAATTCAATCATCAGACATATGCATGTACATTAAGTAGTAATATAAAATCCTTCAGTCGTGTGAACGAACACGCGACGTCGTCCCAAGGGATGGCTTCGCTCAGACCTGGTCATAAGACGAAATTTTATCTTTTCTGATAGTATCCCTTATGTCTAAGACATATATCCTATTTGAAATGAGGCTTATATAATCACGTATAAGAAAGAACGACTTTAAGTATAATTACCCTATAAAAGTCTTATTGATCATATAAAATAACTCTACAAGCGCATTCGTTATTTCTTTCAACTGTTATATACATAAGTATGTATGATTTTTTGGAGGGTATGTATGTACATAAGTATGTATGTACATATTTTTGACTATTTACATAAGTTCTGTTAAATAAGTTCCGATACTGGATTTGCTGAAAATAATTTCTCAAATACAGAAAAAGGACCTTGGCAGTTTATGACTTTGCTATAGGTTAAGTTAGGTTGATGTGGTAGTACCCACATAACTCTCTTAGACATAGTTAAAGAAGTCCATTCTAAAATCCACTTGTTGTTAGAGCGGTAAAGTGCACCGTAACCAAGAAAAGTTAACTGGAGAAACGCTGCGTATCCAGAATGAAGTCCCGCAAACTACTAATTTCCACCCGAGAGATACTAAAGGTGTAGAAGCTTTGGTACCTGAAACAATGTCGCGCAATGGCAGGGAAGCTGAGTAGAAAATTAAGTGGTGATTCCACAGGGACTATATTCAGCCAAACCGAATGAATATCTGTCGGACAATGTTCAGTCAGAACTCCTACAAGGATCGCTCATGGTCCACATCAGCCAAAGGGTGCTTGCAATTCCGCATGTCGTAGTGGTTTCTCCATCTATTCAATAGAAATTCGTTAGCGGCCAGAGGAGCTCCTACCCTCTGCCTGCATGGAACAATAACTTCCAGGGTACCTCGTCGAGGGGGCTAATCAGCCATGCAGTTTCCTGCAATGCCGCTATGGAACGGCTCCCAAATCAGTCCGATGTCAAAGTATTCAGAGACACCCTCGATCAGGTTTCATCTGATCATTAAAGATCATAAGGTCTTAATAGCGGCCCGACTATCATAATAAATGTTTGCCCGTGTAAAGAGTATTGCATTAATGAGTAGCCAATCAGCAGCCTCCTTGATTGCGGCCACCTCCGCCTGAAAAACACTACAATAGTCCGGACGCCGAAATTCCTGGCTGAGAGAGAGCTCCTCGCAGAAGACACCCTCCCAAACTTTCCGTTCGGCTTCGAACCGTCCGTGAAAAAGTTCACCGATCCCTCGCCCTAAACGCCACCCTTCTCCCGTTCCTCCCTTAGTAGGTTGTGAATGAAGAAGGGACCATAGGGTGTTAGAACCGTTTCTTGAGGGACAAAGTCGAAGCTAGCAAGAATGCCCATAGGCCGAGTTGAAGCTGTATCCATTGCTCTTTAATCGGGCTGCAGCAACCTTACTGGCAATGTCAACAGGCACCACGTTAGGCATGCCGTTGAGCGCGAGAGTGGGTGGAGTCCGAGGCGATCCACTGATTCCAATGAGAGCGATCTGTTGAACCCGCTCTAGCAGTTTAACTTTCGATACCTTTGCCGATACCAGTTGTGGCAACCGATGCGTTTTTCACTCTTTCCTCAATATTTGGCCCCAGGAGAGCTTCCTGTCCAAAATTAGACCAAGTATCCGACCCGGTCACGAAGCACAAGTGGGGCACATCCGATTGTAGGAGGGCGGGCATCAGGCACTCTGTACCTTCTAGACAAGACGATCGACGTATTGCTATAACTATGAAAGTTAAAGGGTAAAGTTTTGGAATCGTAGTAATGTTGGCAAACATCATGCCAAGTAACAGCTTCTTATGTTTACAGCATTAGACGACTCTTCTAGTAAAATTTTGTAAGTCTGCATTTACACAAAAACTTTTTGGTTCGTAGATTTTCTGTAAGGGATAACAACCGTGGTATACAGCAAAAATGCTCACCGGATGCCAATATCCAATCAAAATTTTCTGCAAAATGAATTAAAATATTACATTTTTTTTAAACGCCAATTTGGCTTTCGTTTGATAGCTGTTGTTCTTCACTCCCAATAACTTTATTTTGGTGTTTCTGGTAACTGAGATGTGATAATTTTTTTAACGTATTTTTATAGCATTACCACATAGCGCCTTCTCAGATAAAAAAAAAAGTTGGAAATTTTGTTGGGTAGTGCAATCAGTATTCAATGATAATACATTCGTAGAATCCTATCCCCAAAACCTCTGCATATGTATTCTAAGCAAGAACCAGATCGCTTCAAAGCGTAGTAAGACTACTCAAACCACTTACAATACGACTTGTAAATGTTTTAACAATTTCAGCGATTTACTTGACTAACAAAACTTATACATAAGGGCTTAGCATTTACTACACAAATTAAAAATGCAAATCGTCCCGACTTAAAATACACAGAGTGTATGTGCACATATGTGTCCTCTCAAAAACGCTATAAATACTTCAAAACTTTTGCTGCGGCATGTTGCATATCGCCTGCCTGCCTGCTGCAAAATTTCCACTGCACCCACTTTACGCCTGCAACTTGAAAAATTCTTTTGGCGAAAATTTATTTCTGTGTCATATTCATAGATACAAATATGTACAGTATGTATAAATAGGCAGTCAGACATTTAGCTAGACACACACCGCCATCCATACATAGAAGCAGACATATGTATGTGGCGGAAACCACTTCACCAGACAGTCAACTTAATAGATGTTTTGGAAATTGGCTCAACCGTCCCGCTCTTGTGCCCTTAACTTAAGTGCATAATTCTTTTTATTGTGATGCTTTTCTTCTTTTTTTTTGCTTTTGAAATTGGAAAATTGTGTGTTAATTTGCGTTGGATGGGTGTTTATGCTGTTGAAATTATAAATTTACTCGTACTTCGCCAACAACAACAACAACAACAACAACAACAATATCCACAATATTTATTAGCTGCGTAGTGTTGCTCTTAAGATTGCATTTATCTCTCGCTTCGTAGGCGTTGACGCTGTTGTTTTTGTTCATATTTAAAGTGGTCGTTTGAAACTTTGTTTATGAATTTCAAGCAACACAAAGTATAAAAAACTAAAATGAAAAAAAAACGTCAACGCAAATATTCAAATGCTTCATTTTAATAAACAATTGAATATATTAAAGAATTTTAACTGCGTGTTTGAAAGCTAGCAACAGTGTGACTAAACCGTTTTTGAGTTTACAATGCAGTTTTTCAGTTTGCATCAAAAGCACCGATATGAGGAAGGATGTGAAAGATAATGATTGTTTTTCCTCCTGTACATTCAGACTTCCATTTATTTTTAAACAAAACTGATTCATTATAGTACTTTTTAAGTTTTATAAAATTTAACATTTTGGCAACAGTGATCAGTTAAGCTCTTTATCTTTTTGTGGGGAACTTTTTATTCACGTTCCACAAACGTATTGGCACAGCTGATTTAAATGCGGTGTTATTAGTAAAAAGTGGAATCATAAAAATCAATAATTTGCAAAAGAACGCTCCAACTCGGATAAAATTTCCGATTTGTTTAGTACTTTTTAAGAATACTATTTAAGAATAGTTGTGTAAACAAATTTTAGGTTGACGTATTTATATAGTTGAAAATACTATGCAAATTAAAACGAATTAGTATTTTTCTTAGGACCAAAGTTTAATTTCTTTTTCGGTCGGTAATATCTTAAAAGCAAACAAAAAGTTTCTTTTATTCTCCTACGCGTTTCGACGTATTCCGCGTCTTCATCAGGGAGTCTGCATTTTATTGTACATAAAGGTCTTAAATATAAATTTACAAACGGAACCAAAATTTCAACTACGACATGTAAAGTGCTGCACATATGCAGGAAAAGAGCATGCAACCCCACAACTATCACTATAAACAACACAACACTCACACAAGTTAACAAATTAAAAATTTTGGGATTAACTTTCAATAAAAAATACAACTGGTCGGACCACATAGAACACTTAAAACAAGAACTAACAAAGAGACTTAATCTAATTAAATGCCTTTCGAGGTTTCACAGCAACACACACATAAATACCATCATTAGCATTTTAAAATCAATACTCTTGTCGAAAATAGATTACGGACTAGCAATATACGGACGGACTACTAAAGCCAACATAAACAAGTTAAAAGCGATGTACCATGCTGCAGCAAGATACTGTAGTGGTGCTTTCACCTCCACACCAACTATTAACTTATTAACAGAAGCCGGTCTACCCACCTTTAATGATAGATTCCAAGAGGCAACAACAAGACTTTATTTCAAAATTATTAATGCAACCGAAAAGCCATCCTTTTATAACTTTTCAAAAATACAACAGCAAAGAAACATGAAATACACGCCCAAAACCCTCCGTGGTACTTCAAGAAACAAAGCGTAATAGATACTCTCGCAAATAAAACTAAGGAAAACACAAATGCAACAATTTATATACAATCTTTTTTGCAAATGAAAAATTCTTATATAAACTGGAACTTTCACTACACAGATGGATCAAATTAAATTAAACTGAAAAGGTAGAGGGCTCTAGCCGCCAGTACCTTAGCTCTAAGATTATTTTAGAATTTACTTATAAAATGAACTGATAATAATAATAATAATACAAAAATTTACCTTGTATTTTCTTAGATAATTCACAATAGCGCAGTTTTTTCACTTCCCAACACTATAATTCAGGTCGGATATTAGTTTACCTAGTTGGCTCAATGAGCTAGTGTTGTTGCTTTACATGCTATCTCGTATCCTACCTAGTGTTCTTTTGCAACTTGGTTACAAAGAAACGGTCCTAATATTATGTTTCCGCTCGTTGAATATTTATATGTAGCTATCAAACTATAAAAAATTATGGACCGAAAAAAGCTGACAATTAGAGAACGAGAAAATATAACTGATTTGCATATTAGGCCAGGAATATCTTACACACAAATATCTGAGCTTGTGTCGGGTAATCGGTCATCAGTCCAAAAAGTCCTTAACAGGGAATAGGGTTGAGAATGCAACTAGAATAGACCGCGCGCCCAAACTGAATGACTCTGGTAGAACGAAAATTTTGCTTAGAGAAACCCAATTTGTAAGCTGTAGGAAAATCAGTGATGATTTGATATTTACGAGAAAAAAGAGGCTAGTATAGAAATTCTGCGAAGAGCTGTAATAGAGACTGGATTATTCAATTGTGAGGTAGTTTTTTAGAGTATGTAACAGAAACGATGGAGTACTTCGACCTATTTGAATCTAACTCAAATTTCTTTAGAAGGCATCAAATTTACTAAGAAATGCACTTTTGAAAGGGTCATTTCGATTTTATAAAGTATCAAATGCACTCTAGGGTAGTCGTACTTTACTTTAGAAAGCAAAAAATTTTGGTCGTTGGTATGTATTTTGGAAATTAACAAATGTGCTTTAGAAAACATTAAATGTGCATTAAAAATTATTTCTACTGTAACCTCATGGATATAAGATTAGATCCAAATAAAACCTGACGGTTGAGAAGGACGATATGATTAAAAATTACTTCTACGAGCGCATATAATGCACATACGAGCGCTGCCTTCGTCACGATATCAAAATCGTGCTTGGCGACTTCAACGCCAGGATGGGTTAGAAAGGGATCTTTGGTCACTCTGTCGAAAAATTTAGTCTCCACAACGAAGCCTCTGAAAAGACTGATCGACTTTTCCGGGTCTCAAAAAACGGCATTATGTACCACCAGATTTCAGCACAAGAATATTCACCAAGCCATTTCATCGATCATATTGCGATAGACGGAAGCCATGCTGCATTTTTCGTACAAATATTTCTTGTTGCACCACCATTATAACTTTCTGCATGATTACAGTTGGATAGATGGAGATTTTATGAATATCTCGCCTAATGCACCACCTGACAATTTGGCTAATGCTCGTTGCATAGGTCTACCTGAATTTTGTTGAAGTTCATGAGTTTTTGACCCAAGTTGTCTCGAAGAGAATGGTTACATTTTAAGACGCTTATATACTAGATTTTACCTGTCTGCCCCCTAACTGAAAAAAGCAGGTAGTCTAGAAAAATTTATCAATTTAAAAAGAAGTTTAAAGTCAACTGCTTTGAAACAAATGCAGTGAGCGAAAGTTCGACCTTTAATAAAAAAATTAATTTATAAAAAGAATCCCTAAGAATTTCTCTGTTATTCCACTGCATTTAATTTAGAAACATTAAAAGAGAAATGTGAATGAACTACTTATTTATGAGATATTTAGCATCATAAAATAATAAACTAATAACACTGCGGAACAAAATTTTGCGATCGGAGATTTTTAAGTCGATTTAGGGTAATTTGGGGGTGCTAATTACGAAAATGGTATCAGTTTTGTCGGATTGGCTCTAGTTTTTCGCGCGCCTGTATAAAAATAATACAAAAATAAAAAAATATATTCTTTTCATTAATTAGTTTTAAAAAAATTACAAAAAACTTTTTCTGTAGGACCTCCTATGATGTCGTTGCTCAAGACAATCCCGTATTAAGTTCCAGCAGTAGTATGCCATCATGTGGTCGTCCCATCGACCTTGGTATTTTTCTTCCATTATTTTTATGTCCTGATGGAACCGTTCACCTTGTTTCTCACTGTACTATGTAAGTAATGTAATTTAATGCTCATTTTAGCTCCCAGTTTGCGAAAATTGAGAGGCATATCAGCAACTAGTTTTGTATAGTCTGGTGATTTATGATTTCCCAAAAAAAATTTTGACTACATTAGCAAAGCTTAGTCAGGCTTCAGATTCAATTTGTGACATATGGTTTAAGAATTCAGTGTCTTTTAGAAGGGTACGAATTTGAGGACCATCGAAGACTCCTGCTTTTAATTTTTCCATACTATGGACTGGAAATTTTTTGCACACATATTCGAAACAGTCACCTGTCTTACCAAGGGCTTTGATGTACTACATATCATCGGAACTCCAAAATGAAGAACTTTACGTCCCCCTGGGCACCCAATATTTATTCTTTTGTGCAAGGTTTCTCCCAAAATATGCTTCAAAGGTATTTTTCACAAACTCTGTGATTGATTGTCTTTGCATTTTAAATTGGAGTCGTTAACACAAGGTTTACGTTTCTAACTCATATTTTTCAAGAAAAAGCGAACTATAATACTCGAAATAAGACACAAACTGATAACGTCAAGGTCAAAAAGCAGATAAATGAAAATAACTAAACACGTGAATAATAATTTATGTAACAAAACTTATTGAGGAATAATTAAATTAATACAACTGGAACTGGGTCATATAATTTTTTTTCATTAATTTCTTATGTTTCGTTTATCTCAAGAACTAGAGCCAATCCAAAAAAAGTAAAAACACAGTTCGTAAGCCTGCTACTAATGTTAATGAAAACTATTAACAAAATCATGACCGCAGGTTTTTTTTTTCAATTTTTCTAACGTAGTGTAATCGACTACCCGAAATTATTTGAATAGGGACAGCTACTCACAATAAATTCATACTAACTTCATTATAATGGAATCCGTGGAAAAGTCGAACGGAAACGGGTAGATTATTTGAAGTCGACTTTTTTAAAAAAACTTCTTCTAATCGATTAATCGGTTAGTCGATCAACAAGATCTCTACAGCAGAGATGAAAACACATAAAGCTTTTACGAAAAAATATTAATCTTATGCACCCAAACATCACTTTTTCATAAACACGAAATGTCTAAAATCTATTAAGTAGAATTCGAAATTTTTCACTACGCCTTCAGATTCCTGATCACCTTCTGGCATAAAATAATATCCGAACTTATGACAGGAAATCAATTTACACGATTCTTACAGCATCAAAGAGTGCGCTATTTCTCATTCGCTGTTTCTCATTTCCTAACTGTGTAGAATTATTGACACCCCGTTACGTCAACACTTAACAAGCCCGCAATGTACTTAGGGGATTATGCGCGCACTCGTATTAAGTAGGCACCCAACAGAGTGTTAAGAATCGGCCGCTTCATCAAATTGCAACAACGCAAATGAAACAGGGAAAAACTCGAAAAAAATTGAAACAAACGATACTTTTTCAGTACAATCGACGCTGATGACGAGAACCACAAGAGCTAAGATACTTGAGCTGTGTGTTTTGTTTTTTTTTTTAAATACGTCATTTTGATTAATGATTGTAAAACATTTGGAGAAAATTCTCAATAAGAACCTTAACGAGTGGAAATTTCAAACAGTTGTGTACATTTTTTTTTTGTTTAGCGGCCAACAAGGAATGTGTCAGTACAATCGTTTGGAGGAGCGAAAAAAAATCGAACATTGCCGAAATGTTGAAATGTTCTCATGTAAACATATTTTTCATTTATTTTCATGTTACATTTTTCAACATTTCTTGAATAAATGTTTGAGCGATTAATGTTATGTTTTTTCCGCTTTTAAATTTTTCACTTTTCTTTCGGCTTGTCAAATATTTTTCTTAATAGTTTTGGGGTTTGTTTTTGTGTAATGTAAAGCTCTAAGTAGTATTTTTGGATTTACATACACATACTCGTACATACATATGTATGTATTTGCAAATTCTTATTTCGAAGATTCTTTAAATCTTCAACTTTTGTATGAACAGGAGTTCATTCCAAATTTTAAGAAACAAAGAGTAATAAATTATTTACCCCACTCTCTTCGAGGTATTGTTGATGAAATACCAAAGATAAGTGATAAACGAAA
Source organism: Anomoia purmunda (assembly GCA_951828415.1). Lineage (NCBI taxonomy): Eukaryota > Metazoa > Arthropoda > Insecta > Diptera > Tephritidae > Anomoia > Anomoia purmunda. The sequence goes on along the minus strand of OX639994.1, from coordinate 73,645,460 downwards.
AGTAACTGGCTTCAGTCAGATCTAATCGATGTTTTACGTAAAAATACAGTTGTAGCTCCAACAGTTATAAGCCAACTTGTGAAAAGAATTATGAATCTGTAAAACTTTCTGGCCGGGTCACGTACTTGGGCCTGATTCTGGACAGGAAGCTCTCCTGAGGGCCAAATATTGGGGAAATAATGAAAAAATTTAGGTTATTACTGTTGCCGGGGTGCTATTGGGAAGAGATGGAGGTAAATCATTGGCTTTATGAAACAATAATTTGGCTATAATGTTTTATGGAGTGGTTGTCTGGCGGAACTCACTGGAGAAGGTATCGAAAGTTAAGCAGCTCGAGCTATGCTACGGACCGCGCTCATTGGAATTTGTGGGGCGCTTCGGACTACACCCACCTTCGTGTTCATCGTTATGCTAAACGTGTTACCTGCGGGCATTGCCAGCAAGGTTGCTGCAACTCGACTAAAGAGCAATGGATACAGTTTCAGTTCGGCCTGTGGGCATTCTAAAATTCTTTCCAGCTTTCTCTAGAAACGGATGGTTCTGTGCCGGTTTTCACCCCCGATAGTTATTTCTCTACTCACATTCCACTAAGGAAGGAATGGGAGGAGAGTGGCGTTTGGGGCGTGAGGCCGGTTTTCTACTGCGAGTAGCTCTCTGCCGGAAATTTATGCTTCCAGACTACAGTAGTGTGTTTGGGACGAAGGTGGCAACCACGAAGGCTGCCTTCGCTTGGCTACTCATCATCATGTATTCTGATAGTCAGGCCGCTATTAAGGCCTTAGGATCATTAATGGCGAGGTCAAAACTTGTTGGGGGGTGCCTGACTTCTCTTACAGCCACTTCTGTATTCTTTGACATTGAACTAATTTGGGTGCTGGGTCATAGCGACATTGCAGGAAACTGTATGGTTGATGAGCTCGCTCGGCGGGGTACCCTGCGAGTGATTACTCTATGCAGGGAGAGGGCGGATGCTTCTATAGCTGCCTACGGACTTCTGTTGCGTAGAAAGGATCTCTGTCGAATCAGAAAGCGCTGGGCAACTACTGCGACATTCAGAATTGGAAAGACCCTCTGGGCGAGGGTGGACCGTGGGCGTTCGAAGGAGCTGCGGTCGCTAACAAAGCGACAACCCTCGATCCTCGTAGGGTTTCTGACTGGGCATTGTACGATGGGTACTCATGCGATTAGGCAGAATATAGTCTGTGTCCCTTTTTGCAGCAATTGTGTGGAGGATGATGAGGTGGAAACATCTTTTAATTTTCTACTCAACTACCCTGTCTTTGCGAGACTGAGGTTCAGGTATTTGGGCTCCTACTTCTTTAGCACCCCGGAAGGGTTCTCTGGGGTGGAAATTAGTAATATACGGGACTTCAGGTGGCATTACTTCTTTTTTGCTACGTCTTAGTGAGTTCTCTCTGAGGGGACTGTATTAAGCTAATTCCTGATGGTGACTGAAAATTGAAAAGCCTCTGCGGTAAATAGAGAGAACTCAGTTTGCTTAATTGATGTCGGCCAAACTTGTTTAGTCCATTACTGCCTCAACCGGCAAGAGGAAGAAGAAATAATTTAGTTCATTATTTGCGTAATATCGGCAATTCATCTTCATGAGTCTTACATCCGTAATTCACCAAACGTTTACTGTGTGAAAAAATTTGCCATAAAATTGCGTAAGTGGCAGATCAAATCAAACGACTTTTTTCGCCAATCAATTCCCATTGACCTCACAGAAGTGTTCCAGCTATTCGCAACAATTTATGCGTATCAAAGCGGAACTGGAAAATTGAAAAAATTCGCACAACCAAAGTGAAATAAGGAAAGAAAGCAAACAAATCGCTGGGAGCGCAGATTGTTTGCCAATGAATGAATGAGTGCGTGTGTGTGTGCGTCCTTATTTGAGCGACACAAGTAATTCCGTCATAGAGTTAAGCCACTAATCCTTGAAATTGCAATGTAAGATTAGATGACTGAATGCCGCATACGAGTACAACGACAGGGACGAGGATAACAACTACGAGTATATTTGCGCGCAATGCATATTCGGCATACTGCAACAAAAAAAATGCAAAAGCAAGTGAAGGAGTCTATAATAATAATTCACTGAACGACACATTGTGGACGGACGCCTGCGTAAGGACATTAGCATTGCAAATCCGGGTAGCGCGTGTGTACGAAATTCGATGCGTTAACGAGACGCTGCTAGCGATAAGGAAACACAATCGGAAGAACAGTTACAAACTAAGCCGCTTGTCCGACTGCTTGACTGTTTGACTGTTCGACTAGTTATTCGCCTGGGGAGGGATTGGGATGAGGTTGCAATATACGGCAAGATTGCTAGTTGGATTAATAAGGGAGTACCGCTAGTAGTCATGGTGGTAGTGGTGCTTTACTTTTTGATACAAACCCTCAACTCGGATAGTTTGACTATTTGGACAAATGCAAACGATCGATCATTTATTTTAATTAGCAACAGAGTGTCGATTGCATTTAAGCGAAGAGCGCGAGAAAAACGACAAAAAGGTAAAATGCGCACTTTTTGTGCTCTGGCGAAGGAGAGCTTAGAAAACTATCAATTTTTCGGTAACAACTGGCAAGGGAGTTAAGCGAATCTAACTAATGAAAAGTTCAGTTGTTGGTTTGTTTTAAAATACCCTTTGGGAAACGCACCTTTGGTGTTAAGCAAAAAAAAACGCTATTGTTAATTAGAATAATGCCGCTCCGTATGTTGTTTGTTGAATGTGCATGTGTGAGTATTTTTATTTTTTTCAATTTGTTGCATTTTTTATTGTCATTGAAAATTTGCTGTGACGAATTTGAAGAGCGTAACTGCTGTATGCGGCTGTGCTTGACAAGCTATTAAAAACAGTCAAACAATGTAGTGAAAGCGTGAAGTTATTGATACGCAGTTACCTACTCTACAAATACACCCATTGCGAGTACAAAGCGTTACAACAAAGATTAATAAAGGTTTTCGGAACATCGATTGAAAAAATATTGGTCGCATGCTGTGACATAAATTATTTACCATCACTGTTTTGGCCCATTCTACCTGCTCCATAACTCCTGCCACTCAACATTCTTCAGAGTCCGTTTTATCCTTTCGCTCTAGTTTTGGTACTTTGCTGCGAATGTTGTGTGCAGACAATGAAAATGTTAATGTGTGCTAATTTTTCATTTATTCAAGTATCTTATGCTTGTTTGTTTGCCTGTTATTGATTGCATTTTCGATTTATGCCAGAACATACAAACATACTGCGCACATTAGACTGGGACGGGAAAAAGTTGTAATTAAACGCCCCATCCCATAGATTGGAAGGTAACTCGGAGAGTATATTACGGCATATAAATTTTCATTCTTGGTGTATCCTAAAAACAGCCAAAATTATATTTTTTTCATAACATTTTTCGATAGTTTAATTTTTAGTATTTTATTGCTACGTTTTCATAGAAAGATGTATATTGCTAACTAAAGCGTTGGATTTTAGTAATAAAGAAGAATAAGGGGTGGTTAAATTTTAAGGGCCGATGTTGATTTTAAATAAAACACAAATTATTTTGGAAATCATTGTAATTTCTTTTTATTATGATAACATGGTGTGGTTCAATTATGTATGGAACAAAATATTGGCCAAATGTCCGCCGGCATAATTGAGGTTCTATGCCGTTAATGTGCCGAATTATCTCATCCTTTTGCTCTTGAATTGTTGCTGGCTTATCGACGTACACCTTTTCTTTCAAACAACCCCAAAGAAAGAAGTCCAACGGTGGCCAATTGACATCGCCACCACGTGAGATAACACGGCCATTGAATTTGTCGCGCAAAAGAGCCATTGTTTCGTTGGCTGTGTGGCAAGTGGCACCATCCTGTTCGAGCCACATATCGTCCACATCCTTATGTCCCAACTCGGGCCATAAAAAGTTCGTTATCATCTCACGATAGTGAACACCATTCACACTAACTGCCTGACCGTCCTCATTTTGGAAAAAAATACGGCCCGATGATGCCGCCAGCCCATAAACCGCACCAAACAGTCACTCTTTGTGGGTGCATTGGTTTTTCGACAATCACTCTTGGATTATCAATGCACTGAGGTGAAAATGTGCCTCATCACTGAAGATGATTTTCTTCGAAAGCGCACGATATGCATTTTGATTTGAACGCCCATTTTCATAATAAGCCTGAATAACTTTAACACGTTGCTCGATTGTGTATCTTTCCATGTTCAAATTGAGTTAGTCTGAAATTGAGAAATGTCAAATGAAATGCAGAAAAAAACTTGACGTTTAGGTGTGGTTCACATTCAACATGGGCCCTTAAAACTTAACCACCCTTTATATGCAATTTATGGAGATTAAAGTTGAATAAAGTTGGTTTAGGGAAGATAGAAATTAAGTTTTTGGAATTTAGTAGGCCAAGAAGGCACTCCAGATTGAAAGAAACCGAGATCGATATATAGTAACCAAAATAATCTTTTTACCGATGAAGCCGAGTAATAAATAAAATAGTTATGAAAAAATTCCAGTTTGGTTGTTTTTATGACGCGCAAAGGACGAAAAAGTTTTCCAACTAGAGGGCGGGGGCCTAACTGCAATTTTTTTTTCTTTCATATGGGGACCGACCCGAACTAATGTACATATTAGTAATGCTAATGATATTTGCTTGCTAACAATTACTGGGACAAACATCGGAATTCACTTAGCAATATTTCACTGGTGTTAGATACATACAATTTGTATGTATATGTATGTGTAGCATGAGTATACGGGAACTAAGGTAGCCAAAGTTATGAACATCCATAGGTAAATAAGTCAATGCAATATACAATGGAGGAAATTCCGTATATAGCTACATTCGCTTAGCAGTGATGGCAAATGAGACTTTTGAATTTACCTAACTTTATACAAGATGGGTGAATTGCATACAAATTTAATGCATTTTATTATTAATCTAAAGTATCTAATTAATAAGAAATATGGACGAGCACAACATTTTCAATTTCCACAAATACATAGATAGTTATAGTGCACCATTTACCACTGCCACTATTGATATCACTACTGGAAAATTTCTTACCAAATAAAGAAATTTTATGCTGATTCCGAAAATCATATTTTATTCTTTAAGTCCGACATAGTTTCAGAGATAATTGTATGAACTATTTCAAAACACATGCAGAAGCTAAAAAATATTATTTTTTTACAAAAAGCTCGTTTCTTTGCATCCGAGTTGCAAAAGAACGCTCCAACTCGTAAAAAATTTGCTGTAGTTGCAAAAGCAACCCTGTTAGCCTCTTTCATGAATGTTGCGATTTATTTAGTGCTATTTAAGAATGGAAAATAGTTGAGCCGGCAATTTTTAGGATTATGTAGATCTATATTTGCAAATACCATGCAAATAAAAACGTATTAGGTCTCAAATATAAATTTCCCATGTATTTTCTTAGGGCTAATTCACAATAGCGCAGTTTTCTCTCATCCCAACACTACATCTCATATCGGATATCATTTAACCGAGTTGGTTAAACTCGCATATTTTTCCGAGTTAGTGTTGTTGCTTTACATGGATTTTGTTATCCTACCTAGTGTTCTTTTGCAACTAGGTTACAAAGAAACGGGCTCAAAATTTCAGATTCGACCGCCTTGATATCAGGAAAAGTGTTCGGACGAAACAAACTTTGCCTCGCTATGCCAAATAAAATGTTTAGCCACCTAGTGGCATTTTCGAGTTATATACTTTACACCTACGATTTCTAAGTAAAATTTTATAAACAGTGTTATTGGTTTCCGTGTTTTTATAAAATTTTATTAAAAAATAGCATTTAACAATCTTTTGTGCATTCACAAATTTACGCAGAATCACAAATGATTAAGTGATGTGATTTGTGCTTATTTGCTGGTTAGATATAAAAAATACTTTGCAAATGCGTTTGTTGCAAGAGAGGTTATTTTAATATTGTAATTCACGAAATTTAATTTATTTTTAGATTTGATATAATTCTTACTTATAGTATGCGAATGCGTTGATTTACCAAAAATTCAAAAAGAGGTATGCCCTCTTCAATTATATGTACTTGAAAACAAATATACGATGGAAACAAGCTGAGTTATTATAATTTTGTGAGGCCATTTACTGGACAGATACCTTTACGACTTAAATTTGCATCAGGAAAAAAATTATTTTTAAATATATTTTCAACGCCGCCAAGCTAACGAATAACCGCAAATTAAGCCATTTTGTGTTCGTGACAAAACTCTATAATCTAATTGGTAACACCTAATTTTTTTTTGTGATTCTCTTAATGGATTTGCGTGAATGCTAATCATTGTATAGTTTAGTATATTTCAGTACTAAACTCAGCTCAGTTAAGCTGGTTCTTAAAAATTTTGAATTTTGCACTATGCATAAATTCCATTATATATTTGGTCGAAAGTATATCCAGTAGTGAAAAAACTTTTATCCAGTCTATTTGTCAGATGTAAAATCAATATGCTGAAAAATAAATCATTTATGATTTTTTTTATATTTTTATTATTGTCTCAGAAACTAGGTCTGACCTAAAGACAGAGAATGAAAACAAACCGAACGTACCACAACAAGTACGAAAAGTTTATGCACTTTTTGTTATACTGTTCCCGAACACTGACAATACACGAAACGTTTCAATAGTAATGTGTCCGGAATATCAGCAACTTTCTGTTTTAAATAAATCACGCTACCTCGAAAGAAAACCAGCTCCAACAGAGCAGGTTAGAAAAGGGAAGGTCGTAATATGAAAGAAATTGTTTTAATAATTAATTACCTTACCAGTAAATTAAATGTTCTAGTTTATCAAATTAGATTGAAATTCGTACACCACTGAAGATGAAAAAAAGTACTTTACATATTTTTGTTTTTATTCGGTGCTTTTAAAGAATGTGCATCCAAAATGGCTTAAATAAAATAGATTGATTATAATTATCATACGAATGCAAATATTTTATTTAAAATTTGCAATTGTTTGCTTCGGTATTTAGAACTGCGTTCTTTATTTCGGATAATTAAAAAGCCACTGCTCGGATGACTGTTTTAAAGACATTTTAATAAAAAATTCCTTCTGGACCCGAACATTTGTACAGTTTGTGCAATATTTTCTTCGCGTAACAATATCGTTAATGATAAGCATCGGTGATACACTCCAAATATTTTACGTTATTATGCCTTGACTAATATTGAACTGCACCATATCCCATCTTCTCTCTCCAGGAAAGATTTAGTGGAATGATTCTTCGAAATATCTTTCTAATCCTGAACGATTATTTAATTGATTTCATGGAAGAGCAGAAACCCCTCCGTGATTCCTGGTTTGCCTTTCGAATAGCTTTCTTATAGACCATTAAGCTGTCTTTGTAGATCTGCCAATTACCCTTAACCCAGTGGAATAGGTTAAATTGGAAAGTTTCCTAGATATATTTCAAATCTTGGTAGCCCTCTGGTATTGCGTTCTATTGATGCAGATGAGGCTGTAGGGCGATTAAGTGACCCTCACGAGTTTTTCACACTTAGAATCCAGATTCCTTGTGGTTTTATGTTGCTTGAAGCCTGCACGTGAGGATTGTTTTCGAAAACCTTGACCAATCCCAGCTAGTTCGTTCTCTTAGGATTACAAAATTAAGACAAGTGCCGGACAATTTTCATTGGTGATCAGAACAAGATTACGGATTGAATACTCTCCAGTTAGTTAACTGAAAATTATCGCTGCCGCTCAGTTGCAGTACATCTATCACTTCTTCCCACCCTATAAAAGTCATCATGGACGATTGCAAACCAATAGGTTATTATTAATAATTTAACGTAAAGAGACTCACAGCAAGTATTGATCTCCGTGCATCCTCAAAACGTTGGTTTCGAGTTGCAATCACATCCCACCAGTAGATTGACATATCGTTCGTTAGTGGCCTCCAGCCCGATGGTAGTAACATTAGTGAAACTGTGGGAATAAATAAGAAATGAGTAAAATTTAAATATAACATTAATAAAGGGTGTTTTCTTTTAGACTGATAGAATTTTAAATTTAAATAAAACACATAAAAAATGAAGTATGATGCCAACTTTTTTTTTATTTGAAAGATATTTTCATGATATTTAATATTTAAAACCAATTTCTGGCATATGTCCGCCACGACTTGTCTTGTATGGGTGTAGACCAAGATCTTTGCGCAAAATTTTCCATGTTGTGGATGGAATTTTTGAGCACGGCGGCGGATAGACAAATTCGGATCTTCTCCAACACTATCACATACAGCCCCAATATTTTCTTCTGTACGGACAGTTCTTTGTCTTGTTGTTGGTTTTTCATCGAGTAGAGTAAATGTTGTTCGAAATTTATCAACAGTTCGACGAATAAGCTGCCCTGATGCTCCATTATGTGGACCATAAAATTCACGAAGTGCTCTGTAAGTTTGCAGCAGAACAGAACACTGATGTTTAAAGTAAATTTCCACAATTTGTAAACGTTGTTGGGGCATCATTCTTTCCATTATGATTTCTCAAGATATTTTCCATTGGCAACCTGGAATGCTTAAGGTTAATTTCGTTAATCTTCATACTCTTCTTATACTTACAAATAAATACCATAGTTTCAACGAGCTGCATTGCCTCCAGCAGCTTATTGGCATCTTCGACTTCATCCGGGAGCTTTTCCGTATCACTCTAGAACTACCGACCACAAAACAAAGCACAAAGCCAGCATTTTGAGTGGCTCGATATATTCCTCATTTATAATAGACTGTTTCCTTCAGTGGATGCTATCACCATTTCTAAGTCAAATTTTTGTTCATATCTATTTGTCGGTTTTTTCAAGTAAAATTCTCCAAATATGCGGTAGAAAATTGTCTTGGCATTGAAATCAAAAACCTATAGTTCTCCAAGTTCCTAAGTGAAGTTGTGTTTTTTAGGTAAGGGCATAAATGCGCTGCTCATTTGCAAAATATAAGTACTCCTTTAAAATCCAGCCTAAGGTCTAGTTTTTCAATGCTAGTTGAAACTCATTACTTAACCCTGCTGTTAGGTTAAAAAAAACTTACGAATCTTAGGTTAGAGGACCATTTGGTCCATACTGCAGTTTTCATACAAAATAACAATTTAATCTTAGTCTTTATATTTAGTTTGGTTCAATACTTGCTAAATATTATTATTTTATTATTTACTCAACTCTGGTAAAACCCAGCACCAGTGGCCTGCTCTAAAAATGCTTCTAGTTCAGGAGCGCGAAAGCGAGGAATTTGTAGATGCTGCAAGTCTAAGTCTGATGTAAAATTCTCCATTTGCAGTGCGTTTATTTGCAAAACCAACCGAAAAACATTTTTTTGCTCATCATGTAGTGCCAAAAAATATCGAACAAACTAATAAATACTTATTTTTGGAAAATTAATGTAAAGAAAATCAAAGAAAATATACTATGGACCAAATGGTCCCTTAACCTAAGATTCGTAATTTTCAATTTATCTTAGTCCAGTTTTAAGTCAGAGAATTAAATTTTCGCACATAATATTGTTTTATAAAAAGACCACCTGAGCTGAAAAATTTAGACAGTATATATCACCGTTCCAAAGTTATAAAGAAAACAAAAAAAATATTGGACCAAATGGTCTTAACCCAACAGCAGGGTTAAACTCGGTTTAAATTTAGACATAGTTTAAACCACAGAGCTGTTTTTAGAGAGATTTTAAAGCCGGCATAAATCTGGCTGTTTTGTAGGCTTTTCTAGATTTAGACCAGTGCCAGGTAAAGCCGAACGCACGCACACAAAAATATTTTATGCTTGTAGAGGTTGCGAAGAATTGCTGCTGTCGAATTGTACGTGCTGATGTTGTTTTCATGTTTGTGTGAATTGCCGATCGTGTATGTGTGAAAAATATGTTTATAGTCTGCCTCGCGAGCTGATTAGATAAAATCAGTTTAATCCTGCAGAATAATCGATTTAACTAGGTTTAAAGTGAAAAATGGCATAACTTAGTTTAAGCGGCAAACAGAGTTAAACTGGCACTGAAACACTGGCTCTTAGTCTTGCATAACCGGACCATTAGTGTCGCCCAGTAAGTCACTACCTAAAATCATTATAGTAATTGTAACATTTCAAATCGAAATAATTTATTTCTAAATATGGACCGTCTCAATTATTTCTAAACGATAAGTTTACTTACTCCCCCGTTGAAGCTGCAAATCTCTTTGCCTTTCTCTGCTCCAACTTCACACCTCAGATAATGATCATAGAGCAAACTTTTCTAGTTTTCTAGAATCGTCTCTAAACTTTGCATCTCTATCCTTGACCACAACTGGCATACTTAATGGCGTTGCAAGGCTTAATTCTTCAAAGCAAACAGACGTTGACGGCCTTTCACCAGTTTTAATAACGAAATAACGTTTCTCTAATTTGTACTCTAAAATTAATATTTAATAGATCTCTGTCAACAGGCGTATATGTTGATGATTGGAAAATTGCCTTCAAAAGTGGTAATAAAAACGATGCAAATAATTATAGACCCAAGCTATCCACTGTTTCGAAACTGTTCGAATGCAATTACTAAAGAAAAGCTAACTTTTGCAATTAAAACTATTATTTGCCAAAATCAACATAGGTTTATCTGATCTAAAATCCGTCCATGAAATTAAGGACCTTGGTTTAGTTCATGATAGCAAATTTTTTTTCGTCTATCATATTAACTGCATTGTTTCCAAATCGTATGCAATATTGGCATTAATGCGACGGACTAGGGTACGCTTCATTTATCTGGAGACCATATCATGCTAGCTATATTAACCGTATAGAAAAAATTCAAAATGTTTTTATTCGTTTTACACTTCGAACGTTACATTTTATTGAACCGATACCTTTGTACCAAGCAAGATTTAGGATAGGAGGCTGATATTGTCATTATCATTTGTTTTTGTTATTATCTCTGGGAGTGTAGGTTGTGCCTTCCTTCTTGAATGTAGTCGTTTTAATACGCCTCTAAGAAATTTGCGTCACTTTGTACCTTTTTAGATTGACTCGATTAAAACTGTGTATACTTTAAATGCACCGATAACAAGAGCCTTAATTGATATTAACCGCATTGAGAAATGTAGAGATATTGATTTTTGGGACGTAGAAATGATTTCTTAAATTTGTTATGCTCTTTTTTGTACTGACTTTGTAAACCTGCTTTTTTTTATTCTGTAAGAATAATTTTGTATTCATTGGCTATGCCTCACAAATAAATAAATACACAAATACATGCGCTGTACCGAAACCGCGAACACTCGACACTCCGACCTATCGTGTAGAAAGGCGAGACATGTGATTTTGTGGAAATATATTTTTTAGGCTTTAACAATTTTTTAAAAATAGTTGAAAATGAAGATCACATCCGCGGCGCAGTTATCAAACTTATCAAATGTCTTCTCGTAATAAACATTTGTATATAAATTGAATTTAAAAAAACCTGTTACCGAACCTTCCGTGGAAATTTGAATCATTCGTGGTCCTCTGATATACAAAAATTTCTGCCTTGGTAAGCAAATTTATTAATTTCCTTGGCTCTTACACAAAATTAAGCGCATACATATGTAATAAGATGCTCTGCAAATCTTAATTAATAACAAGGAGCTTAAGGTAAATTTTCTACCAAGCATAAGTGATATCTCAAGACTTCATTTAATCAAAAGTGTCACACATTTTAGTTAATGGCCATTAAGATCAAAAACAAAATTGCAAAAACAATCAGAAATACCCAGAAACGGACAGGCAGCTTCAATTGATCTCATGGGAGCAACTATGAACATATGTATGTATGTATGTATGTAGTGAATAGAGAGTGGATAAATGTCACTGGCTGCAATCATGCAACACTTAGTAGCAGAAGTACATAACCACCTAATGGCGTGCGCTCTAATCTACGACATGCCACAAAACGCTAAACAACATTAAGCCGGCATGCATGTAAATACCTACATATGATGTACGAGTATATATTATATTAGATATGTATGTATGAACTATACCAACCCAGCAAACATTTTTGGACGGCGCAGAATTATGAGTCGGAAATAAGTATAAAATATGACGGAAATATGAGGCTCAGAGTTATGAGTCATCATCTCTTGCATTGTATTTTGGAAATGCCGTTACTTGTGTTTCCGCGAATTCCGCGACCAACGAACACGTGCGTTCATCGATGAACAAAAATTGAGTTGAAGTGCAACTGTTGAAGTGTAAAGAATACTTTTTACTATCAAAAAGATTTACCAGTTTTATTTTTTTTAAAATCAGTGTGGTTAGTGAATAAAAATATAATTTAATATAGTACATATCTAAAATATAAAGAACATTAAAAGGTTTTTGTCTACATAATGTCATGAAGAAGAGACTATAAAGAGGCAATAGCGGTGATTAAATCACTAAAAAGAAAGAATGTAGTCGAAAAATGTTTTGCTGTGGCAGATCAAGCAAGGTCAAGTCAATTCTTGTGTCTTTTTCAGGAAAATTAAGTCTATGTAATTGGAATGCCAGACCCTGGGAAACTTGTGAGATATATTTGGAACCGCTTGGTCACCGACGAGTGGGCCTACGAAATATCATGGATAGATGTTGAAGGCAAAATTTCCCTTCAAAATATAGTCATAATAAGTGCTTTTAAGGGTAATACTTTTGAAATGCCGTTTCTGCTCTTAATTAACTTTTTATTATTGTTATAGAAGCGTTTTCTCGAAAATTTGGCAATGAGGTGGAATTTAAGAAAATTACAATAAATTGGTTTCAAACTGCGCGAGACCGAGTAATATATAGGAATAAGAAAACCCAAAGACAGGAATCTAATTAGTTTTTTAAGTATTTTTTAAAAAAAGGAAAATTTTTATATACTTTTTTAATTTTTATTTTTTTTTTACCGAAAATGGAATGAAAACTGAATTTCACTTTCTTTATTTAGTAATACATTATTTCTGTTGTTTTACTATAAAAAAAAACAGATATATTATAAGAACTCTTATTTTCTCAACAATATGAGTCATATATGACTCCTAAAAGAGGCTCATATGGTATATGAATTCGGACTCATATATGACGACCATCGCAAGAAGGGAAACACACTCATATTGGACTCCTATAAGAACTCATAATGAGCGCTCACACTCCGAATTATGAGTCCAATCGGACTCCAAATGTTTACTGGGAACCGACTTAGACAATGCACGCAGTGACAAGTCATACAAGCCCGAATTTTAGAGCAGGATAATCACGAGTGGTGTACCGAATGCAAACATGACTACACACACCCTAATGTAAATAGTCAAGACTTGCATATAAATACGTACCTATATGGATATTTATGTACATGCCAAAATGCCTACAAATTTACACATGTACATTACATAAATGAGAGCTGTTCTTATTGCTCCGAAGGACGAATTCTGGTAGCTGAATTGCAGCCGAAATGTTTGTTGCATGTTGTTGGGCTTATGAGTTTCTTAGGCTTAGCGAGCACTCAGTATATACGAATTGTTGGTGGCACTGTGCTTGTTATTGTTATTACTGTTGTTATTGTTTTTGTTGTCGGCATAATGCACTGCTTAATCTGCTATAGACTGCCTGTACCTTAAGCTGATGTGTTGTTGTTCTAGTTGCTCGAAAGCAAATAGTCTTTTGTCATATTCTATGCTTCTGATGCTGCACGTTGCATGCCACATGCGCTGTCCTTTCCCAATAGCCCCATTGCCGTTATTGCATGTCACCCACTAACTGTCGAACCCCAATGCCTATTTGCGTTTTGTATTTTGCGCTTAAGACTACTTAGTAGCGACGTTGTACATCATCAATTACTATATTATTTTATAAGTATGTATTACCTTTCTGAAATTTCCATTCTTAAAAATGTTGTGCTTATGTTTCAGGGACCGCAAATAGTTGATATTTTTTTTCTTTCGAAGGATAAGGTTTTTCTGTTTTATGGAATTTTTAACCATTATCGTAAGAGATATGTTATTTTGGTCATCTTAACCAATATAAGTTAGAAATATATACTTTGGTTATAAAAACTATAAAGGCAACCAAAGAAACATTTTAGTTATCAGTAACAATTATCGAAAGTAATACAACTTTTGGGTTATCGGTGACCAACCCGGGAGAAAATATTTCTATAAATCTTACTACCGTAGAACAAATATAAACAATTTTCCGTTGTTCGAGTATTTATAATAAAATGAATTGCAATTTATTAACTCGTTTTTTATACCCGAGCACCTTGGTGCCCAGGGTATTATAATTTTGTTCACCTAACTTCCGTCCGTCCGTCTGTCGGATAACTCTAGTAAATATTAAGCTATCTTAACGAAACTTGGTATACACATTGCCCTGAACCCAAGGTACTTTTGTATTGCAAATGGGCGAAACCGGACAATAACCACGCCCACATAAATGTGGTTTATGAAAATCAAAAGATATTTATTTCAGTAACTACTGCAGTTAATTTCCTCAAAATTAACACTTGGGTCTGTTTTTGGCAAGGGAATAAGCGTGTATGCCTTTTTTCGAAAATTGGCGTAGCCCCCGCACACTTTTTATGAAAAACTTATACTTCTGAAACTACTTGACCAAACTCTACTAATTTTTAAAATCGGACAAAAACCACGCCCACCTCTCATGTAATGATAACTTTCACAACATAAAAAACGCGATATTTAAGTCAGCATTAAAGGCGATTCACTCAAACTAAATATGAAGTATGGGCCTATTACCGTCCATTTTAGCGCAAATTGGCATATCTCCAGAACCATGCCACCAAAGCCTAATTGATAGGCATATTGGTAAGCTGAATCCCAAAAAATGTGCGAATCGGGATGAAACTGCGCCCACCTCTCATATAACGGTAATTTTCGAACAAATAGGTATTTCTTAAACTCTATTGCATTTCAAGACAATAAGCAAAATTTCGAAAATTGTAAAATCGTGCAAAAACCATGCAATATTTTTCAACAAGGTAATTTGCTCAAACTTTATAAACAAGATTGATTATGAAATACAGAATCATAAATGTTGGGATTCCCATAGTATCGCCCACCTTAGAGAAAATTGGTATAACTCCGAAACTTCTTTGCCAAACTCTATCACATCACATACACTTTGCATTTATAGTCAGAAATCACAATTTCGAAAAAATCAAACCACGCTCACCGGTAATATGTAACAAAGCAAAATATTCAATATTTTACTTAATCATGTTGCGCATTTTTTCAAATTTGGTATACAGACTTTAATTGGGGAGATAAATAATTAAAGAATGAAAATTTTGGAAAATGAGTGTGGTACGTCAAAATCATACTAACTTCCTTTTGCTTTTATTTAAAACAATAAGCGTCGTTTAAGGTTTCAAAATGATGATATGCTGTCAAACCTGGCTTGCTTTGATGAGCTAATTAAGGCATATTTTTGGATATGGAACCGTTTTTTTGGAATTATATACTATACCTTGATCTAAACAAAATATGTATGTATCGAATATCATATATCTACTTCAAATAGCTGGCGACAAATGGCGAATAGAACTTTGGTATTGAATTATGACTTGAGTCCGTCTGTTTTCCCAACATATATTGTAAAACCGGATACATAGGATCTATACACCAAATATTGTGCATCTGCATCAAATAGTTATGGAGTTACAAGGAATTTGGCTTTTCAATTGTATAGAACATGGCACAGCCCATTCTCCCAAAATGATACACAATTTGATCTATGTGGGGTTAGTTATCTCGCTACGAACGTTAAGACGGAGAGTTATACCGATCGCTGTGGAGGACAGTTCTAACCGTGGACGTTAATGTTGTATTTTATATTTTTCCGCTGAGTTACTTTTTCATAATTATTAACATTTATTAAACCGCTTAAATGTAACACGTGTGCATTTAAATTTGAATACTAAGCCTAGAAAATAAAGTAAGAATCTATAAAGCTGTCCTTAAACCGGTTTGGACTTATGCATTACAACTCTGGGGAACGGGAAGTCACTCCAATGTGGAAATAGTTCAACGTTATCAGTCAAAAACATTAAGACTCATAACAGGTTCTCCTTGGTTTGTTAAAAATGAGGAAATACATAAAGACCTCAATATACCTTATGTTAAAGAAGAGATAATAAAATATAGCAAAAAGTATGTTATTCGACTCGACAAGCATTGTACTACTTTAGCCATAAATCTCCTAGATAATAGTCAAAGTACACGAAGACTGAAACGAGTCCATATATTAGATAAAATAGCATACACATATAATGGTTAGTCTCAGTGGAGACTAAACCATTCCTGTTAAGTACCTAGGTTAAGATTACAAAATTATACCATTTGTTTATTGTCGTAAAGATAGATTGCCAATAAAAGTATAAAAAAAAAAAAAAAAAAAAATTATTTATATTTTGTAAATATAAATCTTTTGCGCGTTAATTATTGGTATCCCACATGTATGTATATACCCAAATATATTTCAGTTACGAATATAAGACGAATTCAAATATTTTCTTCCATGGGCATGACGCCCCCATAACGTTCGGCCCGCAGACCACATGCACCCACTGTAAAAATTTCATAAAGATCGGTTGAGTAGTTCGGACGCCTTTAAAGGACTCACATTAATTTTTATATATAAGATTAACTTTCAATTAAAAACCTGCATCGGATATTTAAGGTTCAGTTGAATCCGAAATTAGACTCTTGCTTACTTTTCACACCCGAGCAAAATGGGGGACCAGGGTTTTATAATTTTGTTCACCTAACGATTTTTTGAAACGGCATAAAGCATCGCAGATAGATATAGGCATAGGCACGCTTTGCATTTCAACTGAGTAAGAAACCTTTTGAAAATTATATAAGCCGCTATATTTTTAGTGATGACATTTGTAATCAGAAAGTAATAATATTTGGATTTTTATTAAAAAAGTCTACTGAGAACAGAATAGAAAAGTTTCTTAAGGAAAGCAGTTTTAGATCGCTAATAGGTCTAGAATGGTCTGCTATACCTGCAGGTACGTAAACTTGACTGGACGTTTTCAAATTTTGGATGCTAATGTGATAATCGCAATTAATTATGAAACGGCTCACAGTTACCACGATATTATTTGCATTCCTGTCTTTGACTAAATTGCCCTATTTTAATTTAAAGAACAGCTTTAGTAATTTTACTTTAGAAGGCGTTTATAATTATGAGTATTTATATTTTTCAAACACAGTATGGTGTTTGGTCAAATGTATGAACAATAAAAGAAAAATATTTTAAATATAATATTTTAATATAGCCAATAGAACAATACTTTCTTAAGTATATAACTGTACGTAAACATATACATTAAAAGCATAGCAATTTATTTTAGTTTTCATTTAAATAAAAAATTCATTTAATTTTTCACAATAAAGATTTTTAGATACACTGGTTTTATTGTGTGGTTTTTGCACGACTAATTGCAACTAAAACTGACATTAGCAATCGTTTCTAAGTTTCTATGTAAACAAAGTCAAACGTAAGGTCCCGTTATTCTTAATTCTCGCATGGCTCTCTTTGCACGCAGACTAGACTTAGAAATAATAATTCAACAAACTCTCAGGTGAAGTTATGTTCGATTACATACTCAATTTGTAACGACTAATCCATTTTAAAGCCCATAGGCAAAACATGTTAATACTTAATCTTACTTAAAAAACAAAGTTTAAAAAGTATTCGACTTAATTCACCTCTTTAACCCCCTTTTCCCGATGAATGTAATTCAATAGAATTAATAAAAAATTAAAAACATGGAATTTACAAAATTGAGACAAAAATTGATCAGTACGTGTTTTTTAGAAGTCAACATTTTGTATAAAAAAATTGAAATTTTATACCATTACGGGCTTAAAATTTTGATCAATTCAATTTTCCAAAAGTGATTTGAAAAACATGAATTTCAACACACCAAAATTTTCCAAATCAGTCTACTTTTCGCAAAGTTAAAGGCTGTTAAAGAAGGAACTTGATCTTTCAAAAATCGTTATTTCGAAAGCGAAAGAACCAAAAGAATTTGAAAAAACACGATGCCTCTCTGAGTTGTTACAATAACATATTAGATTATGAACATTTTCGGAAATGCAAAACCCAATTGGTGTCCGATTTGGTGCGGTATGCCCCATAAAAATATACTTGCAAAAATATATTTAAATGTGTAAATATGTATATACTGGGGACCAGTTAATTCCAACTGGCACAGCTATCATAACATTCGATCTAATTAGAAGACCAAACATCACAAATCTCAGATGGGAAAGAGTACGCATCCTGAAATACATTCCAAACGCGATGAGAAAAAATAGATGCCGATACATCGAATTGTGTAAAGATTGTGCCAATATACCAGCACTGAGGATTTTCTGCGTTGACTGCGAAGTTGTAACTCACCCCTTTTCAATACTAATAAATGTTTCTCGAGTTATCCAACAAGAGGGAAGCGGCATAAATAAACAAAGGTTTTCAGAAAAGCTGCAAGCAGAACCATGCCTACTACACACTCAACTCCTAAACGAAACAGCCCTAAACTCTACCTGGAAAAATTTAAAAAACACTCAAATACCAAAATACAGCTTAGAATTTCGCAAAGTTGGGGTAGCCCGTCCGAAGAGCATGTAAACAAGCTAAACATGAAACATGGAACAGATTTTGAAACTCACTCAAACCCACATTGAACACAAAACACCTTTGGTAGGTACAAAATAAAAAAAAACAATTGTCAACGTTTTTCTAATTTTCCACAAATACTAACAAACAATGTCATCTTTAAGCATCCAGCTCAAATAGCTGAAGACCTAGGAGCTCATTGGAGCGCATCAAGCTCAAATCAGTCATTTGATGCATCCATAATCAATAACAAATTTTCTTTTAACATAGAATACATAAAATATACTCCCCCGTCAAAATAAGCGTTCTATAAAATTACACTCAGGGAACTTGAAGTAGCTCTAAGAACAACTAAAACTAGCTCTCCTAGTCAAGACAAAATAGCATATACAGAGTTAAAAAACGCGTCCATATCCGTAAAATCCCAAATATCCAGACTTTTCAGTAGAATCATAGAAACGGCAAACTACCACTTTAGGAGAAGCTCGCAATCCTTACGCCTGTGCCAAAACCCGGGAAAAGTCCTAAGTCAGTTGAGGGGTACCGACCCATCTCACTACTACCGACGTTGGCAAAGACATTTGACAAAATCCTAGCCAACATAATAAGGACACACTTCCTTCTTCTAATAACATAACTCCCAAGCCTCTCAATCGTCATAGCACGATCGGCAAGAGCTGAACAAATCGAAGCCGAATTGAAAAACGCAAACATAAATAAAACCTTCTTACACAGACATAATCTCGAAGTACCGAGACTTAATTACAGCATAAATCTCACTCGGAATCATTGCCTAAAGTTGTCTAGGCGGCACTCTTTAACACAGCACACATATTTACCCAAAAAGCAACCACAAACCTGCTACTTTTGCACAACCAACCCTCACAATAGAACATATGTGTATTAGCAACTTGCCCAGAAAAAACAACAGCTTGGAGTGTAACAAAAGCCATATGAAATAAAGAGAATAAGCTCTTAGAATACATCACCTCAGTGAAATTATTTAACAAATAACTACATCTTATGAGGCTCTCAATGACCCAGACATCCGGAGCCTATATAATAGTTTGCAAATTGTGTAAATTAAATTAAATTAAATATAAACATTTAAAACCGGGTATTATCTGTAACGGTTTTTCAGTATTATTTAGTGATCTATCTTTGGAAGTGTAAGCCAAAGATTTGTCTCATCAGATCATAGACGTACATATGTACATATTCGACATGTTCGAATATCTACCAAGTTCGAAAACCATTGTTAGAATGAAAATTGTTATGCTTATTCAAGAATCGGTTAAAAATTATTGAAAACATTTGACTGACTTAGATATGTCGCTCAAAGGGGCTTGATTTCATCATCTCTTTGTGCAATCAAAAGATTGTCTCTTTTACTTTGTGCCCTACTATATATATATTTTTTTTTTTTTGAAAACTGCTGGCCGCAAGTGACACAACTTTGTCATGTTATCCAGCGTAAATTGTTTAGCCGAAAATGTTCACAGTCAGGCCACCCCTTCCAAACAACCCTGCGCAACATGCTTAATTAAAAAACAGCAGGATAGCGGAAACAAAAACATGAAGTGAAAAATAATAATCCACAGTATAATAAAGCAAAATTTATTGCGCATCGAAATGTGTCAAATCCGCGCAACGGTTATTCATAAAAAAGTAAAATTGTAATACGCAAAAACAAAAACTATACAAAATTGCACAAACACCTAAATAAGTATGTACGCTGGGATATGCTCGTAAAAAAATATGAAAAGAAGAAAAGGCATTGAAAACTATAACACGGTACAGCCCATTTCCGGCCAAAAGAGCGCTGGGCGCAAGCGTGTCGGGCTAATCACACAAGTCGCTGATTTTGCGTTGCACCCCTGCGTATTAAGTAAAAAAAAAAACCAGCAGTTTTTTATATGATTTAGATACACACATACACATGTGTACATAAATATATACCCGTAAGTATATCAGTATATCCTCACCAGCTTCGCTGAGTACGGCACCATCATACGGGTGCCCCGTTTGCTGCTCTACCTTTTCAATTTTATGTGCTCGATCTGCCGCTACGCAGTTCCATGTACTCGTATCATTTATGGATAGCTTTGTACGAGCATGCGAGCCCATATGAATGTAGCAGGCACTACTCCCTTCTCTGCATGTAATCCGAGTTGTAAATTTTCTAGTGATCCTGCGCTGATCCTGTACACACCATTCTTAAATTCTGTGTTTGTTATTTATGTTGTCACAAGAGGATTACATTTTTGCTCGTCTTAACCATTTTGCAATTGGCATCAAGCAACAATGGACTAAATTAATAGCTCACAACAATTTTCAAATGAGTTTTTAGAGTGGTGTTTTGTTTGGCTAAAAAGTAAACAAAAAAAAAGAAGCAATTGCGAAACTTTAAAAGTGGCGTCGTACGTTTATTTAGGATGAGTATGCCAATCAGGTAGTGGTGTTGCCATTTGGATACGGCGTAAAACTATAGGTGCCTCAGTTTGTGTTCGGCCAAACATCGAGCTACATACATATATGGTGTAAGCGCCATAACATTATTATTTTTATTACTTATATACTTATGTGAAACAGAATATCGTGCAATCCTTTTTTCAATGTGCACAGTCAACGTGAAAATACTTCGATGATATATACAATACATATGTAGCTAACCAATTCTGTATCAGGGTTCCAAATAAAATAAATATAAAGATAACAAGTATAGAAGAGACTAAAGTTTATACTGAAAACTTAAAAATTTCCATACAAAAAGGTGAGTAAACTGGTTAAGCAGATGTGCACTCTTAGTTGATTTCGCGGAAAGTTTTATGTTCATAGGACATTACACATTGGCGGGATCTTTATGCCGCCAAGCGTACCGTTCTGTAAGTTATGATCATATTATTAAGGCACCGCTTTTCGAGGATACCACGGCTTAAGAAAACATTGAAATTATTACATAGTGGGCAACATGATTTCATAAAATGTATAGTTTGTAAGGGAGGAGCCACACCCCATTTATATTTCGACAGTAGTTTTAGCCTATGACGACCCTTTTGCATATACCCTCCACAAACCTAGAAGCCAAGAACCCAACGTTTTCAACTGCCGCGAGATGCGAACTGATCCCTTGTCTGAGCTTCGATGTGTGTTAGGAGGTGTTAGCGAAGTAGGACACACATATGTATATGCAGACGGTTCTAAAAGATTAAAGCGGTTTACTAACCTAAGCCAGAGATCAGCCGTAAAGAAAGCGGCTAACCGATTTCTTTCGACTTTTTCGACTAACTGTTTCGACTAGTTGTTTTCTTTTAATAAATATTTGCTTTTGAATGCTTATGATTACTGACAATAGTCGCTGTCCATTATAATGAGGTTTCCATGAATTTATTGTATGTTACTGTCTCTAACATCGAATAATTAGGTACGGTTAGTCGATTTTCAGACTACTCGATAATGTGAACGGTTAGTCGGATAAGAAGGTGATCGATTTTAAGAAAGTGATCTACTAAAAACCTCCATACCCGAAAGCCTTCTAAAAATTCTAAACATGTAGATTTGTTCAAGTTTGTTAAATTTTTATAAAATTTTTACCTAGTTTACAATTTTGATTTTTATGGTTTATATTATTGAATGAAATATAGTTTTATTGAAAACTAATTTTAAAAAATTCATATGGAAAATGTCGTAAATATTGTACCAACAAAGATTTTATATCACATTTAATATGTGGGGCACATAGTTTCATCTCGAAGGAAATTAAAGCAAAGAAGGAAGATGTGCCGCTATAAGCATTAAACAATATATTGTTGATGATGAGGAACAAGGTAATTAAATGGAAGAAATTGTATCAATTAAATACCTACTCTCTGAAGTTTAAAGTTCAGAAACTGAAAAGTAATACAGATTGAATGTTCGATCAAATTAAATTTAAGTCTTATTTTATTAATTTACTGAAAACTGTCTTGCCCATATTTTAGTACATAATGGTGCCTGTCAATTATGATCTATTTTACCTCCACGGCAAAAAAAGAAAACCCTTTTTTTTTTGAAATTGGTACTCGGTACCAAAAATTTTGATTTTCGAATTCGCCGTGGTATGACCTTTAGGAGGAATAAATCATCGCCCTTTGACCAGTGCAAAATATCAAATTAATGGATCATCCACCATACAATTTTGATTTGGCAGCAAATTAATTCTTTTTGTTTCCGAATATTAAAGATAAACTTCGCGGATAACGATTTCCATTGACACAAGCTGTTGACGCATTCAAAAACTATGGGTAGGAACTTCTTTAAAGCCACTCGGAGAGGTATATGTATATATGTATGTGTATGAGAAAAGTTCTTTTAATTCTAAATAAACCCATAAAAATATCTTATTGTAAACCAAGCGATATGACCCAAAACAGTGGGTTCTACGATGGCCGGATTTATATCTGGCCAAAGACTGTCAGTAGATGAGTAAAGCCATGTCAAGTGGGACCCCTAAAAAACCGCTAAACTATATTCTATTTCTGTCTCTTCTCATATTTATTTATAATACTTCTAGTTAATTTTAGGCTCACTTCATTTTAATTTTAACATATTTTAATCATATCACTACTTTGAAGTTGATGTACTTTTAAAATATTGTTATCTTACATGTCCGCTGTCCCCTTAAATAAATAAATAAATAAAATCGATATTTTAGGTTTCGAGTCATTTTAATTCAATATTTATGGGTGCACGATTCTTGCAGAGCGATCTTTGGATGAATATCTACCCTATCGATTATTTCGCCTCGATATCATGCCCCTACTCACAATGCGAGCTTACTCCGACGAATTATCTTTACGTGATTGACAATGTACCATATTGAATAAAGCTCGTTCGGTTTATAATTTTTTCTCGGATCAAGCCTTGGAAGTTTCAAAATGAAAACCTTGCGTAATATTTTATTTCGTTGCCTACAATTTTTTACCCGTGGCTGCTATTTTTCCTTTACGTGAATAATATCTGTTACCATCTACACATGAACAGAAGTACATAGATATAATAGTTTGAAAATGCCAACCCTTCTGCCCCTAAAAACTTAAGCGTCCACTCAATTAACCTATGCAAAATAGTTTTCATCCCACCACTTTTGAGGCAAAATTTTAACTAGCTAATCAATCTTGCCACAAAGTGTAATTTAACTAAGCGATTTAATTTGAATGCAATATGTCGCAATTTTCAAAGGACATAACATTCTTTTTTAAATAGCATGTGCAACAACTTCACAAATAGTTCAAACAAGTCGAACATCATAACCGCAACTGTTTTCAAATTAAATACACTTTCCTCATTGTTTGTCAACTTTGAAGTAACATTGCGCGACCGGTGACAGTTGTGTTGAAGGGTAAATTTTATAAAAATTAAATAACTGAAATATTGAATAGTATATTCTGTTATTATTTAAAAAGAATAACAAAGGCAGTGCACTGCGGTGTCAAGCTAAAGTGGAATGAGAAATGAAATATGTACTTTTGTATTTTGGAGTTCATAGAAGGCCATTTAAGCTTTCGAGAGTTTGAGTTCCTCATAGGTTGGGCGCGTCTGCCGTTCGCGTATTCCACAATTAATATGGTTGCACATTGCGGACATTATGCAAATATTTACTTAGCCGCTGATGAGAATGATGACGTTGACGATGGTGGCATGGGTGGGGGTGGAAGTGAAGATGAAGCAGGAACAGAGAATAAGTACATATGTACATACATATTATATACACATACATATATATGCTGATGAGGGCGAATGTGACGAGATGGTTTTTAACCGTTGGTGATGACGTTGACACTGTTACAAAATAGTGTGGAAAAGAAAAAAGCATGCCAGAAGCGTCGGTCGTGATACGACATAGAGGGAAATTTTGTTAGGAAGATAGGGTTATCTTTCCTCATAATAAATGCTGCATTTGTTATGGCTCTGCTCCGGCCCAAATTCGGGTGTTCTTTCTTCGGCATATTCAAACACAAAACGTGTCAAGCTGATTTTAATTTATCTGAGTAGAAGAATTTGTTATACTCACACTAGTTCTGTGCGAAAGTCTAAATTTTTTCATTCATTTAAATTCATGAATATTTTTTGCTTTGCTCATATGAAAAGGCACAATTATTGCTGGGGGCATATAATGGTGTGACATATTTTTTGTTAGAAATGAAAGTGATTTTTTTTAAGTATCGATATCGAGTTCAGAAAGTAGTGAGAATAATATTAAATTACCTGTAAAATAAATTTATCACGAATTAAAAACGCGTCAATTTAAATATAAAGTCGAAGTCAAAAATTTACGATATGATGGGATCTAGGGTTATCGTGGCTCGATTGTTTCTTGGCAAACTATTTCAGTGACTGTTTCTCTGATTAATAGTTTCATTTTCATTTTAATGATATTTGCATGTGGAATTTCAATGTAAATTTAATTCATGAAAAGTCTCCCATTTATTGAAGAATATATGTTATATTTAGTGCTGGTGAATATAAATGATTGAAGTTATTCTGAAAACCCTATAGAGTATTTATTTAGAGTTGGCAATTAAGTGAAAATTTTAGATTTTTTTTTAATATTCATCCACGAGATTCAACATCGTTGTGTTTTTAGCGAGTGTTCCTAGACATTTGCTAGATGAGTTGATAAATAAAAAAAATTGGCTAAGTTAAATTTTTAAAAAAGTTATTAACGATACTTCGCTAAGTGACATTCGGGTAATCCACTCACAAAATTTCAGTCATATCCATTAAGATTTGCCTTAAATACTCACATTTGTTTACAGCTACGTCACAATATGCGGAAAATATACAAAGGCTTTGAGCGACATCTGAATCACCATAAATTGAGCTAATATTGTGGTGGAATTTATTTTTCCTGATACACTTTAAGAATCCGAGAAGTCCCGTATGAATTTAATTTATTTTTTTATCACCCTAATATATGTAAAGTTAATGTGGCAATAAGAAATTTTCGTCAACACCCTTCGTTATAAACTCGCCTTTATCAAATTCCAAAAACCAGCAGGTTTGTTTTTACATTACAACTAGTGGGAATGGTTAATAAACATGAAAGACCAATTCTTCAAAAACTTGTTTTTAATACTTTCCAAAATATTCATTTCATATGAGAAAGTTGAGGCTTAAAGGATCTGCAAAAAAAATATTTAATAATATTAAAAATTATTTCAAATTATTTCGGAAATAATGTAATAATAGGCGCGTTTCTTTGTTGAGTTGTAGTGTTGGGAAGTGAAAGCACTGCGCTATTGTGAATGAGCTCGAGAAAAATATATGGGAAATTTCAGTTTAGCACCTAATCCGTTTTTATTACCAAAGGATTTTTAAATATACAGCTACGTCAACCTAGAACTTGTTTGCACTTCTACTTTCCGGTCTTGAATAGCACTAAACAAATCTCATACAGTAAAGCGCGCCCACTAAAAATGTGGAGCTTAAGTAGTGTATTTTTGCAGAAGTTTGTGAAAAGAGTTCGTGAGACACAGGCACATGACTATTCACATTGTTATTTTCTGCTAGGGGCCTATATGAGCTCGAAGTGGAAAACTAGTTTGCTGGAAAAATCATCTTTTCTACCGAAGCCGGATTTTCATTTCGGCGGTTATGTTAACAAGCAAAACTGTCACATTTTAAGAAGAGAAAACTTGCACGAGATCGTCGAGAACCCAATGCATTTCCAAAGGAGAATAGTTTGGTGAGGATTTTAGAGCGGTATCACCGCTGAGCCAATTTTTTTTTAAAGTCTGCTATAAACAGTCATTTTGATCAACAATGATCGCTAAAGAGAGATCACAAACGATTTTTACGGACGAAAATTGAAGACATTAGATTAGATGATCTTTGGTTTCAGCAGGATGGGGCGCCATGCTATAATAGATCTTTTGCGCGCCAAGTTCGGAAAACATGTTATGGGACGCCTCTGCGACATCAACTGGCCACCTCTAAGTTGCGATTTGACACCGTTCAACTTTTTTGTGGGGTGCTGTAAAGGATGTTATGCGAACAATCCATTATCGAATCAGGTCCTTACGGCGCACATCAAGTAACCCATTCGTTAGATAGAGCCATTTTGTGATCGCTTTTAAAGACAAGCCAATATGTGGACCACTTCCTACATGTTGTGGTCCAAGCTCGGTAAGTAAACTAATTGAAGTTGAGTGGAATTTAAATTGTGTTAAGCAGAAATTGTGACCTAAAAGTTAGAATATGAAAGCGCGTATGCGTTCAGGAACTTCGATAGCTATAAAAAAACAGTTGGTCATCTTGTATGATTTCATGATTTCGCTCGTTTAATAATAAAAGTTCCATATTAGCTTACAAATTAAATAACAATGTAATTGTTATAATTTTAAAACTCATAATGAATCATAAACTTAAAAATATAAAGAGTATTACTAGCTTCAGGGGCTATCGGCTAGAACACTGTAAATATGAACTAGACAGAACGAACCATGACACTGAAAATGGCATAACGCTGAAACCGGGTTGTATCCTTAGAAGGGATGTCGAAAAGTCGTTTTAAATGGCATAGCTTAGTTTAATATGGTTCTAGTTTTTTGTGGTATTAATGCCCATTAGCAGATTCCCGGATTTCATCGTCACCCCATTGTCTTTTACAGTGAAGGAGAAGCTTGGTACATAAATAACACAAGCAGAACAGATTTAAAGAGTGCACAAAATTGTCAAATTGACCAATTTGCTTGTGTCTGGTTAAGAGAGGTTATAAGTTTCGAACTGCAGATATAGCTTCAAGCATTTTCCTATTAATGAATAAAGATTTGCGATATAGTATATTACACCCAAAACTGACTGCCTCTGTTTTTTACAAACATCAACTCGTTACCGCATCTGTATTGGCACATTTGTTATTATTGTTGAGACCAAGCTCAACACAAAAGGGTTCATGCAACACGCATTTATTTGCTTGTTGACTCTACGCACCGAGGGTGGTGGTGGTGACGGCGATGGTGATGGTGCATATGCCATTTAAAAATGTTGACATGCCTTTTACAAATACATACAAACATATAATTGAATGCCTAGCAAGTGTATGCGCAAGTTTGTGCATATTTTCATTTGCCATTTGCATAGAAGATTTAACCTGATGTTTGTCTGAATTTCAAAATTGAAATTTCACTTTTTTTGCAGCGACAGCAACAACGACAACGACAACGCCAACATATGTGAGCAGGCGTAACAGGCTCGAATAGCTGCCAACCAACGCCCCCAAACCTAAGCACGCTACCAGAAATGAAACAATAAAAATTGAAAGCAGCCAACAACCGGTCGCCTGCTTTTTAAAATCGGGTAGGTAATTTTTCATTTTCACTGATTACACAAATGCGACCTCATACTAACCCCCTCTACTAACGCCATACAAAATGCTATTCAAAAAGTAATTATTTCGAGATGAATATGAACAAAGCGTCGAAGTGCCACTCGACAATTGCAAGCGTGCAAATAGGCAACCAACCGGACGCGCAGCGGCTCGAGCCGTTTGAGCATTCAGGCAATCAACGTGGTAGCCAAGCGGATAGCAAGTAGCAAGAGCAAAGGATGTTGTTCGTACAAAGGGTGCAAGCCGCATGCAACCCCACTGCAGCAGCTGCGGCTGCATCTTTAACTACCTGACTCGCGTTAACTTTGATTGCCTGTGAGCAAAAAAAGAAACCAAACAAAAATATGAACAGATCGTGTCCCATTCCTATTGTCACCGCTGACGCGCTGCCGTTTCGATATTTGAGCGACGATGGCTTGGACCTTCAATGGCATATTTAATCGCGCTGTTTACATGTGCCATAATTATGTATTGTTGTTGTTGTTGTTAAATAAATCAATGCCACTCTTTCGGATCTGATGTGCGCCGACCACCTTATGGCCTTGTTATATTTTTCAAGTTTAATTGCGAGTAAAAACAGGCAATTCAATTGTCTTTCATCTAGTCAATAGGCCCATAAAGACCCACACACATATGTACATACATATGTAAGTATGTATGCATATAATAATATATTGAATAGCACATAAGGATATGTACTTATATTTTGAAAAATGTGCAAAATTTTCGGAGGGTGGTGTTGGTCAAAATTTGAATGTAGTTACTTTGTTTGAAAAACAGCGGGAGCAAATTACGTAGAAAATTGCAAGGACACTTGTGCCTTTATTAGATCCATTCAAGTGACAACGCAAAATATTTAGTAACATTGATTCATTTAACAACGATATGCTTGTTTTACCGTTATTATTTTCATTTCATTTCATTTATTGATTAACACATTAGTACAGTAATATCAAAGATGTTTTTTGTAGTACAACAATACAAAATACAGTAGTGAACACTTAAAATAAGCAAATAAATAAGTACATACGGAAATTAAGTTACAAATTATATTAAAAACAATACTGATATATAAATAATGATTTTAAAAAACTAGAACTTTGAAGCAATGAAGCATAGGTATGACTAGAGAGCACATCTTAGGTCTATACATAAAAAATTATTTAAAAACTAACGAAAATGTGAATACAATAGAGTCCAAAAGTTGCTTTTATTTAAACTCTTGCGAGTAGTGGCAGGGATAGAGTTCCATAAACGTATAGCGCTGACGAAAAATAACCTTGCAGACGAGAGGAAGTTATAATTAGGAATTATTAGGTAATTTACACGTGTTGATTTTGGAACTTGCAATTTCTCATAGAGATAGCCAGGTGTCTTATCAATCATAAGCCGAAATAAGAAAATGCAGTTTCTGGCTTTCAAGTAATAAGAAATTTCATAACCCAACAGATGTTTCATTCAGGCAGAGATATCTTCATATCTCATTAGCTCAAACAAATAACGTGTGAATTGGTTAAAGGCTACCCCAATTTTATGCGCAGATTGAGAATCTAACCTGCTATAGACTAATTCAGGGTAGCAAATTATCAGCATTATTAGTTGGATTACAAGTTTTCATCTTACATTAATCGTACATTACAATCTTAAATTTCTTAAGGTGTAATACACCTTGCTAACGATGGAGTTCACATGGTCAATACACGTTAAATTGGAATTAATAACAAAGCCAAGGTTTGTTACTTTGCAAACGAATTTTATTGGGTTATTCCCTATATAGAAAGATGGACTAGTTGTGAGATTAAAACGTTTCCTACAAATAGGTAATACATAACATCTATCACAATTAAGACAAAGACCATTTTGAGTCGCCCAAGATTTAATCAATACTAGGTCTTTATTAAAGTCTGAGCACAAGCTGGCTGACTGGTCAAGAGGTCTAGAAATTTTCAAATCAACTTTCACACGCTGCTACCTGCCTGTGAGGTCGCTCTCCATCAATCGCACAGCAGATTGACCAAAACCAAAATACTTTTTTAGTTTAGAGCAAAGATGTTAGTTTAGAGTCAAATGCTTTAGAAAAATCCAGCAAACAGAGCAGTGTTAAATGCTTTTTGTCAAAGTTAAGTCTGATATCGTCAAGAATCTTTATCTTAGCTGTGGAGCAACTGTGCTTAGACCTAAATCCAGACTGAAAGGGAGACAAGATGTTGAATTTATCAACACGGTTGTAGATTTGCTGAAACATCAGAGATTCAGCGACTTTTGACAGAGCAGGCAGTATACTAATGGGGCTAGCCCCAGTGACTACAAGCAGTTCTGTTTTTGGCTACTAGAAGCACAGTATCAACCTTCCATGCATTAGGGAGACAACACGTTGTAAAACTATGGTTTACTATGTGTGTTAGGGTAGGCAAAACTAAAGGCACAACTATTTTTATAAACTTAATTGGGATGGCGTCGTTCCCAATGGCATGGGACCGTATTTTATAAATACTTTTTTCTATCTCAAATTCAGACATTGCACGAAACTCAAATGTGTGACCGGAAAAAACAACATCACCAGGTACGGTTGGGTAAGAGGTAAGAATACAGGAAGGTATCGCGGTTGAGGGACTGTGTTGATTTGCAAAAAACTTGCGTTTTTCTCTTCTTATTGTCAGCGTCGTTTCGTTTCCAATCGCCTTAAAAGCACACCAATTTGAGTCCGTGCGATGCTTTTTCCACACGGAGCAGGACTTGTTTCTTTTCTTGACTGCAGATCGAACTGCACTGTTAACCCATGGGCAAGACGAAACCCGATTCTCCGAGGTTCTGACAGGGACATAGCTACTAAGCGCCTGCAAAATATTATTATTTAGAAATTCAAGCTTTTCATTCACTGAGCTATAACTCCAGCAGGTAGACTAATCTATTTGCGACATATGATCAAACAGACCATTGACATTTAAGAAACGATATTCAAAAAAATTATACGTGCTAGCAGGTTCATTGTTGTGGTCAAGCTTAATGTCAAATGAGCAGAATATTAAGTCATGATCCGATATAAACGACATCTGGCCAAATTTTAAAATGATAGCAGGGTCAGACACAATGAAATAGTCAAGTAGACTTGGACAACAATTATTTCCATACCTCGTTGGTATAGATACATTAACGAATGGCAACCCAACACTAGACACATCATCAACTAAACCTGAACTATACGAGTCAGAGCGTAGCAAATTAGCATTAAAGTCACCACAAACAATAATATTATCATAATCAACAGCTACAGGGGACAAATAATCAAAAAAGTCACAAAGATTACAATTCTTATGAGGATTATATACACAGGACAACAGGGGATTAGACTAGTATTCTACATTATTTCTGCATGACTTACCATAGCTGAAAATTTATAAGAATGGCTTGAGAAAAAATTACATTGAGTAGGCCCTCGACTATGTGTCTTGAAGGAGACATTTATGGAAATAGTGTGGACTAGTGAACAGAAACACTGAAACTAATATTCAAAATTTTTATTACTGCATTTAATGTGAACCGATTATTTATAATATGTGTAAAAATGAGAACTATGGACTCGATAAATGCAACTACTCATCCATATGCACATTCGGCAAAAATGGCAGAACATGATACAAAAGCAAATGTAAAGAAATAGTTTTTTTTTATTATGCGTTATGAAAAATAAGTGTTTCAATGCTTTCCTCACTTTACCCTTATACCTTTATACCTGTAACAAAATCAATATGCAAGGAAGAGTCTAAGTTCGGATTCAACCGAACCTTAAGTACCCGATGCAGGTTTTTATTTCAAAATGAATCTTGTATATAAAATTAATGTGAGTCCTTTATATGCGGCCACGTTACTGTACCGATATCTAAGTAATTTGCACAATAGGTTCAAGTGATCCCCGGACCGAACGTAATATGAATTTGGAAAAGTGGGCGGTGCTACTCCAACACGGAAGAGAAAATTGGAATTCGTCTTACATTCGCAACTATTCGGTGCAGATAATTGATATTTGGGTATATACATATGTATACCTAAGTACATAAATATATACATACATACATATGCCGTATAGATCGAACTTTGTATCATTTTGAAAAAATGGGCGGTACCTCGTCCTATACAATAAAAAATCCACATTCCTTGTAACTGCACAACTATTCGATGCAAATGCACAATATTTGGTATATGAGGCTATATATTTTTTATTGGAGATTCTCTCCCCCATTAAAATACTAAATATAGTAGAATTCGCGACATGATTTATTAAAATATTGAATATATTTAATTTGTTGTAAATTACTATTAATTGAGAGGTGAGTGTGGCTTTAGTCTGATTTCTATAATTTTCCAAATTGTGATGCATAGTGTACATAATGTGGTAGAATTTGACAAAGAAGTTTCGGAGATATACCAATTTGCTCTAAGGTGGGCCACGGTCATCCCCAACATTTATGGTTCCATATATTTCATAATCAATCTCGTCTTTAAGGTAATGTAAAGTTTTTTTTACGATTTTTACGATTTTTTGAAATTTTGCTTATTAACTTGTAATGCAATATGTGCACCAAATTTGGTGAATTTAGTGGTATAGGTTTTAAGATATACCTGGTTGTTCGAATGTGGGTGGTGCCACGCCTATTACCAATTTTTTTTAAATTTATTTCGTGTATTTGCTTGTGCAACCTCATTCTAAATATTAAATTTGAGCAAACTCTCTTTAATGATTACTTAAATACCACGTTTTTTTGATTTTTGAAAATTACCGACTTTAAACTTTTTCCAAATTTTGCTTATTAACTTGAAATGCAATATGTGTACCAAATTTGGTACAGTTTAATAGAATGGTTTCAGAGATATACTTATTTGCTCTAAAGTGAGGTAGACGTGGTTTTTGTCCGTTTTTGCACTTTTCATAATTTTGTGTACTGACTCGAAATACGGTATGTGTACCAAATTTGGTAGAGTTTGGTTAATTAGTTTCAGAGATATAAGTTTTTTTTTATAAAGTGGGCGGCTTCATTTTCCAAAAAAAATTTTACACATGTATTCCATTCCTAATCACAATCCTATGTGTCAGATTTGAGGAAATTTGCTTCAATAGTTACTAAAATATCGCCGTCTTTTGATTTGCACAAAATACCGTTTTGTGGGCGTGATTATTGACCGATTTCGCCCATTTGCATTACGAAAGTACCTTGAGTACAGGGCAATGGGTGCACCAAGTTTTGCTAAGATAGCTCAATATTTACTGGAGTTATATGGCTGACGGACGGACAGACAGAAAGGCATGGCTTAATCGAATTCGCTATTAATTGTAAGAATTTTGGTATGTAGATGTTTATATCTATCTCGATTATTTTATGCTGTTATAAACAACCGTTAGGTTGATGACAGTATTGATACGATTTCTTGGTTTTTGTCACACACTGTAAGCCCTTGCATCTTACTTACCAATCTAAGGATCTGTAGTGAATTAAGAACTGTGCTATGCTTCTAACACATAAATACCCAGGACTAGTGAACATTTGTGCTTTAGAAGAATCACTACCATGAGAACTACTTTAATGCAATTTGCATTTGGCACTAAAATTGCACCTCACGAAGTAGTGCGTGGCCACTACAGCCATGATATGAAAATACGCACATCCAGATCTGTAACTATGCAAACTCAGAAGTCTACTAGCTGCTGCTTGTCTTTACTTAGTGGCATCACAAACATATTGACACCAGCGGTACACATCATGCGCCACAACAAATTACGGAACAACAACATCTTGAGTAGCAGCAACATCAACAGCATACTTTTACTCAGCAGCCAACAACAGTCGTCTAATGTGCGCATGTTGCAAAAACGAATAAAATGAACGAATGAGCGACATTTATTAGCCGTATTACTTAAACGCTGAGTACTCCAATTCCCGACAGCCACCGTCGCTAATGCTGCTAGAAGTTCACTAACGTGATTTCTGTTAATTTAAGGTATAGTAGTTGGGAACGGGCCGGGCTTTTATCAGGGCCCGTCTGGCTCGTACGTGGGTATGAAAATCTGCGTACACGGTGGGTTTTGGGTTGGTTCCAAGTGAGTCACGATCTTAAAACAGTCAGGAGACATTTAATAAACCACCAGCAAACCGAATTATAAGGGCATGTGCTGAAAATCGGAAATTTGTTGGTTAGAAAAAGTAAGTTTTGAAAAATTTCATTTCAACAACTTAAAATTCCAAGAATACATATAGTGCATGTATGTATATAAATTTAATAATATGAATTAAAACTTTCTGTAGCTGAGTTTGGCAAAATAAATAAAGAAATTATGTGTCTAAATTTTTTCAACATGTTTTTTACGCCAAAAGTAGGGTTTTTGTTTTATGAATTCGAAACAAATTGAATTAATTTCAGTCAAAAACAAATAAATCGCACACACCTGTCAGCCAACTTTAATAATATGTGGCTAATAGTATATGTATATGTACATATGTATGTGTTCTAAATTTGATTTAAATCGGACTTTAAATACGTTGCTGGGCAACGAAGCCACCTATGGTTCAAATTTTTCAATAACATATTTATATTTTCGAGGCCAATACGTGTTTAAAATTTCAATTAAATCCGACGGTAAATGCAAGTTTTTGAAATATCTCGATTTCAACACCAACTTCTGGAATTTTATTTTGCAAACCCAAAGCTCAATCGCTTCAGAAGTTTTCGAGTATATAAACTACATATTAACATCCACAATAAGTCTATAAAACTTTTACGATAAAGTTTATTTGTCAAATAAAATATATAGGAAACTTTGGAGGCTTTGAATGACCTCGAGAAAAAAACCTTTTGATTTAAAAAAAAATATACGTATTTTTTCGTTATAAAAAACTCTTACAGAGTAAGACCATTCAAATTCTGAATTTTCGTTTTTTGATCACCATAGCACACATAAAATAAGAAACAAAAAAAAACAAAAAATGGTCATTCAAAGTTTAGCCCCTAACCGGACCTCACAGATTAATCGCCGTGCGAGTTTTCAACGTGTGTTCAACAGCCATGCCGGACCGGGCCGTGACATTTGGTCCCGCGACCATCTCTAGTTAGAGGCCTTCGATTTGTTGTAGTTGTTGTCGATGATATTACTACATATGCATACATAGCTGTGGCCACACTTACCACAAATTCAACCCGCATAGCCGGCAGCCGATGGGCGACGCTTCAGATTTACTTGTTGCGGATGCCGTTGACAGGCAGAGATGTTGATGATGATTGTCGGCTGTATTGACTGTGGCTGCCCAACTGTAGGCAGGCGGCAGTTGGCATTGCAATTGCTACAACATCTCTCTTCCTTTGCCTCCTCCGGCTGTCGTGGCCGATCTGTGGCGGATAAGGCTACTATAAGACGACGACAGCTGTGATGATGTTGTCAGTTATTGTGAAGAGCCTACTTTCCAAGCACCAATTTGTTGTTCTTGCTGATATTTCAGTTATTGTAGGATTGAAACTGCACCGTTTGCTGCTACCGTTTCAGCATGCTTCTTTTCCGCTCTTGACTTTGACAGCTAGCACATCATCATCCTCATCATCCTCATCAGCTTCATCTTCAAAATGCTTCAGCTTTATCTGCATCGTTGTCATTCGCCACTGTCTGCTTCACGTCTACTTCGCTACGAACATACACAGTTTGCTTTCATCTTGCACTTTTCGTCGTCATCGTCATCGACATCTTCAGCTGCAGCTTCACTGTTTCCACCTTCAACCTACTTTACTTAGCCTCACTTAGCCGCCCTGCTTGCTTTGCTCTGTGCACCTTGAGTGCCTACTTAAAAATTCTCTCTTCCATAATAATTTTTACCACTTGGCATTTCTTGTTTGCTCCATTCATATTGTGCTTGTGCATTGCATGTGTATTGTTGTTGTTCCACTTGTACTTTATTATAGAGATTTTTGTTTTCTTGGAGTGCATTTTCCGTCTGTTTACTTTTCACTTTCATGTGCGAAATGCAAACGTTAAGATGTGCCTGTTGTTTTTGTTGTTGGTGGTGTTGTTTGCATAAATAGCGTCATCGCGTCGGTGGCAATAACGGTGGCCATGGTGTTGATGTGGCATCCAAGGAGGTATACGAATACACATGCACTTTGTAAGTAAATACACTTTAAAGTTATAGTACTTTTGCTTTGTTTTATCAAGTTGAAGTGTAAAATGGCTTGCAAATAAATAAACAAAATTAAAAGGTCATAAAAATGTAGATTGTTCAAATCAACTTATTTTCATTTAGAAAATATGGCATACACTTACTTGCATTCAGATATATGTACATATGTATGTACATTAGAGAATAAACCGATTTTTGAAAACCAAAGGTCTAAATTTTCACATTATTTGCCTTCAATCTGGTAAATTTATATTCATTGATGGGCACACTGCATTATATAATTACTTCATTAAAATTTCACTGATAATGAGATTTACTTTGCAGTACCAGTAAACTTTTACTGATGATTTTTTCAGTAAAATTGCACTAAAAAATATTTTTTTCAGTAATCAGTAAAAAATATTTTTAGAAATAAGAAAAGAGTTTCAGTAAAAGTACTGATATGATTTGATTTGCATTGTCAATAAAATGTTTTGAATGGAATTAAGTAGACCGGAAATCCGGAATCGGGTTCCCAAAACTCAAAAAACTCCCGACACAGAAAGTTATATGGAAGGCTGTCAGAGCAATACACTTTGTTGCTGATCCCAAATAATAAACTAACATCGAGAATCTCTTTTGGTAGTAAATATACGATAAGCTTTCCTATAAGAGATCAATGTAGGGATCCATGTATTGTCTTGGGAGATGCGGTGAAACTTTTTACATTGACAGCTCCAAGGCACAAAATGGAACTGGGGCTGGTGTACACCTGGATGGCTATTCCAGATGCTTTTCCGCCTTCCGCACAATGACAACGGTTTACCAATTGAAGAGATTTGCTTTACTTCAGGTAGCGGACTCGATAATTGGCGAAAGGTGGCGTTGATGCAAAATCAGGGCCTGCAGTGAAACCCAAGTTGCAATTAAGGTCTTGGCGGCTGCTCGCACCTTTTCAAAAACTGATGAAGAAACTAAGTTGAGACGGTACTCAGTTGAAAAATGGAATAAACTTGCACTCATGGGGGTACCGGGACAATGCGGTGTTCAAGGTAGGTCATTAGGCCACAGGCAATTCTAGGGCCAACCGTAGCAGTGGCAGTCAGGTTCCTCAGGGATGTCATGAATAAGATGCATTAGATCTGTGTCACCACCGACAACTCAAAACAACCAAGTGCTTCGTGAAAATACCGCACAGGGTAGAGGCGAAGGAGTTGGTTTGATTATAGGACACAATCCATGGAGGAAAGACATGGTCACCATAGGCATTATCGATGACCCCATGTGAACACTTTGACTGAAGGATGAGGATAGCACAGAGCATTTCCTATGTATCTGCCCTGCATTTGCTAGGCTGGAATGGAGCATATTTGGGTCCGATATATTGAGTAAAGCCGCCGAAGCCGAGTGTGTAGCGTGTGGCCGCTTCATTCGGTATGTTCCGGGGCAAGTAACAGCAAAAATTATACAATAGAAAAAAGGTTTTTTAATAGTGGTCGCCCCTCGGTAGGCAAGGCAAAGCTCCGAGTGTATTTCTGCCACCAAAAAACTTCTCCCAAAAAACATTCGCCGTTCGGCCAAAATCGCTTAAGCGGTTATAGCACCAATTAAGTCAGTAAGTAATATTGAGTAAGGAAAATGTTCATTCTATATCCTTGAAGAAGCTTCTCAGATTCACCAGAGTCTGGACGATTTGTCGAGAAGAAATGAAGTCTCATCTCCACCCTGTTCTCTATCCCTCATTCCCCTGATCCTTCATAAGCCTTAATTGGAAGCTTGGATACCATTTTAAGTCAAACTACATTATCAGTATTTTTAGTGAAATTCTTTTCAGTGATCAATAAGAAATATTTTTACGGCAATTATTTTCAGTAAACACTGAAAAAAAACCAGTAAAAAAATATTTTTAATGCATTTTTCCAGTAATCAGTAAAAGTTTACTAGTCCTGCAAACTAAATTTCATTAGCAGGAAAAAATTATATTTAATGCATTTTGACTGGAGTCGGCGTAAAACTGCAGGCCCATCTTCAAGTGGCTAACCATTTTTTGGTATTTTTAAAAACCCTTCAAAACATCGGTGGAAAATATTATGACATAATAATGAACTCCACTTTTGGTCCTTCGGGATCATGCGGACTCAATATATTTTAGAATACAAAATTAAAGATATCTCAATATTTATTGCAATCTTAAACACAAAAATAAACCTCGAGATGATTCAGGGACAAAATTGAAACAATTCGGTGCAACGTGATGGGTGGAACGTATCGAATCCTCAGTTATGAGCGTCTTGGAAACATCCCGAATACCTGGACAGATTTAAAACCAACTACATTTCAACTTCAAACAGCAACCTTAGGTTTTCAGGTTTCGTTGCTCGCTTCAATTCATAATCTGGCTTTATCAATGAGTCGAGTTTCGCTAACTGAAAATCGAGATCTCAATGAAAGGTTACGGATGCTGCAAGTAAAGAATAGTCAGGCGAAGGATATTTCTAGGTTTTCGAAAAAGTCCGCCAGATTTTTAAAGAATAAGATATAGAAGTGAAGAAAGCAAGAATAACTTCCCGTGAGAGTCATCGGTGCAATGCGGAAACTAACGACATTGAAGAATATTATTATTTCGAATTTCGTATGTACAGTAGCAATACATGAATGTAGCAAATGTGTAATGGCGAAATAGTAAGATTTTTAGTGCACTCAAAATTTTTGTATGAAATCATCGACATATAAAGGTAAGTGAGAATCATAATCGGCAATATTTTATTTCCTTTGGTTACAGCAACCTATTCAATCGAATATGCCTACTGAAATGAAATGGAAATAGTCAGTTGACTATTCAGGGACCGAATTACGTGTTCAGGGAACGACATTATTTGGTACTACACGATATGTGAGTGTGTTCAGTGAACGCACCGCATTTGGGTCAAACGTCAACAATTTTCATACGACATCAAGACGATAGTCGTATTCCAAAAATGTCTACATGTTGCTACGATTTTATAATAAAAATTGTCTAATCGACGCCTGTCGATCAATTCGACTCATAACAAGTGAGAGCGATATAAAATCGATTAATTACGAGTTACAGAAACGCGCTGAATATCACTTGTTTATCTTATTTCATTAGTTTCCGATACTTCATCACAATTTACCGAACATGACTTTTCAATCAAAACTGCAAAAAAAATACTACTTTTTAATAATACAAAGAACCTATGTTGCAAAAGAACGCTTCAACTGGGATAAAATTTCATTTACTTGCAAAAGCAACCCTGCTAGCATCTTTCATGAAACAGGTATTTATTTCGTGCTAATTAAGAACGGAAAATAACTGTGATACCAAACTCTTTGTTTATTTAGTTATACATTTAGAATTATATGCAAATAAAAACGAATTAGGTATTAAACTAAAATTCCCCATATCTTTTCTTCTGGGTCATAAACAATACCGCAGTTTTTTTCACTTCCCAACACTACAACTTTGGTCGGATATCATTTTACCGAGTTGGTTCAACTCGCATAATTTTCCGAGTTAGTGTTGTTGCTTTACATGCAATTCGTTATTCTACCCAGTGTTCTTTTGCAACTATGTTACAAAGAAACGTGCCCAGTATTTAACATTTTTCTAGTCGATTCATATTATTTCTCTTAAGCTTCTTAGCTTCTAGTCACACTGCTTGTCACTGAGAGCATTCAATAAAGCTCTTTCGAACTGACGACTAGCCTGGTGTTAGATTAATTATCTGAAAATCGACTTATCGAAAGAATTCGAATAGTGACTGTATACGTAATCAAACACATTAAAAAGAAATTTTTAGTGAAAGAAAACGACTAGTCAAAAGACTAGAAAAGACTAACCGCGATTAGATGAGATCGACTATTTTTAGTATATTAAGAAGAGCTGTAGTGCGATTCACTAACTTATTTTAAAGATATTCGTTTGGTTAACTCAACTTAACCAAAATTTTAGCGACTCTGCTATTCAGTAGCCATTTTTTAACGATTTTCGCATTCGCCGAATCAGCTGTTGATGTTAGCTAGTCGATGACCGAAAACTAAACGACAACAAATTTTATGTTGTTAACTCAATCGAGAAAAGGGAAATTCGTGATTTCAATTTAAATAAAAGAAAAATTTTAAATTCAGTGATTTGTTTTCTTGTAATTAAAAAAGGAACATTAAATAATGTCGCTTAAATATTTGGCATATGATTTATCAGGAGGTGATGAAGAAGTAAGCGCTCCAACAGTGGATCGACGTTTACTCCGAGATGTGGACAATCCATTTCATCTAAATGCAACAGACTTTCAAAAAACTGTATTGGTTAACTCCAAACTTGGCTAAATACCCAATTTCTCAGCTTAACAACCAAACAAGAGGCTCCAGAATAACAGAAAAATCGACTGAGAAACAGGTAGCTCGTGTAATCTTTAAGCCTGCATGCAATTTTAAATTTTACTTTTATATTGGTAGGTTCTAGCGGCGTTAAGGTTCTTCGCAACTGGTTGCTATCAACGACCCGTAGGTGAACAATGGGGAATATCCATGAGCCAGTTTTCCGTAAGCCGGCATTCATCGGGTAACGGATGCAATCAATGATTCGTTGTTTCACCAGAAAGTGAGGCTTCCTATGACCCAAGTGGAACGCCATTCTGCTAAAGAAATGTTTGCTTCGGCGTCGTCTTCCTTTGTGGGAGGCTCTATTGGAGCCGTCGATTCCACGCATATATCAATTTTGCCTCCAAGGAATCATGAGGAGGCTTATGCCAACCACCACATCTACCATTCAATTAATATGCAAATGGTAAAAGCAAACTTTTACAAGGATCCATGTATAAAAACAGAAATATAGTTTAGTTTTAATATATAGATAAATGATTATAATTAAAAAAAATTAAATATATGTATGCAAATCCTAAATACGCTGGAGCACAACGCGAAGTTTGAAAACGATAACCATGGCATATTTGCAGGTTATTCCGCATATTCCTTGGAGTCGAGTTAATGACTATTCTAACAAAACACCAAAACACTCATAGAAGAGTCCGGAATTCTGCTACAATGGATCATTGCAATATACATATGTACATACATATATAAAGAATTTTAAGTGTTTGTAGTTTGAAACAAACTAATATCTATTTCACTTTAATGAAATATAACAAAATCGCTCAAATTTATATTTGGCAGCAGGCATTCGTTTATTTTTTTTCTATTCCTCTTTGTGCTTTTCGCTTATTTTGGCATTTAGTTTGACTGAGATGCCACTCTTTATCACTTTGAATAAATACAACGAAACAGCTGTTAAGTGTCGTTAAGAATAAGTTAGTGAATCGCACAATCGTTAGTGCAAACGGCAAATATTGCCGCTAAAAATAACAATTGTCGTATCGTTTAAAGTTAGTGAATCGCACTACTGGAGTCTTCACACTAAGCTCGTTACTTTGTTAATCAGCTGTTTCACATGAAAACAGTTTTACCAAAGTGCCAACTAATGAACCACCAGAGTTACAGTGAAAATCCCACTGCGCTTGTGCAGAAATAAAGCTAAACTATGGATGCCAAAAGGGATATTTGTGAATTCAATCATCTACAGAGATGTAAAGAAATTAAATAATTACTTGTAAGTGTTGAAGCGAAATTGCCTTGTTTATATTTATGTATCTTTGACAATCGACACAAACACACATTCCCGTCTCTAGATATCTATTTATTTATTATATATACTTAAATATTGGGCCCGTTTTATTGTACCCGAGTTGCAAAAGGACGCTCCAACTCGGATAAAACTTCCTTTAGTAGCAAAAGCAACCCCGTTTAGGATATTTCATGAAAGATACGCTTGGTTTAGTACTATTTAAGAACGCAAAATAGCTGTGCAAAAAAAAATTTTGGTTGACGTAGTTATATATTTAAAAAATCTGTGCAAATAAAAGCGAATTAGAAGTTAAACTGAAATTTCCCAAATATTTTTCTCGACCTCATTCACAATAGCGCAGTTTTTTCACTTCCCAACACTACCTCTCAGGTCCGATATCATTTTACCGAGTTGGCTCAACTCGCACTCTGCTACTACCTGGCAATTCATTGTAACCAGAAATAATTAAAGACGTCTGTCTAAGTCATCAACCGTGTGGCTGAATTATCAAGAAAATACCACTCGAAGATGTCGGTAATGCACAAATGGCAACAGTGATTCATTTTTTTGTCTCCTCTTTCTCGAGTCCTGTAGCCCGCCTCGGGTGAGGGGTTCGCCTTCTGCGATCACCCAACTCTCGGCCACTTTGGAAGAGAACTCGAAGCTATATGCACGTAAGGTCGCCTGCAACTCATTATATATATATGTATTTATTTATTTCTTTCAGCTACTGAATAAATAGCTTGCCTACGTGCAAGAGAAACTTAACTAAAGAAGCAATTTGGTGATATCATTTTTGGTTGGATAAATCTCAACGATCGGCGTCTTCACTCCAACCGTTTGCCACGGAATTCAAGAGGAATTCCCGTGCCCAACTTTTTCACCCCGTCTCGAACACTAATGTTTAGGAAATAAATAAATCAAATTAACCCGGCTAAGAAAACCCAAAACAAATGAAATATGTTTAAGAACATTTTTAATACATCTACTATATATACTCGTATAAAATAATGTTGTGAAATGTGTTTGTGTTGAACTTTCTCGGCACTGGCTGCACCGATTTGCATGCAGTTTTTTTTGTTTGAGAGGCGAAGTCTGGCTGAATGTTTTAAGCTATATGCGCCGTTGAAGGGTTGCCACCTGTTTGCAATGTCAAAATTAATTAAAATATAAAAAAGTTGAATGAAGTATTAAAGTATGGGTGTCAAGTGGTTCTTCGCAAAGAAGGACCACAGCTTACTTTTATGAGGGTTGCCACCTGTCTTAAAGTCGAATTTAATTAAATTATACACAAGTTATATGAAATATTAAAGTATTGATGTGAAACGGTTTGTCTCGCCGAGGAGAATGTTACTACACATATTTTGGATAGGGATGCCACATGTCGAAACGTAAAATTTTATTAAATTAGATGTACACAAGTACATAAAATATTAAAATATGAGTAGCAAATGGTTCGTTTCGTTGGAGAAGGTGTTATAGCTAGCTATATTGTGAAGATGGTTGCCACCTGATTGAAAAATCTAATTCGAGAGTTCTCAATGGAGCTGTTCTTCGACTACGTTGCGAATTTCGAACAATAAATCGAGTGGCACTAAAAC
This sequence comes from Anomoia purmunda, assembly GCA_951828415.1. NCBI lineage: Eukaryota > Metazoa > Arthropoda > Insecta > Diptera > Tephritidae > Anomoia > Anomoia purmunda. The sequence goes on along the minus strand of OX639994.1, from coordinate 73,602,069 downwards.
CTAATGGCAATGACAAAAAAGTTTCACCAGTCAAAAAGTTAAAAACCAAAACTAAAAATGGATTTAAAGTTAATACCCTCGATGAAATTATTTATTTTCTTTCCTTCTGTTACATTCAAATTCATAATGTTAAATAATATATTATAATATATTGTTAAACCGAATGATGTGCTAGCGAAGCCACGGGTGAAAGCTAGTTGCTCTATAGATAAAAATTATAACTTATTAAATTAAAGATAAAATTCAGGAATGCGCATACTGATTGAGACATTGAATTGAAGTTAAGCTGCTACCTTCAAAATTGTTGGTCTAACTTTTATGTAAGCATCGCTTAGTAATGTAACAAGGAGTCCTTAAACTCCTTGTATGATATTGAAATGGTATGGACCTATGCAGCAGATCACTAGTTCCCATTGAGAAATAGTATTATAACGGAACTAGTTGTATATCTAATGCTGCTAGACAAAAATTATAAAAAATATATTTATGTACATAAGCGGACATATGTAAAGGGTGTTTTTTTTAGACTGATAGAAATTTAAATTGAAATAAAACACATAAAAAATTAAGTATGATGTCAAATTTTTTTTTTATTTGAAAGATATTTTCATGACATTTAATATTTAAAAACGATTTCTGGCATATGTCCGCGACGACTAGCTTTGGTGAATCGGTTGCGATCAGTCCAATTTTGAACCACTGCAAAATTTCCAACTTGTTGAGCACGGCGGCGAATAGACAAGTTCGTATCTTCTCCCACACTATCAATTACAGCAACAATATTTTCTTCTGTACGTGCAGTTCTTTGTCTTGTTGTTGGTTTTTTTATCGAGTAGAGTAAATGTTGTTCGAAATTTATCAATAGTTCGACGAATAAACTGATCTGATGCTCAATTATGTGGACCATAAAATTCACGAAGTGCTCTGTAAGTTTGGCGAACAGGGCACTGATTTTTGAGGTAAATTTCCACAATTTGTAAATGTTGTTGCGGCGTCATTCCTTTTACGATGATTTGTCAATGCTTACTGAATAGAAATGTCAAAACGAAATGTCATTTACCAGCTGTCAAGTGACAAGCTATCCCTATCGAAAGTTCTATCATTCTAAAAAAAAACACCCGTTACTTGAGTGGACATATGTAGTTATTGATGTAAAAATTAGTATGCAATTACAATATGATATACGAGTATGTACATATGTAAATAAATAAATACACATGTTCTGATGGCAACTGCAGTTATGGCAAGCCAGACAGAATTTTCGACCGCCGAAAGCATTGCAAAAATAAAATTGGCATTTGAAATATGAACATATTACAAACCGAATTCAAAGAGCCATCAAAAAACTTATTTATTTATGTTTTGCGATTTTACTTAGATTTATCTAAAGCACAAAGAAATATGACGTCCATTAAAGAAATTAGTTTGGCTGCAGAACACAAAGCGGATGAGTTAGAAGTTAAAAGAAGGAGTATGGCGCCTTTTTGGCGGCAGAAATGCCTATTTAAATACGTATTCATATTTATAAGTAAATATAGTGATTGTGTTAAGTTTGGAGTACATACTTATGTATATGTAGTACTTCTATATTGGTAGCAATTGCAGTATGCAAAATTTACAGTAGAGTGATATAAAAAAAACCGAGCACAAAATTACATCGGAATTTAAAACAAGTGACGGTACGGTGAAATAAAATTAGATGGGGTTTGAGTTTGGATTTATTTTGCGAAAATTGTAAAAAAATAAATTGCCGAAATGTCACACAGATGATTCTTATATGATAAAGGAAGCATGTCAAAAGTAAAATTGATGCAATTTAGAGTAGTTTTCGAATCGTTTGCATTTTCAGGCAATAATCTGCTTGTTGTGATATATGAAACTTTTCAATGAATATTGCGCATGTGCTGGAGAAGAATCAAGAACGGGGCAGTTTCGATTCGATTTTTTGAATAGAAATTTTCTGGTACAGATTTACCAAACTAATTAAACGCAGATTAAAGTAATAAAGAATTCTAAATCTTACTAATAATATTATTTTTAAGTGCACAAGGCTTGGCTGACTAACAACACATATGTATATTTCGGTTGAATTTGCCAACTACTTTTCATTCCGGCTAGTCAAAAGCAAACCTTTTCAATTGATGAAGTAAATAACATAGCTTTACTTGCGTAAGTTTGCGTTTCTTTAATCTCAAATAAGAATTGCTAGTCATTCTTATTGAAATAGTTTGTTTTTCGTACAGGTAATTATGAAATAAAAGTTGAGTACTTCATCGGCACATTTCATAAGTCAACATAGTAAAAAATGGGTATAAGCGTCCAGAATAAAATAATCCTCTTCAAATTTACTTTTAAGGGCTAGTGTCACATACATTCACAGATGCTAATACGTGTACAACCTGCGCATGCTCAAAGCCCCATTTATTTCAACACAGTTCCTCTATACCACATGGCTCAACCCATTTGCTTTGGTCAGACTGATCGGTGAGAAGTCCTTAGCAATGCTATGGCCTCGCTTTCGGAATAGTTATTACTTTCATTTATCTCCATGTTAGAGGCACGTAGCTAAGGAATGTACAATTTTGAAAGAGGCATAAAATCCATGGAATTATTGCATACGCCACAGCCTGTAGCTTGACTGGAAGTTTACTATCCAGACATGGGATTTGGTAAGGCGAGTATCATTTAATCGCCCACGAAATTATATTTTCTGTAAGTATGGATTTCGCGATAATTGGAACCCGGCACATCTTTTCAGAGTCGGGCTACTGCAATCTTCAGAGCTAGCAGTGATCTTTGAGCAAAAACTTACTCAGCCTTGTTGCGTTTGCATGCCATCCACTCCATGACCAGCGATGCCTTCCGTTATGATAAAGACTACCAGAGTCTTCACCTACGCTGGTGGGGCTTCTGTATTATGCGCAAAGTCAAATGGTATCATAAGGGTTGACTTCGTGGGTTGTATTAGTCCAATGTTGGCAAACATAAAATCCGGAGCTCGATCTCTGATGTCTCGCCTATTTGAGGGAGGCGCAGGTGCTCTTTTGCGACGTCTACCAGCGATGGTTTTGTACCAGCTTTGATGCGCTACAGGCATTTTTGTTACGTTTCGGTGTATTCTCGCAGTCATCTGCTTATATATCGTGTGAGTCATTACGTCTCGTATATTCAGGATCTATTTCTCCTGATCTCTAGCTCTTTTTGCAAAGATAAAAAGCGTCTTTCGGTACGCCTACCCTATCTCTACCTTCTGGCGAAACCAATGCTTCTTTTCGCGAAGATTGCACTCTCTTCAAACGACTCGACAGAGAGTCGGCTGTCCCCCGCCAAGCTAACACTACGTTGGTTCGCAGCTTCTTCTTGGAGCGTGGCTGATTTTCCATGTAGGCTCGCACTAGAGCACCTGCGTGTAGCAATGTGATGAACCACTGTAAAGAGCGTCGTTGTGTCGGGAACTGCAGGCCGAGAAATGTCGGTGAGCTTTTTCAACAGATTTGAAAAGTCAATGCTTGATTTATTGTGTTGAGTAGCGCCACTCTACAGTCCATTTTCACGCCGTGTTCTGGCCTCCACAGAGGTCTGCTAGGAGATCCAAGTGCCATAAACAGCAAACAATTGTTTATCCGATGTTGATACTGAAACCACCGTTCAACTTTGCAGTGATACCAACATGTATCGCTGCCACCGCTGCTACTGTCACGCGCCAGAGTTCTAGATCTGTGTCGATGCACATTTCTGCAGTTTACAAACTCGTTGAAGATTAGTTAAATGTCAGCTACCTCATGTATTTTTTTCATATACTATCTACTGTCGGTGCACTGGTAGCAATGACGACTGCTCGCGCATAAGGTGGTCCGCATTATTTCGCTTGGGCGACGGTCACATGGTTTTATCCAAATGTGCTGACATTTTTTGCTACCTGGCGCTGCATCGACGATGGTATGGAGCTCCATTAGTTTGGCTGATGGAACGCAGGGCGACGCGATGCATTATTGCTCCTTTTGAGTTTTTTCATTGCAAAAAGCATAACTTTTACTAATCGGCATACGCAGTACTTTCGGTGAATATTTAATATGCATCTGAAAGAAATAAATCTAAGCTCTAAAATATAAATACCGAGTGCCACAATAGCAGAAGCCATAAACATATTAGCATTTGTTTTGTCCTTATAATCCAGCGCAGCCCCATTTATTAATCAGTGTTAGTCTCTCAGGCGGTGATTTCAAATTTTCTTTAGAAAACTTCTGCAAGGGATGCTTTATTCACCGATATGTATGCGCACTTTTATAGTTTTTCATAGGCCAATGAAGTAGTAAAAATAAGTTTGATAAATTTAAATAATCGACCTATGCAAGTTGACAATCGCTTAGGGCCCTTAAATTCAATGGAACTCAATGCTCGATTCCATTGCATCACGTATTTACTAAGCCATATATTTTTGGTGGTCATACATACCTACTTGGATGCACATAACTGTCAACAATTACATGCAACAATGATATACATACACTACATCATACCATACGTAGAAGGAATATACCCTGTAGGAAATGAAATTAGTTTTAAAGTAATTTAAAATTAAATTTTTTCCAATAACAACATGGCGGTGTCATTAAAAATATATTGATTTCAATATTCATTTCAAATAAGCAACGAAAATGAAAATATAAAAACGAAATTGGCTCACGCAGCATTTGTATTAAATTAGTTCAAAAATAGTTCACAACCAGTTAGTTTTTAAATATGTTTTTTCATGCAAAACTGCCTTATATTTTCCGACAGGGTACATAGTAGATATTTTTACATTATGTACGCATATAGTACATATCAATTTATAACAACACAATCATTCATACAAATATAATGATAGATTTCTAATAGCTAGTTTTGCTTGTCCGTCAATGCACGCGGTCTGGGAATCACTATTTTCAGGATCAAATTTCGACAGCTGATATCAACAATCGTCAATCAACGGCATTTCATATTTACACACATTAGGGCGCGTCTCTTAAAAAATAATTTGGGTTTTCTACGCGAATGATAAAGTTCGGTATGTCTTATGACAACAAATAAAAAACATATTTCCGTTCAACATCAAATACATTTTTTATAAATATGTACTCTTTCTAAGGCCAGTATAAGGTTCTATCAAGCTGAAAAAAAACTGCATTCTCCGAGTTTTAAACTGACCCTCAAAATCTGAGCGATATTTATCTTACAACATATCTTTTCCGGCCGATTTAAATGTTCTCTCATTTTATAAAAGCGAAGGCACACAAATCTGCCAATAATAACTAATAAATAAACGTAGTAAAATTTTCGATGCATTGTAAAAGAATTATATGTAATATTTGTAGAAAATTCAATAATTAGACTTATGTATTCACATAATAAATCGTCATGCCATTTGACAAAACAAAAATTTGCATTTTCAACTCGCCGGAATTTTTCGTTTAAAGTCGGAGGCGCCTTAATGTGTACACATACTACATACTGACACATACATATACATATATGCATATAGCTTGTAGTTTTGTTATATAGGAATATAAACTCATATGTCCTGTGGCACTGTGTTATCTGCCAAGCATTTGTTTTCATATTAATAGATAAAATATGGTAATGAGCAAACACAGCCTCAAGTAGAACTAAATATGTGCATACATACATACATATGTATGTACGAGTATGTATATATGTATCTAAGGGTATAACATTACATGTAAATATGCATTTCAATATGTAATATATTTTTGTAACTTTTGAGCACTTAAGGCAATGATCACTGGGGTTATTTTTGAATGAGTTGTTAGAAGTCACTCTTGTCGCTCTTTTTATAACCTCTTTTGAAGTCTTTAGAAAATGTATGCTTTAAATTACATATTCCATTAAATTGAACATTTATGTTCCATTAAATTAAACATTTATGTTGTGCATAAAAAATTATTTTTTTTTCAGGAACAGGATCGAGTTGAGACCTTTTTGCTTCGAATGACCGAATGAAGTAAAGAAGTAAAATTAGACCACCGCGATGGAAGGGGAAGATCAGAACTCTGCGCCGTTTATGAGTTATTTGCCGTTTTACAGATATGCCATTGGGAATTTTATAAATATGTTGCAATAAAACTTACATAACTGTACTTTGACTTTAACTAAGGGCTTCGGTTTTCCACAAGCACTTAATCATAACAAGTGCTATCATTTGAGAATACGAAATCAAATATTGGCACGAATCTAGGATTTATTAATCATAATTTTTCATTCATTTATCATGGTGGTCGAGATGAGCAAGAAATAGTACTATAAACTCGTGTCTTATTTTAAGCCTCCTAATGGCGAAATCAACCGGCAATATTGCACCAATAGCTCCGGTATTTCATTGGGAAACTCTTCGCGTGATGCGAAAATGAGACGAGCATTTTTTAACGGACGCATTCAATCCCAGGTGTCGTACCATTAACATGCCTGAAGTACTTACATAATAATTATGTACTTATGCACTTTAAGGCGTATCACGAAAAAAGTTTCGCGTTTGTAAGTTTTATTTGAACACTTAAGTATATCGAGAAAAAATGTTTGGTGTAAAAACATAATCTTAGGCACCCGCTAAAAACATCTGCAAAAGTCGCGTTTTTTGCCATAATTTATTTACTTGATGTCCGAGTTTTTTAATCTATATATCGGCGAAAAGGTCCCGCTCAGAGCTATATTTGACTTTAAAAGTCGTTTTGACTTGCACCTTCACTAATTTTGAAATTATTATCCCCGGTTATTTTATACTTTAAATCTTAAGCTCTCGGATAATTATGAAGACTTTGTTAAAAAAGTGTTATGATTTATTCACAATCAAAAAAAAGTTGTAAAGTTTTTAAAGTCTAGCAGAACCCATCACTTAACAGCTGCACATTGATGAAAAATACGTGACTCGAGTATGCTGTATCGTCCCCGACTGTCAATTTTAGCGAAAATATGTCCAAGACGTTTGTGTCTGAAACCACGAGTGAAGATTCACTTACAATACGGACAAAACGCTAAGTACAAAAATACAAAAAAAAACTAGGAAGAGTTTTAAGTGCCAAATATAGTTCTGAGCGGGACCTTTACTATCTTTCATTCTTAAAATATACAAAAGTTTTTTTGACCCTTGAAACGTCAACTGATTTCTCGAAGGAGTATGAACATGAGCCCAACTTGAACAAAGTCTCTCAATCTGTGTGGAGTAAGCTGGTATTTTGAAAAATTTGAGTGCTACATTTCTTAGTGTTGAATATTTCATTTCTGCTATATTCCAAAAATGATAGGGTTTTTAAAAGCTTTTTTTTCGTAGAGCATTTTAAAGAAACCGGTTTTGTGTTGAAAGTGATCCCACTCTTCAATGCTAGCGCCATCTAGGATTTTAAATAAAGAGTGTGAAACTATATTGTGAAGATTACTGCTTAACTTTGAGTTATCACAGTATGGGTGCAGATACAATTATCTTAAGTCATATTTGTTTCAAGCTAGCTCCTGCCTGGATTTAATTCCTTAGGTAGCTGCAGGTCAAACCACATATCGACTGCTTCAGCTACCGAACAATTATACGACTGACATTTTTTTATTAAGGGGAAAATGGGATCCGATAAGTACGTAGTGTATTTGGCATTATCTTTAAATTTCTAATCGTACAGAAATGCCGCAATATTTCCTTTTACGATCGAACCAGCATCAACGACTTTCATATATTGAACATTATTTAATAACCAGTTATATGTATCGCAATGTCAGAATCATCACGTTTCACAAGGAAGGTTTATTTGGGTTCCACCTTTTCCAAGACTTTGTTCTCTAAATCTGCATACTTAAATTCATTAAAAAAGGATTCACCGCCCAATTCAAAACATCTTTTGCAAGATTGTTTCCCATATGGCTATTGCAATTACTATTCCAAATTAAATGATTGGTTATAACTCCATTTTTTTCGTAGTGCTAGCATTATTCGACCGCATACACATGCATTGAATATATTGTCTCCGCCATATCCCCACATTTCTAAACTATTTCCGTAAGTTTCTCTGCTGTCACTCTCTCTCCAGTGAGATCAAATGCTTCTAAAAATGCTTGTTTTCTATTCGCGTTATGCAACATGCCAACAACCATTCTGCAGTTACTGGATGCATTTTTTTACCCATCAATTAAGAACACTGAATCAGAGCTCATTGTGGTCTTGGCGCAGGGCAAAAACTTTTCAGTTCAGTGTCCAGCAGTTTGGTTGATAGAGGTTTTCTTCCTGCAATTTTCTCTCAGGTTTTGATGGAGCCAAAAAAATATAAAGAAGTCGGGTTTGATTTCTGAGCTTGCCTTTATAGATTCCAATGAATCTGAGCTGCACGCTTTAGCATTAATACATTGAAATATGACATCTTGTACTTTATTCGAAGTTCTAATAGAATTACTTTCCATCTACTTATACAAATTATGAAACATTATGCAAAATATTAGTGTTTTTATTACCTCTAAAAGCCTCCTCTTCTAACAAATAGGCAATTGGCGTTCCATTTAAATCTTTTGTTTCGGGGTCTTTTACTTTGCAAACATTTCTATAAAAAGAAAACGTAATAGTGAAACAACCCGAAACGTGCAATTTTTCAACTGTGAGCCCTGAGACGAACTTCTGCAGTTTTCAGTAAATTTTTTTTGCAAATAGTGCAAAATGCAATAGTTTTATTGTTAACTTTTACCAAATCAAAGTCCAACTCATCTTATGTTTAATTCGTTTGGCGTCCAGCCCTTCAATTAGCGATTTAAAATAAGAACGTTTTCTTCTTCATTTTTCGTCCAACAGCTCAATCAATAATCAAGCATCAAACAGCTGACTATGGCATTGTTGATTACACTAAAGGGGTAGGGGTAGTAAACTATCGATAGTTTCCTGTTGGCTGTAAAACAAATTTTGCCATGGGCGACACATAAACGACATTGCCTACACATTTATCGATACCAAATAATAGAAATAATCAGAACATCTTCTTATAAGTTTTGAATACACCTTTTGATTAAGTATTTGAATACAAAATTAAATGCTACATAACATTATTGTTCTTCTCAACTGGCGTTAAGCCCGACTAGGTGATTTTTGCTAATGTTCACATAACACGCCACCCTCTCCTGTGCTCCGCCAACTGGCAAGTCTTTCTTCATAACCGTAAAGGAGACCTCCTCTTATACGAGTACCTTGCCACCACCAACGGGCACCGCGTTGAATATTTTCTTGGCTGGAGCATTTTCTCCCATACATGCAACATGACCTAGCCCCTAAACTTAATTTGCTGAACTATCTCTAGGTTCCACTAAGCTAATTTAGTTCATATTTCTCTCGTCGTCGCATAGACGTAAACTTCCACAGATCTTTCGAAAAATCTCTTTCGAACAACACCAGATGTTGAGAGCGTCCTTGTTTCGCCGCCATACAATAGCACGAGCATAATGAAAGCCTAAAAAGAGTAATTTTGGTTCACAGAGAGAGGGCTTCATTAAGCTGTCTACTCCCCCCCATAGTAACACTTGTTGGCAAGAGAGATTCTCCGTAGGATTTCGGGGCGGATTTTGAGACTAAGGCGCGAATGATCTAACTGTTTAGTTGATGACAGCAGGTACTTCGTTTTGCCTTTGTTCAACACCAGACTCATCCGGTGTGCTTCTATATCTAACTTGGAAAACGCAGAACTAAAGGCGCGGTTGTTGCGGCTGATGATGTCGATGCCATCAGGATACACCGACAGCTGCACACTTTTATAAATGATGGTGCCTGATCGGTTTAATTTTGCAGCTCGAATTACCTTTTCTATCACAATTTTAAAGGAGTCACAAGATAAGAAGTCACCCTGTCAAAAACCTCTTTTAGTATCAAACGGTTCGAAGAGGTCCTTCCGAATTCTGACGGAGCTGATGGTATAGCCGTATTAGATTTTTGAGGATACCAAATTCAGAAATCACGGCATTTAAGCCACTTCTTCTCATACCGTCTAAAGCTGATTAAAGGCGATAAGGAAATGTTGTCTGCCGATCCTCTTCTCACAGGTATTTTCCAATATAAGGCGTGAATATCTGGTCGATGGTAAGTTTTCCATTTAGACCTAAAACCACACTGACAAGGTCCAATCAGTTCGTGGATAGTTGGCTTCAGTTTGTCATACAATATGCTCGATAGAACCTTGTAATAAATGTTAAGCAGGCTGTCCTGTGGTAATTTGTGCATATTGCAGGACCACCTTTCTTGTGGATTGGGCAGATCACAATTTAATTCCAATCGGCGGGCATACATTCGTCCCACCCTGTACTGGAAATAAGTTGGTGTATGCATCTTACCAGCTTTTTGCCACCACCCCAGCGCCAGCGGCTTTGTTGCTCCGTAGCCATCTTATTGTTATTCGCACTTTATCTAGACACGGGGCTGGGGATCTACATCTTCTCCGGAGAAGTTTTCACTATCACCTGTTAGCAAAGTGAAAAAATGCTCCCTCCTCAATATAAGTGTGTTTTGGATATCAGTAACCTGGTCGGTGTTCTTGTTCCTACAGGAGTTTGCGCGTCTCGTCCTTTATCACGAGTTGCATTTCTCATCGTGCTAGTCGTGTTTTTGAACTCGCTAAAAGTCAATGACTTCTTCTGAAACGGCGCTTAGAGAAAGATAAAAGTGGGATCAATGCCCGCGAATTCCAGTGTGCTGGAAAGTGCTCCTAGTGAGCAGTAGCGAGAGTCGAATAGCGATATTAGAAACTGTCTATTGGCTGCGGCTTGATAATGATCCGAGTCTATGTTCGGTTCTCGTCTAAGACATTTGAAGCATGCGAACCGTGTATCGTAATATGATCGTTATGGCTTCGCCTTTTTCAATCTGGGGATAGCTACGTAGCCTGGTGAATCTTTCTGTGCTGAAAACTGGTGCTACAGACCATCATGTTTCGGGCTCCGGCAAAGCCGATCAGTCTCTGTCCGTTGGCGGAGGATTTGTCGTGGAAATTTAATTTTTTAACAAAGTGACCAAATATCCTTTCCTTACCCATCCTGGCATTGAGGTCGCCAAGCACGATTTTGATATTGTAACGGGAGCAGCGCTCGTAAGTGCCCTCTAGGCGCTCGTAGAAGTGATGTTTGATCACATCTTATTTGAGTATGTTTCATTTAATTTTATTTATTGTATAGTTTTCTTTAAGAAATATGTTTTTATGTGAATCTTTTTTCGATTCGAACAAATCAGTTGACTGTATTTCTCAAAAGTTGTCCGTGCTTTCTTTCTACGTAACAAGCTCTTTTTCCGTACCATTCTACTAATGCCATACAGTTTCTTTTGCAATTCATAGATTATTTACTTATGTATTAAAATCCTTTTCAACAAACAAAATTTTGCCATTCCATATTGCACCTGTGTTTGCGATAAATTAACTTTATTAAAAAGAAACTTCAGTTCTCAAAAAGTGTCAAGTTTACCAAGGACTTAAAATAATCTCAAAAACCACTTGCTCATTCATTTCAAAAATGAATATAAATTGAAGTGTTGACAGCTTTTACCACACTTCATTAAAAATGCTAAAACGAATCTACACAAACTGCAATAAATTTTCAACATTTTAATTTTGTTGTAAGTGGCCTTGTGATCTTTTGATTAAAATATGTGTATGTATGTAACGTAAATATGTACGTATTGAGACCTCACAGTAAGAGGCAAATAAACAAACAAACAATGAGTCGCCCGAGCGAGCGATGGCACTCAAAAGCTTGTTTTCAACACAAAACATAAATGCAAATGAAATAAGCAAAAGCACAGAAGGACAAAGGATACTTTTGGAATAAGAATAATCAGTTGAGATGGAGGCGGCTAGCGGCAGGATATTTGCGTGTGAAACTGTGGCAACCGAAGGCGCAGGCGTACTTTATTAAAAAATACTCGCTGTGGAAGAGACAACATGCTGACAGAAAATTATTGCATTGCGCCTCAAACACACACACATATAATATAGTACAAAGACGTACTTTACATTCATACAATTTGCAGCTGATAAAACAAATAAATCCCAGCGAACACTGAGGTTAGTTATCGATTAAGGGTCGATTGAAAAGCTCGTTCCATTCCTTAATCTGAAAAATTTGAGAACATCATTTTTGTGTATCAACTCGAGCCAAATTTAGTTCTGATACAATTTTCGGACATGTTTTAATGTGGATTTGGAAGTAATTCTCCAACCGAGTTCCTATATAGCTATCATATGTCATTATCGAGTCGATATTGATTTAAGAATTAGCTTGTTTTTCCAGAAGCGCAGCTTACAGATCCTAAAATTCTACTATCTACTTCAGTAAAGTTCCCAATTTCAAAATAGATCTGTTTAGTTAATTTTTATGCCCGATAGCACAACGTATTATAACTTTGGTTACACAGCGCTTGATTGTAATTGTCTAAAGTGGTTAAGATAGATATATAAGTTATATATTTACAGAAATGCACAGAATTAGAAGAGAAATGTATTAACCCTTTCCTTGCATTTGTACTATAGATTTTACAAAAAACTGCGTACCTTTTTTTTGCGGTTTTTGCCAAAGTTACCTGGGTTTGCCAATAGAGTCCAATATTTTCAAATCTAGCAAGCCTTACTTTTTCATATACAAAATTTTAGCTCAAGAAGGAATCATTCGTCATTTTTAATTAATTTCCAAAAACTAGTGTGGTGAAAATTTTTGCTCTTGCCACAAGTATTACTCTATAGCCAAAATAAAACAACTCCATGTTTAAGTTAAGTTTTCTCAATATGCAATACATTGTAGTACTTATACTTTGGCGTACAAAGGTAATGCACATATATTGCACAAATTCCTTGAACACTTTCGAAATTCTAACTATTAGGGAAATATAAATGCATATACATATATGTATCATACGATTTCACTGATGTGGCGAAGATGTTTTTGGGCAACGAAAAGGAAAACGTTGTAGATAAAGCTCCAAATGAAATATGTACACAACCATACAGAATCCAATATTATGTAGAAATCAGATATTAGATGGATCCGACGTGATTACGAACCTGTGCATTTTCCTTGTGAAAATAGTGAAGTCAAAGATGAAAGTGGAACCCGAAATCCGTTCTATTATTTTAATCAATTTATGACAGATGTCATTTTGGAAAAAGCAAATTAAAATACTGATTGGACTTTAAACTATTATCGGAAGCATGCAATTTTACCGGATCTCATTATTTTGGGACCTCTTTCCTTCTTAAAAATACTATGACAATGTGAAGATTTCAGCTCTGCTTTACATTTTGTTCAAAATTTAAGTGCACCAAATAATTGTAGCTATAAATTTATAAAAGTACAATTATTAATTAGTGGCATGAAAACTCCTTGCTTTCCAGGACCAAAGAAGAGAACCTATGCATCAACGAACAAATTATATCCTTTAAAAGTAAACTGAGATGCAAAGTTATCAGAACTTTTTTTAAACTTCAAATTGCGGTTTGGATCGAAAGGGCCAGTTTCTTTTCACAATAAAATTATCTACCGTAAAATAGAGAAATTGACAGGTAATGGTTAAACAATGCCTGTAAATATTGAGGTATTTTTTTAACTCAGTAAGCACTGTTTCAAAAATTTAAAAACCACACCTTAACGGTAGTTTACAAAGAAAGAAAGAAAGAAGAAATGCGATATTTTAGCAACTATTGAAACTGATTAGGAAATATTTTCGCCGAAGTTGGCTAAGCTTGCTTTAGTTATTTATAATTGCAGCGACAACAGAGCGACGTTAGAGATATTACAACTTAATTCTAATAAAGATGGTATTATTAAACTACAGCAAAAAAAAAATTATTATTTAAGGAATTAAATTGATTTGTTGAAGTTAAACTTCTTATCCGTTTAACGATTGACTCATTTTTAAATAATATTAAAATATTAGTGCGGAAAGATGGAGTTTTTATAAATAAAACTTTTTGAATGAAATTGCTATCTATTTAAAAGTTTAAGAGAGGTGATGCTTCAGTTGATTGTGAGAAACTAAGAACCCGGGCAAACTTTATTCGATTAAAATTTAACGCGTATATAGTAAACACGACCTGCAACTATTTAATATTAACGGCTTACTCTCTATCCTCTTCTTCTTCTTATTTGGCGCTATAACCCGGTCTTTCCAATGCAGACGAGGCTTTCCTCATCCTCTGTCACCACCAGTTGGTGGCGCGTTGAATACTTTCAACACTGAATACTTTTTCATAAAACATGGCCTAGACAACGTAGCCGCTGAATTCTAATTCGGTGAACTATGTATATAGTATCTTTGTCGGAAATACGTAAGGGTTCAAAATCTTTCGGAGAATATATCTCTAGAATACTCCAAAGGACATCTCATCCGAAGCTGGTAGCCCGGGAATTATGAGCGTCTCATATAAAGTGGTTTTGCCTATTCATCCTAAACTAGCACTTGTTAGCAAGATATGATATTTTTATCTGCATTGATGCTGGCTCCAAGATAAAAAGCCGATGTATGTTGGAACTATTTTGAGTCATCCCTTGTTAAATTTGGTTTGCAGACAAACCGGCTTTGGCGTTGTGCCATCTTCAGTGCTATTTTCTTTCTGTTCAGTTAGCGTCTACTGTTTCGTATTTATGTTATGTTCGTTGTTATTAGCAGTTGGGAAGGGTTCGGGTTATAGCAGCCCAAGTACCTGAAATACTGTATGTGAGCTTATGTACTATATAAATTTGGTTTATTTCGCGGTCGTGTCTGAGATGTGTTTAGGCAGATAGAAATCAGTAACACATCTAAGAAAATATAAATAGAAGTAGTCTGGATAAAGTTATAGCTGTAAGCCGTCGCGATGTCGGACTATCATGTTGAAAGGTACGATCTCCACAAAAAAATGTGGACCAATAATTGGACAGATGACGTACATACGTGCCTTTGACCGCATTAAGTAATAAGAAGTTAAATACGTTGGAAAGAATAAATAGACATTTATGGGAGTATACATACATATACGGGTTTTGTAAACAAAATCTGTTGTGACGTAGAAATTCTGTCAAAATTATCTAGAGAGGGTTAGCGGTTATTTGTACATACATATTACAAAAATATTCATAGTTTTAACTTATCCAAATATAGTAAAACGCAAACATTTTAATTTACTTTTTTCCAAAGACGGGCTAGTGAGCGATTTTGAATTCAATTGGAAACTGTTACGAAGCTGGCCAACGAAGTAATCGGTTGTATGTATAAATACTTACTCGAAATTTATCTAAGCTTCGATACTGTGATTGCTGGGATATGTACATACATACAACATTATATAAGAATTGCGCAGTATTAGATTTTACGCAGCAGTGTTGGCAACTACAACAACACAAGATATATAACAGCAAATATCAAAACAAATATTAATACAAAACATACAAAATTATGTTATGAATATTAAATAATTTGCCGTTATTGTGTTGGGGCGATGCCAAGTGACAATATCACATACACACATATGTACATACATATGTATATATATATACATGTACATCCGAACCTTAGTAGAATCCTATGAATAGACGAGAATTGCAGATAATAACTGGGCGACAGTGTTTTTGGGAGAAGAAAATACTTATTAAAAGTGTTTGTATTAAAAATCTTTGATTTCGTTAAGGTCAAATCTAAGAGTGATTTTTAACACCCGCAATCGTACAACATTACACAAAACAACGCTGCGCTAAACCTTCCAATGTGCACACATACACGAATTTTATAAAAAAAAAGCGAAGACAAAAACGATCATAAACATGACTAAAAGGATAACGGCAACGAAAGTAATCAGGATAAGTTCGTACCCGCGGGTTTCCTGCCACGGTTATTTACAACAGAAATCATATGCGATATATTTTATTTAGTGTAACGTTTACTACGTTTTTGTGATTTTATTTGGAATATAAATAAAAAGGTATTTTACTGATGCAACTCTGGATCAGGCTACATATTATTGGCCATGGGAGCAGCATTAATTGGTAAGATTTACTAGTAAAGGGAGTTTCGTTCAGACGTGTGGTTTTCACTGAGGCAATTCTTTTTTCGGAGTTGGTCTTTTTAACATCTGTTACTTGATTTATACTCAGTTTGGTTTGCCACATTGAGAATGAATACAAATGAGAAGTCTTCTAAATTAAAGATGGCGGTGGCTGATATTAAATGTCACAAATAGTTAATATTAATTGGCAAACATGGAAATTCGCTCAGTGAATGACACAAGAATGCTGTGGATTGCTACATCAGGTGATCTCAGCTGTGCCGAATTTGGACGTCTATGGGCTAAGATTTTTCATTTGTATTTATTCACAATGGCTTACCATTTCGTTATGTGCCGACACATTAATAAACAAAATTGTCGCAATTATTGTGTTATAATTCACAAGCCATTGTTGAGATGCCTTTCTATCCTCAAAAAGGAGGGAATCATTGGTTCATATTTCTTCAAATGTTACAGTCAATGGGGAACGCTATAGAGACATGATTTATGACTTTCTCGTGCCTGAATTGTATGATGATGGTGTGAACGGCCTTTGGTTTCAACAAGACTGCGCCACATGCCATACAGCCAAGCAAACAATAAATTTAAATTTATTGAATTTATTGATCGTGCGATTTAACACCTCTGGACTACTTTTTGTGGGGTTATGTGCAGAAGCTTGTCTACACAGATAAGCCGGAGACGATTGACGCCTTGGAAGAGAATATTCGGCGCGTTATTGCTGACATACGGCTCCAAATTCTGAAAAAGTGGTCCTCTCGGCTGGAATTTAATCGAGTCAGCCGCGGCGGTCAATTGCTCGAAATCATTATGAAAACATAATGGCAAACCCTAATCTTTATAATAAAGCTAAATTATTATCATAACATTAAAATAAATGCGTTTTTCTATTTTTCTTGAAAGTAACATGTCTAAAAAAACACCCTATATAATAGCTCATTACTGATTCTGCCCATTGTTGATGGGCATTGTGAAAGGGAATCGAATTGGAACTGCAAGTGATTGAGATTGGCTATGCAGTGTGCAAAATTCATTTTGTATTGCATGTGTGCCCCTTCTTTATCCAATAAAGGATATTGCTCCCGTTTGGTAAAGATTTATTTCATTTATCTACCAACAAAGATATAGGCAGTGTGAAAAAGCAAAGATGATTGTACGAGAAAGCTTCCAAAATGATATAGATTCCCTGCTAATTTATTTTACGGCTGAGCTTAAAAAAAATCGAAGGGACCCTGTAAAATAATTATGAAGTTCTTTTGAGACATCTCTTCCTGTTACGAGTTTTGGAAGATCTTATCATAAAATCCACATTTCAGTGAAGGGGAAGAAATGTAACAGTAACTAAGACTAGTAAGAAGGATTGATGTATGCATTTATAGTAAAATTGCAGTTAGAATACGTCCAAAAAATTTTGTGTTAATGGGCTGGAAACGATTCGACTATGGAATCGAAGGAGGTTAAATAGGCAACGAGTTTACAAAACGAGTAACAGCAGCTGTCTTATATGACTGAAAATGGTTCCACATCATCTCTGAAAAATTCAAAACTCGGGCGGGTAGAGTAATATCAAAAAATTTGTAGAAACAAATTTTGTAATAGCGGGCAATTGCAGACTTCCCATAATATTTCTGCCAATAAAAGATTTCTCACAATAATTATTTGCCGTTCGGGTTTGATGTGAGACTGTAGGGCATTATGTTTACGGTGTAACGTCGAAGCATATACCACAAATTCTAGGAGATACCTAATCAAGCATCGAGATATAGTTATAATAATCTGACAAATTAGTAATATTTTTATAAGGAGCTACGAAGCCACCTAGCTCAATACTGTTGAGGGCATTATACGAAACCCTTAGTCCTCACAATTAATTTCTTTAACAAATTTCTGAAAGTCCTCTCTCATTTTGTATTTCCAAAAATGTTACACTGTACTTTAGATCCACACACAGGCATAATGCTAGTCGTCGCCAATCTATATGAACATTCTATGTACAGAGACAAACCAAAATCAGCAGAGTGCCAGAGCATTGGCATCATACGGCATTATTGTGGCGACCACATGTGGCATTTTAGCGAATCAAAAAATAGAGTAGAGCACAACAGTTCAAAGTCGCCTAGCCTAACGCAGAAGAATGGAATAAAATGAAACAGAGTGTTGGCATATAATTGAAGTTGTTGACAGCATGAAGGAAGGCGTTTGTCATTGACAAAGGATAATACGCGCCATGGCTGGCAGACAATTGCAAGGAGAAGCGGACGTGGGGCAAAAGAGAGTAAGATGGTAAGTTGCATGCAACACAATGCAGCGCAACAACAATGCCATGGAACGCGCTAAGCAAACATGGTAATTGCGACACTGTGTAGGCGACAAATAGTCCAAATATTTGTGGAAAGCACACACAAATGTGGAAGCAAAGAGAATGGATGGTATGGATAAATTTCTGCATATCTATACCTACAAAAGTACATATCTAAATTGCGTTTCACTCTTATGCAGCTAAACATGGTACATATGTATCTGTGTATGTTTGTATGTTTGTGTTTTAGCAAATATGTTTGTCTGTTAAATGCGGCTTTTAGCAAGGCATGAGCGAATGCATTTGGTATTGTTTGCTATACTCGTTCGAACGCTTGTCCTGCGTGGGTGGGTGGCAGGACACGCTTGCCACATACGGCATGCAGCATAACAAATTGCCAAAGCACACAAAGGCATTTATAAATATGTATGTAAATAAATAAAAAGAAGGGTAAATGATAATTAAATGGGAAAATTCAAATAAGAATAGTGCCCTCATTCCAGCCAAATAAATGGCAGTCAGTTGACTTTGAAAGAAATCTTATTGAGTAGAATACAATGCAATATATGTACATACCTACACTCAAATTTATGATTAACGAACATGTGTTGACATAAGGCGCCTTACAGTAATAACGTAAAATTAAATATTAAACATTTGGATATAGCTACCTACATATAGTAAGTAGATGAAATTCTTAAAGTAAAGCTTCAGCGCCTGTAGGGTCAAGTGGAGCTTATCATGAGAGAAATAATTTCCAGAAGGGCCATTCTTTACTTAAAGTGGGATAACTTCTATGATTTGTCAGAAATAATCCTGTTAGAGAGACCAATTAAATAATCAGTTCAAATCATCTAGAGTACAGAAGAAATTTCATAATTAAAAACATACATAGGTCCGAATCAAGCTCTCTAGAGAAATGCTAACAATTACTTTGAAACTATATGTAGGTGCATTTGATACACCACTTATCTGTTCGCCATGTCTGAGCTCTGCTCCCTTTTAAGCAAATTTCTGTGTAAAAGCACCAACAACTATAGCTAGGTAGATTCGGCGATAGCGAGTATGTTGCCATCTCATTTGACTGGTCGAACTCGTTACATTCAACGCTACCAAATTTTTTCGCAGATATTAGACAAGTTTTAAGCTGCACACAAACGACGACCATGTTGTAGTCGCACTTTTTTGCACTTAACCCATTAACGACGTATGTTACATACATGTAACGCGAGCATACCGTTTGAATTT
Organism: Anomoia purmunda; assembly: GCA_951828415.1. Classification (NCBI taxonomy): domain Eukaryota; kingdom Metazoa; phylum Arthropoda; class Insecta; order Diptera; family Tephritidae; genus Anomoia; species Anomoia purmunda. The sequence goes on along the minus strand of OX639994.1, from coordinate 73,582,488 downwards.
AGACAAATAAAAAACAAAATTGAATTACACTTAAGTTTTTAGACATGAAAATGTCTTTGAGAGGAGTGCTTTAATCGTTTTGTGGCATTGGTAGATCAGTTTATCAAAACAAGTGGAATAAAGCAGTCGCGTTTACTTTCGTGTGTTCAGTGAAGCTCAAAAAACACCAAATGGCAAACAGAAGGAGGTAAGTATTCGTTTTTTTGAACTTGCGTAATTACAACTGTTAAGTTTTTTATATAGTGTTGTTTTGTTAAATTCAGGCAATATTTTATGCTGAAAAGTTTTCGATTTTCATGCCTTACATTTGAATAGCCAGGCATAAACTGAAGGCGTTAGATATATGTAACATCAGTCTTAACACCGAAGAGTAGCGTATCACCGTTTGTATTACGTTGTGTTTGTTTTTAATCAAATTTTATTAGAGAATTGATGTCTGTACAAGATGCGATGCAATTTCTAGAATCATTAGATTCAGATGATGAGGATATTGTCAAACTGTTTTGTGAACCACCAGAGGAGGAGGAACTTTCGGGAGAAGACTCAGCTGATGAAGACGATGCTGGTCAATTACACAATTTACCACGAAAGCAACTAATGGCTCCATGTGAATTAGTTTGTCGGTCGGGAGACAATAATATACTCTCTGATAGACTTCCAGAAGAGGAATTCAGTGCGTTATTAACAGATGTTGTTAATAACTCGTACACAAATATACACACTAGTCTTTTAGAATCCACACCCTCAACTACCATGCATAGTACTCCAGAAACTTCGAAAAAAGCAAAGTCCTTAGAGGATGTAAGTAGTCCACGTTCCCTTGCTAACCTGCAACCAACGCCATTCGCCTCTGAAGAGTCTGCGACAAAAACACCGGAAGAAGAGATAGTATTTATTGACATAACACCACAAAAGCTGGAAGTACGAGGCCCGAAAAGAGCAAATATATCCAGACCAAGCATTCCCCGTGCGAATAAGAAAATGAAAACCAGTGATATGGTGTGGCTTGATGCTGAAGAAGGAACAGGTGCTAGACTAGCATTTCCAGATGCTGACTACACTGATTGCTGTAATTTACGACCATATCAACAATTTGAAAAATTTTACAGCGAAGATGTTTTAGAACTTATTTGTGAAGAAACAAACAAATACGCTGTCTTAAATGATGTACCAAATCCAAATGTGACCGTAACTGAAATGAAAGTCGTAATAGGAGTTATGTTGGTCACTGGTTATACGTCCCGACCGACCAAAAGAGATTACTGGTCAAACGATAAAGATTTATTTTGCGCTATGGTGTCAGATGCAATAAGACGTGATAGGTTTGAACTAATACTTCGCTACCTTCATTTTGCTGATGCTGGTTGTTATTCTTCTGACGACAAAATCTGGAAATTGCGACCACTTACAGATGCTCTGAAAAAAAAGTTTTTGAAAAATTTCAAGCCAGAACCCGATTTATCATACGACGAGTCTATGGTGGAATACTATGGACGTCATGGATGCAAACAATTTATTCGTGGAAAGCCATTACGTTTTGGATATAAGATGTGGTGTTTAAACACACCTCTTGGCTACCTCATAAATTTCGAAATGTATCAAGGGAACAATCCGCGCACGAACCCAGAATATCCACCAAAATATGGAAAAAATGCTTCGCCATTATTTTCGATGATTGATGATTTCGATGATGATACAAAGCAACTTCCTTTCGCTTTTTATTTTGATAATTTATTCACCTCAATTGGAATGTTGCTTGGATTGAAACAACGTGGTTACTATGGTACCGGAACTCTTAGGGAAAATATGTTGCCAAAATTATGCCCATTACCTAACAAAAAAGATTTGAAAAAGAAAGAGCGTGGGTTTGATGTGAATAAAAAAATTGAATGTGCTGACATTTATATTACTAAATGGGTCGATAATTCGGTAGTGACTATCGCTTCCACCATTTTTGGAAAAAATCCAATTAGCAAAGTGAGTAGGTATTCTAGAGTTGAGAAGAGAATAATTAATATACCTCGTACGTATGCAGTCTCTCGATACAATGCTAGTATGGGTGGAGTTGACAGAATGGACCAAAACGTAAATGCCTACCGCATCGGAGCCAGAGGAAAAAAATGGTGGTTCTCAATTTTCACCTGGCTTATCTGCTATAGCAGAACATTATTGTTTGACTCTGGGTGTACCAAAGCCACAGAGTGGTTTTCGAAACCCAAAAACTCGAGAAGAATCTCAATGTTCTCGTTATGATTGTTACAACCACTTCATTTCGGTTATACCAAATAACAAACGGCGCAGATGTCAAGGGAGTGGCTGCACCTCCAGCGTAACAACTTGTTGCGAAAAATGTAATGTGGGCTTATGTGTTAAGTGTTTCAAAAATTATCATTTTTTTTTCTTTATAAACATTATATTTTTTGCCTTTTTGTCTTACATGAAATACATATATGTTGTCATTACAAGTGAACTTGAAATTTCGTTTATTATTAACTTTATTTTTATCGACATAGGCGAACTTTGAACTTTTTTCAAATTCAAATTTTTGTATCGTTTTATGTAGTACTTTGTAATATGAAATATTTTCCCTTTCCTTTTTGTTATTATAATAAAAATGACATCACTATCTTAAGAAAACCTCACTTGATTACTCAATTTTATTTCATATACCATATCCGGCCTGTTGTTACATGTATGCAACAGGTGGCTCCACCCACATCGGCGTAAGTTTTTCTTTTTTTCACTTACACATGCCTTTCTATGCTCTATCCTAGCCTACTCTACAAATTTCAGATCTCTCCTTAGAAATTTAGGGTCTCGTCGTTAATGGGTTAAGGTGTATATTCGACATTTGTGATGCGTGGACATTACATTTGGAGCAAAAATACCAACTGTGTTTATGCTTAAAACGTCCACATTAGCGGCGTGCATTAAATGCTTTTAAATATTTGCCATTATTTTACTATGCTGACAATCTATAGCCATACTCGTTTCGCCATCTTTCAGCGAGTGACGAATCGATGAAGCATCTGGCATAAATTAACATCAACACTGATTTTGCTCTTGTTTCCAATGTAATATTCGCACAACACAAATGAGAAATATGCACCAAAAGTACAAGTACGTCTGCGCACATGATCGTCGTTTATGTGCAGCTTAAAACTGGTCTAATATATGCAACATTGAATGTAATGAGTTCGACCAGTTTAATGAGGTATCAACGTACTTGGGATCGCCGAATCTGCATAGCTAGCTATCGTTGTTGGCATCTCAGGCATCGCGAGCAGAGAAGTGACGAATCGAATGTATTTTAATTATTGCTTCCTCGATTCGTCAACGGATGAACGGAAACGAATACGGCCTTTGTAAAAGCATAATCGAGGTTTTCTAAACAATTTCTCACCAGCGTTTGTTAATTTTTTAAGCTATTGATTTTTCTAATACCAATAAGGAATTTTATCACCAAATATTAGTTTTTTCATTAACTTTGATAATATACTCCAATGACAGCTCAATTCTCTTAAAATCTATTATAAGTTTTTCGAACACTGACCAGTGTTGCCACTCTAACTGATTTTTTTAAGTTTTAAGGTACTAGCCTATTTGTTAATCTGTGAGTACCTTTGCTCACTTATAATATAGCCTATTCAGATCGTGCCTCTAAGATAATGACTTCTTCCCTTAATGCAGTTCGTACTACATCACTTTTTTTGTTCCTACAGAGTTCCATAGTTCCATGTTCTATACATAGTTAAACACACACAGTGAAATAATGTACAATGTTCTTATTTTTTCAACGAGTATTTTCATGAACTTTTATTTTTCCTGTTTTTAATAATTTTTTTATTCCACTAAACATTCTCTCTGAATATATTTCCGGCCCAATTAACGGTACTTTCATCAATATTTGGAAACTCGCAGTTCACACAATGAATGACAGACTAAATAGAAGATTGTAGAAGATTGTGACGCTCCGATCAAATACACAAAATAATAGACATAGCTTAGTACTACAATACGGTTGAAATAAATTCCCGATATATTTAATTATTTATTTCTTTCTTTTGCTAAGAGATTATGAATAGTGATCTCAGTTGTTGAAAGGGAAAACACTCAAAAAGTGCGGTGTTTAGGAATGATTTGTGAGGAGAGAAGTGAAGTGATTTTCGTGGTGACGAAAACCGCCATCTTGTTGGTTTACATTTGGCTACAAATGAACATGTGATGTCTGAAAAAAGGTATATTATGTTCACCGTTTTTGTAGAAAAAAAAATAAATACTTTTACAATATATGGTATTCCTTTCAGAAGTTGATGTGATTAAAAACTCTCAATGTTCTGGGCCCAATGCAACAAATCGAATTCATATCGATGTTAACCTAACGGAGGCAAAAAAAATTAAGCCCGTAAATTGTACGCACTTCTAATTCGGCATTCAGTATGAATACACTACCAGGACACAGATGCCAGGTCGTAAATTTGATAGCCGTTTTTTTGGGAGAAAGTCTAGCTAGACTTACATCTTAACAAGAATTTTTACTAAACATTTTTCTTATTTTTGTTGTGTAAGTCATTCAGTTCAAAGATAATTTATTATTTTAGAGATAAACCCTATTTGTGAAGTTGTTTCATAAAAAGTGAAGTACAGGAACAAAGTGATGGCTTAAAGTGAAGTGAAAAAACAGCCATGATATTTTTTTTTGCAAACAGTGTAGTTTCTGGCGATTTTGCCCTCAATGCTTAAAGTCATAAAGTTTCACACGTTTTTTTGTGGCATGCTCTTAGAAAGTATGTTTTCGTTTGCCTGGAGAGGGCATCATTACTTATTTGCCTACTCAGCCTAAAATAGCACTTGGTGGGAGTAGAGGCTCTCCACACACTCAAAAATTATTGTTTCAATAACTATAACAAGTGATTTACTCAAATTGTAAATACATTACCAGGGTTGTAGAGAGAAAGACGTGCAAAATGGGCGAGACACCACCTAATGGGAGTTGACCTAAATACTTTCAAGTTCTGTATCAAACTCTATCTAATTTGGCTCACACTTTACATTTCAGCTTCGGGTAAAAAAAATCCTAATATTCGATATTTTAATAAATCATTTAAAGAACTCGCTCAAAGTAGGCACTAAGAATTTAATTAGAGAAATAAAAATTATTTTTGTTTAGATTCAGTTACTTAAATAAAAGTATTTTTAAACTTCAACATGAAGATTGTTGTATAAACTCTACTTATTGGGGACGCTTATACCCAACCTTAGACTCTTCGCTACTTTTGACAATCCGTTTTCTCAACATAGTTAATAGTTTATGTATATTGGAATGATTTTCCGTGATCTCTTGTCAAATTTGGTTTGGACACAAAATGGTTTCGGCTTTATGCCATCTTCAGTATTAATGACAAGGGTTGACGGATAGTCGTTCCAATATACGTCACATTTTATCCTCGTATATGTATCTTTGTACGGTTCTGGCCACATGGCCGGTAACGCTACCAGCGTAACATTTAAACGATCACCAAATGCGACCTAATGCAATGCTTAGTTTAAAACACATTAAATTAATCTCAAGATTTGACTAGAGTTTAAGATTTTGTAAATCGTAAAACGGTTGTGTCGACAAATTTATCCAATGAAATTGTTTGCTTGAGTTTTTGGTTTTATTTATAAAGTTCTTAAAACTTTTCTTCAAGTGATAATGAGGTTCACCCTGGTGTAGACTTTTCACTTTTTGTTTGTTTATTTTTACATTTAAAACATAACTCCGTGCGTTTTCATCAATTGGTTACAAAAATACTTCGAAAAGTTTCACACTTCTGGGGCATATCAATGTGAAAAACCAACAATACTTTTTTTTTGCGTTCAATACCTGCAAAGGACTTCTTACCGTTGCAAAATATTTGATGGAGAAAATGAATTCGAAACTAGTTGTATGCAAGACTTGAGACAGGATTCACATCAAATCGATATTCTACCATCTTTATAATTTGTACCCAATCCTCGACGGAGAAGAAGGCTGATGCGATAAAAGATTCCTGCTGTGAGCACGTATATTTCGGTTATGACGCTTTCCCGTCACGACATAAACGCAGAGGGGTGTAAGAAAGGAATCTATGGTTACACTGACGGTCAGTCTCCACGACGAGATCATCGCTAACAGGTTCCAGCATTCAAACATACATCAAGTTGCAAGGCAATCCCCAGATGGAAGATCTCGAAATCAAATCAATTACATCCAAGATCCGCATATGGCTCTGTGCAGCAAAGACCGTGCTCTAAATCCACAAGGAAAGTTTAACGTCGGAAAGCTACAATCGCTACAGACAGCTAAGCAATTCGCTACAAAGCCTCTCACATCTGCTCAATAAGAGCGAATATTAGCACCGCACTTCTTATCCACTTCATGCCGTCGCTGAAGAAGTCACCGACTTTCAGCGATCCTGGAGGAACGACTGGTACGATGAGGAACTCCACGCGGCTACGGAAAGTAAAGATACTGCTTTCGCCACACGATCTACAGGACGGGCAGTACCTATGGTTGCACATCCGGTGGCCGAGAAACGAAAAGATACCTAGATGATATAAATAGATGTGCCGAAATACGTGAGTGCAAAAACCCCAAATCGCTGATGACGGTATTAACGTTGCTTGGAACAATCCACCAGAAGAATGTCCCTACAATGTGCGCCATCTACTCATTCATATAAAGTTCTATCGAGAATATTATGCGAAAGATTGAATTCAAGCGTCAAGTAAAATGACGTTCAGAAACACCACTAGCTCCATTAGAATACCAAACGAGGTGTCAGAAAGGATCACGCTCGTGTGCTTTTTTAAACTTATTTGAGATACACAGTTTGAACTGCAGAATTAAGCCAATCAGGCTCCTACTTTTATAAGAGTGTTCAATTGGTGACATACATATGCTGATCGACATTATCGACCTAAACAACCGTGCCGTTAGTTCTACTTTTTCCAAGGTGGAAGTGCATCGTGTCTCAAATAAACGGCCATCGCGACCTATGTCCTACATAGCTGTTTATATACATGCGTATGTATAATGACAATTTTGAAAAATTGGCGGACTTGCTGCGGTTAAAATAATAATGGATTACACGTTTTATGCGTACACTCTCTGTAATAGATTTGTAAAAAGATGTGCTTACTTTTTTTAACATTATTTAATTACATAGTGAATCTTCTCTGTAACAGATTACTACCAAGTTTTAAAATTTTAAATTTTAATCTAATTATAAAAAAAACGACCCCCTTTGGATAAATATGTCTGCTGAACAGGCCCTTATATTAATGCCGCGCTGGAAAATCATTCCGCCTGAGTCGAGTTTGTGTTGCCTGATCGGTAAGTGATTGTGCTAGTTGATATGGATGCACGTTTAGCTTGTCTAAATACTTTTGCTTGAAATTCGCTATACGGCTGGGATGTTGAGGTCATCATGGATGTTCTTAATCGGAGTGTACCACGGAGCTCCAGCGATTGCCCTAAGGATTTTTGAAGGAGCTCTTTGAATGAACTCCACATTACTGCCGCATGCATTTCCTTACAACTGTGACCCGTATGTCCAGCATGGCTTTATAATACTAGAGTACAGAGTGAGACGCCTATCGAGACGCACACCAAGATACATCATTTCATTGGCCTGCGGAATTGTTATGATATTTAGGGACGGTGACCGAGAGGAGTTCCTTTTTAATGTGAAGGTGAATTGTTTACTCCTTTGCTCATTGACCTTTATTCGTCAGTTAGCCAACCACTTCTCCACGAGCTGTAAATACGGAGCAAAAAGTCTGGATGCAATGCTTGGGCATCGAGAACTCAGAATCGCAGTGTCATCCACAAAGATTGATAAAGTGAAAGGGTATCTTTCGGAATATCTGCTGTGTAGGGAATATACAGGAGCGGTCCAAGAACGCTTCTTTGTGGAACTTCGGCTGCGTTGTCGAATCCCTTTCAAGAACTTTGTGTGTGTTCACAGGATGTAGCTTCCGTATTTTATATATTAAACCGTCCAGCCAAACGCGGTCAAATGCGTGAGCGACGTCCAGAAAAATTGCTGAGCACTTCTCTCTCGGTTCAAACTCCGTCCTTATCTCAGATGTTTGACGGTTAACTTATTATATAGCAAGGTAACAAGATTTTTGGCTTGAATGAAGAAGCTTGGGTTTGGCCTTTCCTAATTTGGACATCATTATTATAATCAACTTCTTCCAATGTGTTGGAAAATGGCCATATCTTAGTATGATATGAAGAGATTTGAGATGTATGTTATGGCAGGACGCGGAAGTTAGGTGATCATCTATGAGGTTATTATATGATGTCCCGGTGATTATTTTAAGTTCAGTTGCTCTTCGATAACTTTCATAATCTCAAGTGAATGTACTTTTATTGGTACAGTATTAGAGACAGCAGCTAGTAAAGACAAAACATATCCGTTTGATGACATGTTTGGCTGGAATACGTTGTTTAGATGAAGTGCCAAAATGTTAGCTTTGTCTTCATCACTACGGGTCCATTTCCCATTTTGGTCTATTAAATGTGTGTCGACTGTCATTGGTGGCTGTATACAGGTTTTCGCTTTCCATAGAGAAGAGTTTGGGCTGGTTGGAGACAAGTTTTCCATGTATTTGGTCGTTCAATTTGACTATTTGTAATTTGATGGGTTTCATTCGCCTTTGAAGACTCTTTGTAGCCAGTAAGTGGATGTTCCCGGTGATGCATAGCCATGGTTGTTTGATGCATCAATAAGCGCTTAATAGAGTTGCCTTCCCTTTACTTACTTAACAGATCAGACTTTTACGAATATAATTTTTTTTAAATAATTGATTTTCAAATCTACATTTGTTATAAACCGTGCCCCTATGTAATTATTTTGAATTCCATCTAAACTTGCTGTTCAGTTAATTCTATTATTTTAAGGTAGCAGAAAAGTGTTTATATTTCATATGAAAAGCATAAAAAAACAACGCCAATAAACAAGTATGCAGTTAATGTTGCACCGTCTGGCACATTTAAAAAGGACTATAATAAAATATTTCTAGTAGAACTTATGTTTGTCGCGCGGCGCATGCTCCATAGGCCATTGCACGCATTTTCTCCGGAAAATGTGCTACAACTTTAAAACAACTAACTGTTGTATTATATTTCCCTTACTGCAGTTGGTTGGCCGATGGCTTATTAGCGTCGAAAATAGCGCGTAACCGAAGATGTCATGTAAACGTCATAACATTTTTTACGATGTCTTCGATCATTAAAACGACTTTTATTGCTCAACGTACACGCATAGGCAAACACTCGCACAATTGTACCTTTTCTGGTGCCGTTGAGTGCGCAACGGATTTTGAGCAGCAAGCAATTGCACGTTTCAGAAAAGAATACTAACAACAATTGCAAATGATTATGTGGCTTTGTGGCAGCAAAAACGTTTGTGCATGTTTGACACATGTCGAATTACCTAGTTTTCAGTTCATTTTCATGAGCATGTTTCTTTGGGTTTTAAGTGGTGCATTGAGATTGCGGAACATTTTGCTCTTGAAGAGGTGAAACGTCAAGCGTTTTTTATGGGTTAGGCCTCGGCTGGCAACTCGGTGGTTAGAACATGCACAGAACTGATCTACTTCTAGAACTTTGAGCTCTTTTTATGTAACTCTTATGATTCGTTTCCATTCTTTACAGGATTGCGTTTGATGCATAACATGATCCATTTATTAAGTCATGTTCTTTTATCTGGGAGCATGCATTAAAATTTGATGTGATTTGTGGTTCCGAAGTTATATTGAGCCATAACGTCAAAGACGTGAAATCTATGTAATAATCAACAAAAATTGTTGTGTGACCTATGGTTTCGAAGTGAAGATTTACAGTAATACAGTTCTTATATCCCCAATCGTTGTAAATCTCCATACTTTCATGGGCTTCTTACGATTTGCGAACAGAAGAAAGTTGGAAAGGATTAAATCCAAGAATATGGTGAGTGATTGTGGTTTTATTTTTGGTTAAGGACAACCAATGATATGTTACTTACTTACTTAATTATGGCTAAAACCTCTTAAGAGATTTTGGCCGAGTCCAACAAATTGCGTCAGTCACTCCTCCTTCCTGCTAACTGGACATACCAAGTGACTTCAAATTCTTTTCCACAAGGTCATCCTCTGCTTCTGCCACCTCCAGTTGGATCGCGTTGAATACTTTTTGGGTTGGAGCATTTTCGTCCATTCGCACGACATGGTCCAACCCACGTAGCCGCTGTATTTTAATTCGCTGAACTATGTATGTCTATGTCGCGGTAAAGTTTGTATAGTTCATCGTTTCCATGCTTCAGCGTGATACAATAGCACGGGCATTATGAGAGACTTATAGAGTGTGGTTTTGGATTATCGAGAGAGGACTTTATTGCGCAATTCCCTACTCAGCCCAATGTAGCACTTGCTGCTAAGAGAGATACTATGTACGTTGTATTTTCAGGCTGGCATTATTGTAGGTGTTAATGCTGGTTCCCAGATAAACGAAATCCTCCAATTTCGAAATAATAATTGTCAACAGTGATGCGGGAGCCAAGACGCGAGGAGCTGATTTGATGACAGAAGGTACTTAGTTTTGTCCTCGTTCACCGCCAGACCCGCTTCGCTTCTTTATCCATTTTGGAAAAGGCAGAAAGAGAGTCGCCCTGTCTGAAACCTCGTTTGTATCCAAACAGCTCGCAGAGGTTCTTCCCGATTCTGACGGAGTAGGTGGTGTTGCTCGACGTCATTTTACATAGCCGTATTAGTTTTGTTGGGATACCAAATTCAGACATTGCCGCAAATAGGCAGCTTCTTCTCGTGCAATAGAAAGCGGATTTGAAGCCGACAAAAAGATGTTGCGTGTCTGTTATTCTTTCTCGGGTCTTTTCCAAGATTTGGCGTATCGTGAATATTTAGTCGATGGTAGATTTGCCAAGTCTAAAGACACACTGGTAAGATCCAATCAGTTCGTTCACGGTGGGCTTCAGTCGTTTACACAATACGCTCGACAGAATCTAATATACTATGCTAAGAAAACTAATCCCGCGGCATTTGGCGCATATTGTAAGATCGCCATTTTTGAGGATTGGGCAGAGTACTACACCTAAATTCCAATCTGCAGGCAAGCATTCGTCCGACCATATTTTGCAAATGGGCTGCCGCATGCGCTTTGCAGTCCCCCCGCCGTCGCACTTGAATAGCTCTGCTGGCAGTCCGTCATCACCAGCGGCCTTATTGGTTTTTAGCCTTGCAATTTCCGTTCGAGTTTTGTGCAGGTCTGGTAACTGTACTTCGACTCCGTCTTCATTGATTGGAGATTCGGATTCATCATCTTCGATGTTTGGCGCGCCACTTCCATTAAGCAGCGTGAAAGTCATAAATTAGCGGGTGCATTTAATCAGATTCCGAATAAATTTCGCTGGCGCACGTGCTATGCCCAGAACATCGGAAAAAATATATTTGAGATTGTGAATATGTGTATGTATTTCTGTGACGAGTCTATTAACATTAAATAAATAAAATGGAAGAGACTTAAGTGAAATGAGTTCGCAAATCTGTTTTTTCTTATCACTTATAATTTTCTTCACACAGCCACTTGCAGTTTCAATGAAATCGGGTACAAATGGAATAAATATCACCACATTTCTGGGTCATTATTTTGAAAAGTATCCTATTTTTGGCTATCATTCACTTTTGCCGGAGAAAAATATGAAACAAGCGAAAATAATTTGTTATAAATACATGTGTGTTAAATTATAAATAGTTTAAACAAATTTATAAAAAAAGCATTATTAATTTTTCAAAGCTGGTAGGATTGGACCGCATACAGCTGTCATACAATTGATTGCTCAGCCATGAGGTTTTGAGTTATCACTCCTACACTAAAATAACTAACAACATGATGAAATACATGGTTTAATAGGATATCGCGGACACCACATTTGGTAGAGTTTGATAAATTGGTTTAGGAGATAGCCCTATTTACTTTAAAATGGAAGGTGTCAAGCTCTTTTTCCGCAATTTTGTTTACCACAAGACATATCGGATTCTTTTATTTTTTTTTAAATTACCGTTATATGAGAAATGGGCGTGGCGTTTGTGCGATTTCTATAACTTTTGAAATTGTGTTTACTGAGTACAAATGTTAAATGTCTCTGCCTAGGAGATCACCGATAAAAAACAAATACAATGAATTGTTCATTCTTATATATTGTATTATTTGACAAAACCGGCAGATGATAACTTTGAAGCTCGTTATATCTAATTTTAATTTTTACCGTTTTTCCCAATTGACGAACTTAGCTTCTAACAGAAATTTAAACAATAGATTGAATTTATTGTTCCAACAGAAAGTATTACTGAAGAAATTTTCAAAACACGTTTTTTTCATTCCGAAATATTTGAAATCTCGTTCGTTTCTCCAGTTTTTACTTGGTTGAAGGGGCTTTGTCCGCATTGCTGCACCTGTGAGTCTAACAACTCAAAATCTGTTTTCGTTTCGATCTGTTCATAAAAAAATTAACCGAAGTAATTTGGAAATTTGTTTATATTTTCACGAAATTGAAATTAAAAAAAAACATAATGTGAGCTAATAATCAGGCAAAAATGGCAGGCAACGTATAAATCTCATTGCAAGAAAAGTGTATAAAACATAGTGAAATCAATATCTGACGTACGCTTATTTGAAAACCAAAATGTAAACAATTCACATGTTTGTTTGCATTAACCCTCTTTTGGCTTTTCCTCCGATATGGTACAAGGAACTATTTCAGCTATGTACATATGTAAGTACGTGTTCATATAAAGGCGTTATCGTTTAGCAAATTAAGACACAGCTACCTTGCGTCTTAGGTAAATTCGTATGCCCCAAAAAGAACTCGACTCGACCTGTGGTGCCTGCTGGTACTGGCAGGGGAAGAAGGGTAACCAATGAACTTTGATTCGTCTTCACTTGGTATTTCTGGTTGGCCTTCATTAATTTGATGACGATTTGGCTAAAATCGCTAAAGCGGTTATAGTGCTATGCAATACTCGCAGGGCTTATAATTTGAGTTAATTTTTGTAATGGTTGGATAAAATTATTTCTTGAACGTATACTATATAATGTGGTTTCATTAGCTTATTTTACAATTTTTATGCGAATCGCAATACAAAACAACAACAATTAACGTAACAGTAGTTCTATTTTCGTATTCAATTTCCAGTGCCTAAGTGATTTCCAGAAGAAACATATAAATATGTACATATCCATACATAAATATTAAGCTTAAAGATTATTACTGTTCATGCAATGAAATGGCAGGTAACATCTTTGATGGCACTGTATTTGGATTATTTTAGTAGTCTTCCAAAGGGAGCAAGTGTCCGGCATTTTGCCAATATACTTGTTTTTAATTTACTATCTAAATTCATTAAACGAAATTTACCTTTTTTCTTTTTTGTTTGTCTTAAAATTAAATTTTATAAATTTGAAATACATATGCATACATACATATGTACGTATGTACATACGTACAGATCTAATATTGCTACCGGCAAATGGATTAATGCTGATGACAAATCACGAAATTCATTTCCAAAAAGATTCAAGGGATCAAAAGCTACAAGTAAATGTCAAATTAAAAAAAAACTGATTACTCGTTTTGGAATGAAATGCCATTTCGTCACAATCCATCACTAAAAACGCCACAGGAACGACTCTGAAAAAGCTGATGTCTTTTCATAACATTTGTGTAAAATATTTAGCAGAAGCGGGCTTAATAAATGACTCCACTGTCACTCAAGAGTCTATGGATATCCAATTATTTACAGCCAGTAACGTCCAAAATACCGTTACCGAATTGGAACTTGGCAAATTTTAAGAAACTTTACTTTTAAGGTAATTCGTGTACTAACAACGATAATGAATGATGATTGAATAGCCCCCTTTAATAATAATAATAATAATAATTGTCATTGATATGTGACTGAACTTCTCCTACAATTTATCGTGTGCGTGGCTTGATGTTGTTGTTATTGAGGGGCCTGCAGTTTTACACCGAGACCGAACGGCAAATGATTTTTACGAGAAGTTTTTTTATGGCAGAAATACTCTCGGAGGTTTGCCAATGCCTGCCGAGGGGCGACCGCTATTTGAAAAAACTTTTCTATAGTTTTTAATGTTACCTGCCACCCCCAGGATTTGAACCCAGGACCCGAATGAAGCAGGCACACGCTACGCACTCGGCTACGGCGACCGCCGAATACTTTTCATTACAGAGGCAAATATCTGAAGTCACTGGTACATCAGGAATGAAGATCTGCACACGGACCTACAAATATTGAGTGTTTCTGAGACCATCGAAATATTTGCTGTGAAACATGCCCGAAGGCTCAGGAATACACGGAGGTTTCTACTCTAAATAAGAAAGCGCTACACGCGAGGCGCCTGTAAAGAGCCATACCCTAGGACTTCGTTTGCTAGCATAGGATTTTTAGATTTTAATTTAAAAAAAACTATGACTTTGCTGAGACCATATACATATTTAAAATTTCCTGTCAGCGCTGACAAATAAAGTTTTGCGCTATTTGAAACTTTGAAGCGCCTCAAGCCAAGGCGTGATATTGTTTTTTTATTTGCCTTACGACTTCGAATGTCAAATTTTTATTTTTTTACATTCTACCTGCGCTCATTGGCTTGCGATGTAAATGTGGGAAGCAATTTATCAGAACATGCCGCAAAAGCAAAAACAAAAATATATTTAAACGTTTGTATGTGCTACCACCAATGCGAATTTATAGAGGTGGTCTCAACAGAACAGCTGATTTGATTTCTTTTATATAAATTTCCTTTGCATTTGTGTAGGGATTGTCAAAATTAATATTTGCTGGCAATAAAACTTTTGATTTTGTAAATAACAAATTGTTTACTCCGGCGAGCAAAACCGATCGACTTTTTATAATACAGGGTTTTTCGTTAATTTTATTCCGATTCTTTAATTTTATATAAAAATCTTTATATCTTTATTTATAACCATTCAAAAAATTTAGGAAGATGTTTAGACATTTTAGGAAGATGTTTAGACATTTTTTGGGTATGCACCTTTACAACCTATTTAATTTTAGTATAAAAAAGTGCATGTTTGAGAAACTACAGTTGACTTTTTACATATTTATACCTTTCATGAGAATGAAATGGTATATTAAGTTTGGTCCGATGTTTGTAAGTGCCAGAAGGAGAAGAGATAGACCCATCAAAAAGTATACCTAAATGATCAGGACGATGAGCTGAGTCGATTTAGCCATGTCCGTCTGTCTGTCCGTCTGTCCGTCTGTCCGTCTGTCCGTCTGTCCGTCTGTCCGTCTGTTTGAACGCAAACTAGTCCCTCAATTTTAGAGCTATTTTGATGAAATTTGGTGAGCAGGTGTCGTTGTACAAATGATTAAACATTTGTCGGAATCGGCCAGATCGGGTGACTATAACATATAATACAACCGATTATTCAGATATTGAATTTTGCGCCATAACTCCTCCATTTAAGCAGCTAAAGGCTTGAAATTTTGCAGAAATATCAGCCATTATTAGCTACGTATCAGTATTGAAAATCATGAAGATCGGAGAAATATAACATATAGCTCCCATACAACCGATTGTTCAGATATTGCATTTTGCACCATAACTCCTCCATTTAAACAGCTAAAGGCTTGAAATTTTGCACAAACATCAACCATTATTAGCTATATATTAGTATTCATCAAGATCGGAGTTCACAGTGTAAATCGGCAAGATAAATTCAGGACAAATATTTATTGCGAAAAGTAATAAGCTCAGCGCAATATCACATGAATCATAGCGTTAAACGTTTGGGAACTATTTACGGATCTGATAACTGTTTTCAAAGACCGACATATGTAGGTCTTACATATTAATACTTAATTATTTGTATTTTTTAAATGTTGAATATCAAGCGTCGATACGATATTAAAAATATTCAAAAACCATTCCCTTCTTAAAACATAGTTATTTTTAATTACATAAGGAAAAGCATTAAATAATTTATAACAATGCCTTTACTAGAATTATTTTTATTGATTTGAAGGAAATTTTCGCTTTTAACTATAGGTAATACGAAATTGTAATACAATAACACGTTTTTTACTATTCTTCCATTCATGAAAGGTATGAAGCCTTCGGCATAGCCGAAGACAGCGCTGTTTTTACTTGTTTTTTTTTGATTTTGACCTTGGAAACTTTTTATACTAAAATACAGGGGCGCACAGAGGCATTCAGCCGCTTCTCTGATTATAACATTGCTCAGTTGAGATGTTTTCAATATATTGCTATAACGAGTCGACTATACTCGTTTCCTTGCTTTCATGGCACTGAATTCCTTAATGACTTCTTCGCAACTGATCGAACTGGCTTTTTCATGCTCTATTAAAATAATCAACAGGTCGTTCAATCTATCTTCAGCTATTGTGGATCGCAGTCTATTTTTAATCAAAGCTAGCTTACTGAAAGCTCTCTCCCCAGATGCAAGAGATGGAGGCAATACCAACAACAGCCTTAGTGATATACATATTTGTGGCAAAATATTTTCATAACCGCATGTGCATATGAGATTAAGGAGCTCCAAAGCAGAGAAAGATTCCCTCTTCATGATGTTCCTTATCTTTTGTAACAGACGAATTTCTTCACGTAGCTTAGCTTCGAACAAATCATCTGGATATGCAGTCTTCAAATTACGAGCAGCGACCATAGAAGCATTTTCGAGATCAGAGTCAGTCATGCTTGCGTTTTCTTGTGGATCGCTAGAATTACACAGTGGTTCGAGAATTGGAGTGAAAAGTTTCGACAATTCCGTTATTTTTGAATGCAGCGCGTTAAGCTCAGTCAATAAAAGATCTATAGGTGGATAGAAAACTTGGATCTTAAATCGCTCTGCAGGGCTTTCGAACACGTACTCTGCACTCGAGGTTTCGTCATGATATCCCTTTCTTTTTCGAATGCGAGAGTGACTTCCTTTGAACTCTGTTTCGATGTTCAAACCTGATGCAACATTTTCAGCTTCAGTCAGTAGCGTTGGCCAGGAATCTCTGAAGCGGCTTATCTCGTCGATAAGCTGATGAATACTGCGTGTTGCCATGTCTAGTGGAAATTTTGAACTTTGCAATATTTTGTTTGTACAGTCTAGACATTGCAGGAGTTTATACCAGAACGTTTTCAAAAGTACGAAATCAAATGATTTTAACCAATTAAGCAAGAAGATAACGTGTGCTTGAATATCATCTGGCAAATCTGTTTGAAGAACGTTCTGCAAAGATTCGACGATTCCCAGGTAGTTCTTAGTCAACGGGCGGATGGCTTCAACTCTTGCACTCCACCTCGTAGTTGAAATTCCATGAAAGGCGAGTTTTGCTGTTTCGTATAGAATTTTTCACCTTGATGGACAAAGAGCAAATGTTTTGTAGAGTTTTTCAATGTTGCCAAAGTAGGTTTTTGCCTCAATGTTTGTTTCCATCGCGTGAATGCCTCCAACATTAAGCGAATGAGCACCGCAAGGCGAGTCATAAGCTCGATGATTATCTTACAAAATGATAGATTTTACTTCGAGGAATTTCCCAGCCATATTCGTAGCATTGTTGTACTTAACCTCTGCATAAGTTCTAGTTGAGCTTACAATCTTGTAACTCTTCCTTGATCTTCAGTGCCATGTCGACACCTTTTTTTTTACTGTAATCAACTAATTTGATGAAGCTCTCGCGAATCATCCATTCCGAATCGATTTCAAAACGTAACGAAATATAAAAACCAATTGTTCTTTATGGGAAACATCAGGTGTACCATCTACAATGATTGAATAATATCTTGAGCACCTTACATCGTCAAGTATGGATCAATATTTTCTTACTACATAATGATAAAAATTCATTTTGAATGCGCCAAGATAAATAGTGAGCTTGCATCCGTTTCCCCGAATTTTGGCTCGCTGCAACATTTTCCAGATGATATTGCATATAGGAGGAATACTTAGATATGAGTTGCAATGTTGAAAGAAAAAGCCCTGAATCTCCGCCTTCTTCAGAATAATCTTCACGATGTCCCCGAAATGGAAGACCGTTGCGTGCCAGAAACAGCACAACGTCGAGAACGGTGCTGAGAATTTTGATCCATTTGTTCTGCTCTTCTTCCATTTGTTGCATTGAAATTCGATCAATGGTACGTCCAGCTGATATTCTCTGAATAATCTCTTTCCATTTTATGTATCGATCAACGTGATCAACATTTCGTTCATGATCTTCCACTTTCTCGTACAATTTCCTCCAATTATCGGCCATTCCCTTATCTTAACATAGTTGTGATGTCGACAACTTTGATTCTGGCACATTTTTCATCAGGCAGCATGAAAAACAATACAAAGATTGACCTTTTTCGCTCCATACTAACCAATCTCTATTAATTTTTTCTCCATTAGCTAGATTCTTCCGAAAAATATTGGTTGAATCCGCTAAAATCTCGCGGAAAGCTTTGTGGGTTGGTAGGAGGTTCTTTCAACGCTATTAAGTTTCTTGATTTAGAGTCCAAAATACTGCGCATAAACAAATGAGGGTCCTTGTTTAATTTAATTTCAGGTTCTCTATTGACGACTTTATCTTCAGCTACAGCAAATTTCGAAGCAGCAGCATCCAGCTTAAGCAATTCATTGGTATTTTTTATTCTCTTATCCAATTCTTCTTCAGAATTTTTATCTGTCTCTCTCTCTGTTTTATCGGTGTTATCATTATCTGTGTGCTGCGTATCTTTTTGTGTGCTATCATCAGGCAAGCTTCTTCTGGAATCATAATCATTCGAAAAAGAGTCTACATTATTCTCTGATTTTTTTCAGAAAGCCTCAAGGGTTCTCTTTCCTGATTGCTCACGGGATTCTTTCTCTTTTTGCAACTTCCTTTTTAACGCTCCTGATAGATATTTCCATTCCATCTATTTGAAAAAAATATTAATTAATAATTATTGAAGATGAAACTATCAATTGACAATTGCAGCACCAAAAACGAAAAACAAAATACATGTAAGTGATCTGAATGAATTCGCTGTTGCTATTGCCACCACCTTGCTGGATACGCCTTAGCTACCACCTTATATGAATTCGCCTTGCCTCAAGCGGTTGAAGGAAGGCTGTCATTTGGGCAACTTTCATATACATTTTACATTTCTACATACATAAGTACATTTAAGTAAATTTCTATTAATTTTTGACAGTCATCAAAGCAAGGGAAGTAAATCAAGCGGGTATTGGCCCAGCACGTTGACTTAAGAGAAATAAAAACTTAATGTCCTTTGGATTTTTCTCCTTCGCATTTTTCTTCAGTGGTAAAGCGCTCTACGAATTTATTTATAAATCGAATTGAATTTCGTATTTCATGCCTAAAAAAAATTATAAGCGTTTGTTGCGGCGAAATCAAATCACAAAAAAAAGTATTCCACTATACCAAACGCTTAAAACTATAGCAATATTCTAACGATCATAAACGTAAAATATTAAGCTATGCGGTGATGATAAATTAACACAGAAAGACATTTGTTTGTTTAATGGTTTTTTTTTTGGGTATTTATGTTGCAAGTCGTTTTACGAGTATATTTTTCATAAACGCTTAATCCAATTTTTTACGACTTATCGCGAAATGTTTGGATGAGTTGGACGGAAACGTTTTTATAACTTGAGTTAGACAGATTTTCCTACATTGCGTAGGGCCAATTTGCAAATGCAGATGTAAGCATATACATACATACATATTTACGATGCTAATTTTGCATATCGATGAGTGTGTGTGTGTGTGAACTAAAGCAAAACTTGAATAGGTGCCTCCTCCAAGTGAACATATACTTATAATACTTTGTATGTTTGTATGTATGTTCGTTTTTAGGTGAGTATTTCATATGTGCATACATATGTATGTATGAATACAGTTATTTGACACACCCATAACAGCTGTAAAACAATGAATTTACGAGCAGTTTACAATGTTTTCAAGTGGTGTAGGTTTTGTGTTTGGGAAAAATTGCATTTCATTTTGTTAGAGGGATTGAAAAAAAATTTGTATTGCAATGAAACAAAACTCACAGATTTATCGCTTAGCTGCGAAAATCTGTACGTTAATCGCTGTTGGCAAAAATTTTCTATAGCGTTACACGAAATGGAATTGTGTGAAATTTTAGCAGCTTATGAGTTTGACAATAGAATTATATATTGTACTTTTGCTGCAAACAAAAGCGGATGGCAAAAATGTGTAGCAATAAAATCGAAATGTGATTTTGAGATTTGTTGATTTCAAATTCACTGATCACCGCAATCAACACTTAACACCTTTCAATCCCAGCTACCTAAACTTATCAAATGGTTTTTCCGTAGTTTCAAATATTTTTGGCCTTTAAATTATGTGGCTCTTGCTATGTGTATGAAATGCGTTTGTATTTTACAATTGTTTGCAAAATTCATTTGTTTCACATTCGAGTACTTTTATTTGATACCCAAAATATACAGCCCTCAATTGACAACCCTCATTTCATATTGCCAGCGATTCTCCACAATAATATCAATAAATCTCAACTTCGGTCTTTTCGTACCGGTATACGCCAGCTGGCCACATCTATTCAATTGCCGCTTCATTTTCCCATTCGTAATGGTCTCTTCAATTGAATGACTTTGCGTCAGAGCGTTGATAATGCTTCTGCTCAACCGAGCGCATTATGTTGCATCAACGGCAATTCGGCCATTGCAACTAAAAACTAACACAGCCATCAAGTGACCGAAGGCGCAACCGCCGTTGTGCAAATACAGTCGGAAATCCGGGCAATTCGTATGTCGTTGTTGATTTTATTATATCATATAGCACACTGCATGTGCACGTTGCATGCTTCATGTTGCACACTTCACTGCCCCGACGCATGCACAATGAAAATTAGCGTGGTTTCCTCTTCTTATACTGGTCACATATTTGTTCAATATTATGAAGGGTGTTCTCATTTGAAGGGAAAATTTTTATAATGCATTTCTTACTCTTAATTTGAAATACCCCATACGGAAAAAACACTGCTGGAAACTTACAATCTACAAAATTAGTACTGTTGGTGCACTATTGCAATTTCTCTAGTAGCCCAGAAGGATTCCATTAGCGGCACGAAATTTTAAATAGTAAGGCATCAGTGCAATAAAAATTGATCATGTCAATACTCGACAGCACTGATATTCAGTATGCCCGTTTCTTTATAACCGACTTGCAAAAGGACGCTCCAACTCGGCTAAAATTTCCTTTAGTTCCAAAAGCAACCCTGTTAGCATCTTTCATGAATGTTGCGATTTGTTTTGTAGTTTTTAGGTTTATGTAGCTCAAGACGAGTTAGGTCTTAAATCTAAATTTCCCATGTATTTTCTTAGGGCTAATTCACAATAGCGCAGTTTTTTCACTTCCCAACACTACATCTCAGGTCGGATATCATTTTACCAAGTTGGTTCAACTCGTATACTGTTCGGAGTTAGTGTTGTTGGTTTACATGCTATTTCTTATCCTACCTAGTGTTCTTTTGCAACTAGATTACAAAGAAACGGGCCCAATAACTATAATATTTTAAGAAAAAATTTATATAACAAATGCTTTATATCGCCATTTGTGACTTTCGTTTTGCATGGGTACATTCTTTAAAGCTTGATTGACGTGCACTTTCTGCTAGCCATCGGTGCAATGCCAGTGATACCAAACGGTGTTCCCCCGACATTTTTCTATTGTCGAGGCAAACTGGGCAGGTCATTCTCTCGTTTCCTCTTTTCACCGCTGGCATGGTTTAATTTAATTTGGATTTTGCCGAGCCTTTAAAAAATTTTAAACGAAAAGTGAAAGAAAAACAAAAGCCAAGAAACAATGATATCTACACATACTTTCTTAGAAAATCAGTTAAAAGTATTAGGTCTGCGCCATTTTGCCCAAAAATAAATAGAGTAGGCATCGCTCAAAGACTGACATGTGGAAATTTTCGAAAATACAACAATCAGGCCTTAAGTGACATCACCTGTTTTTCATTACACCATGATGATTCTTTAAAACTTTTTCAACTTCATATGTACATATAATTTTTTATATTATTTATAATTTTAAATGTTAAAGCAAATCACCTCCCCTTAAAAAAATTATAATTTTCTTTGAAAAATCGATCAAAAAACTTCAAAAGCTTACCAATGTAAAAATAAATTAAGGAAGGAGAATATTTAGAGATATTAAAATGCAATATTGAATTTTCAAAAAGGTTCAAATATTGAATATTTTCAAAATGTTGGTATCTGGGGATTCTTTGTCGAAAAAGGCAAACTTGCGGTTTTAGTCCCACAACGGTAACACTAGCTGCGATTATGGGATGTAAATTTGGTTTGATGATAAGATTTATTACTATTTGTACAAAAATACTAATCACATGAATAAATTTGAAATAAACATGTTAGTTTTATAAGTGGAGTCTTAACACTTTAATAACTGGATTTCACAAATGTTAAAGATGATTGAGCGGTGCCTATCAAATGATAGGAAATGGGAACATCTTCTGATTGAAAGATTCAATTTACATATGAACTATGTAGCTGTTATGATAGAAGGGCTCATCTTTGTGGTTGTAAGCGATATTACTTCAAAATTGTTTGCATTAATTTACTCGCAAAGCATATAACTTAAAAAAGCCGAAAAAATATCCGAACGTAGAATTCTGGTGTCAATTTTAAACTCTATTTCATTCATTCAGGATTCACCCTTTTTGGCTACTCATTTGTTCATATTCAAGAGGAGCGCAATCAAGCTGTAAGTGTTGTTCAAAGTCTTAAAAGGAAAAAAATAAATAACTTTTAGAAACTGCGTTAAAACCAAATCAGGACTAAAACCTTCGAAAAGATAGCCAAACTAATAATGAAAAATTTTCAAGCACGCAGCTCAACTGGTCTTTGCAACATTTCCATGTAGATAACGAGAAGTTTGCGCATTTCTGGCGAGCACGCTGTACAATTCGCATTATAGATTGCATTACTCACGCCGCCTGAATTTATTATGATCTCATTGCCGTAAAAGGAAGGCAAGAAAATTTGTAAACACCAAGAAACTGCCCGGAATTTTCGGAAATATTTACCTATAAGAGAAAAATGTACACACCATAAAAATAAAAATAAATATTTATAAATAGCAATATTACTATTTTTATGCGGTAGGCGCTGAAACAAAGCACGAAAGATGAGCACAGAATTTGTACGAGAAATGGAAATGAGACGTATCGCTCGCACTGCTCGGAGAATCTAGAATTAAATTAAATTGCAAAGTTTTCAAAATGTTATTGGCTGGCGTCAGTTATGATGCTGCATTCTCACTCACTGCTTTGTGCGCGCGTGTATTCTCACAATTTCCACAAACTCCATGCGGAACTTCTCCTCACTGAATCCATCGCATGAGGTGATCTCGCCCATTCTTTCCAAGCGTTCAGAAATAAATTTAAAGCACAGCGAAATTTGCAACAACATATAGCATTGTATCATATCGCAGGCACAGTTTGAAAGGCAGGTGATTGGCATTGCCAACAACTCATAGAAGTAGGCATACCAATAGCCGCGCTCTGTACGCTAATCAAAAGGTGGCGCATACGGATATGGCAGCTCATAATCGGCGCTGAAAAGCACGCCCACAAAGGTTGAGGACACAGTAATGATGCTCATTGCGAAGTAGGACGATGCTATCCAGCAATAATGCCTTTGCACAGCCGCAGAATACAGTCGCTCCTCAGCGTTCTGCAGTCGGAAATGAGGATCTTTCGCAAGTGCCGCAAAGAAGTCTACCAAAACCTGCGAGTAGCACCAAACATCTACCACCTTCGCCAGCAATGCCAACTCGGTGAGTGTCATGTACATGATGTTCGAGAATTTCTCCAAATCCGGCGCTTGCATTACCTTCATGCACATCATTATGGTGTACGGAAAGGTGAAGATGAAGTGTAATAGAAACGAATAGATAATGTAGGGTATTTTTCCGGCTCCTTTGTACCGCCAAAGTCCCATAAGCTTTAGCACTTGAATGATACGACGCGCGCCAAAGAAATTATCGTACTCCTGGTTATCCATTGAAACGAATTAATTGCATGCAACTGACCAGCACAGCGAACTTTGAACTTTAAAAGTGCCTCTAGCTCCTTTTATAGGGGACTCTTTCACTGTTTTTTTTTGATATTTTGTAAGCAATTATGAACAGAGCATATACAATTTATGCCAATTGCGTACTACATTGCAATAAGTAGAAAAAGTTTTCTTGATGACTTTTGGTTGACGGTGAGTTCAGTTCATTCAAAAAAAGTTTCGACATATTGGGTAATTAACCATTCAAATATAATTTTTTCCAAATCAATTAAAAACTTTTAATAGGAAGGGGTTAATATGATGAACACGTGGTGGGGAAATATGTCACATCAAAAATTTAAAAACCTCCAGTGAATACTACAGCATAAAAAATTAGTATTACATATGTATGTATGTCGACATTAGAAATTCAAATAATTATAATTTTACTCCTCTAAATCGTTTCGTATGAAATTAATTCGGATGTTTGTCCGATGTTTGTAAGTATAAGAAGAAGAAGATATACATCCATACCCAAGTATACCAAAATCATCAAGACGACGCACTGATTCGATTTAGCCATGCCCGTCGATCTGAACGCAATTTATTTTAAATAGTATATTAATGGTGGTTATGACGCGATTTCGTTATAATCCAAACATATATTATATTAAAAGCAAAAAGTGGTCAAAAAATTTAAGTTTATTTAGAAGACACTGAAGTCGATATGTTCATAAAGCCCTAATTAATGGTTCGATTTGAATATTGTATAATTTGAATATTGAATTGAAGCTCAGTGCTTATAATATTAATTAAGTGGTTTTGATAATTGAGCCCGAATATTTATCGATACTCATATCTACATGAATGCCTCAGATACCGTGATGGTTATAACTTTTCATCTAATAATTTTTTGGACAATTTATTTATATCAAACAAAAAGTATTAGAAGCTCAAGGCCATTTTTAATAGGAATAATTATAGTAAAAACAACAATGGTAGAAGTCATAGCTATTTCGGAAATCACCACATCTCCTCATCAGACTTCTTCCTGGTATCGAACCCACGACCTCCATGGCTAACTCGTACTCGTACTCCTTAAGGCAGCGCCATAGATAACTAGATACGAAACTCTTTCAATTGCTCACAAAATAGGGGGACTTAACTCATGTATGATGATGGAAACATTGCCAATTCAGTCCCCCTATTATCAGCTGATAGACAAAGAGGCGATCTGCCAGAGGCAAATAACGAAATAATTGGCAAAACCAGAGCGTTTTCTGTTTGAAAAGAAAAAGGGAGTGAATGTTGTTTTTGAACGTAAGTGAAAAATATTGAACTAAATTTCACATACAGTTATTGTTTATATTAAAAAAAATTCCACTGGCAATGCCTACTAAATTTGTTTTTGAGAGAGCTTGGTATATATTGATTTTAAATGCTTCTAAATTTATATACATATACCATTCTATACGTTATATATTCAGTGTATATAAATACATAAACTTTTATACTGACATTATAAGTTCCTGAAAATTAATAAATTTCTGTGATGTTTTTATGTTATAATGTGCATTTCATATTTTCCGAATTTAAAAAGAAAAATCTTTAATTCCTAATACTCGGTTTTATTTTTTGCTGCTGTTTTCTTTATTAAATTTCAATGGTATTGTGAAAGCTGCAAAATCTCCTACAAATACTTTGGAAATCCCCAGATTTGATTTTTTCCACAGTGGCACCATTGGAAAATGTAAAAAAATGCGCATTTTGACAGCGCACTCACGAAGTAAAGAGTTTCGTATGTAGTTATTTATGGCAGCGCCTTAACCACTTGCACTAAGTAAACCGTGCACACTGTTGTTGCTTTTTCATCGTACTATTTTTGCAAACCCAATGTGAGTCACTTCAAGGGGCAAATTTACACTTTTTAAATGCAAATATTCTTTGACCCGACTTTTGAAAAATTTTGAATTTTCGACCCTCTTCCAAAATTATGCGCGATTTTGCCACTTTTGCAAGAACTAGTTTAAGAAATGTTTGTTCGCTTAAAGAATATTTCCTCCGGTAAGGAAGAAAAAAATGTATCATTTATTGGCATTTTCTTTTCTAGAAAAAAATTTTGATTCTTATATTGTAAGATTCACATTATATTGCCTATTGTTTTGCAAAATATGTAGATATATGTATTTGTAGAAAAGCTGACACTTTTGATTGGTCAGGGGGAATATTTTGAGAAATGAAAACGGAATCCTGTAAAAGGGCTGAGAAAAACGAACAGGGCAACATTATTTCGAGAAAGGAAAACGCCATATAACTTAAATGAAATGCAACTTATCTCCTTTTTGGTAGCAATTAGAGCTAACGATGGAGCAGTGCTTCGGCTGAAAGAATATGTTTGAAGCACTCTCCATTACAAAAAAAAAAAGTTGGCTAAAAGTTGATACCTATAATTTTATGATTTCTGCACTCAATTTGTTTACAAATAAAAAGTTATATACTTGGATAACAAATTGTACAAAGCTATATTTTATGAAAAGCTGTCACCAGTTAAATAAGTTATTTGTCAATTAAATAAATAAGTTCACTCAAATATTGCTACATAACAAATGAATACATCTGTATAAGATTTGGCACATGCATAAATAATTCTTTATATAGCTTATCATAAACTCGATTTTTTATATGGAGATGCTACCTATTTAAGATATTAGATTCAATTAAAACAATGAGCAATATTGCAATATGGGTACTAAATGAAAAAAGGAAAATTACCATCTGTTTAGTTAAATTAATTGATATTTGACAAAATAAGTGTCAAACTAAAAGAGATATGATAACACTAAACTTCAAAAACGTTTTTGGAGTTTGTTTTAAGAAAGCTTTTTTTCGAAAATAGTTTAAAGAGTGGTGCCAGTTTCTTGAATATAAGATTGGCTTATTGCATACAACAAGTACTGTTTGTTTGAAATCAAAAAAATGCGTTGGTTTCACCCGAACGTAACCTCATCCTTATGTATTGTTTTATAATTTTTTAGGGGTAAGCGATCACTGATTATTAAAAAGTAGAAATAATGGTAATTAATCAGTAATTGGATTCTTAAAAAACAAATAATTTTATCGGTAATCATTACAATTACTAATCATTATTTAACAGCACTGTATTAATACATCCCGAACAGCACTCATCCATTTGCCGTCTCGCATGGCTTTTTTTCTGAGAGCTTCGTCATTGTAAATACTAGAGCTCTTGTTTATCGACAAACCGGTTAATCTATTTGGAAAAGTTGTTTAAAAAACAAGTCGACTTCACAATATCGACTAATCGTTTCCCTTCGACTTTTTGACTAACCAACCAGAGTCATTTTGTAAACATGTGGATATTTTTACCCAAAAATTCGTCTTTGCCAAGGTTTTCCGATGAATCTCATGAGAAGTTATTCCGGCTGTCCACCATAATACCTATAGTCACGGGTCGGCGTGAAGTTTCCATCGCTTCCCGCCCGCAAAAGTCTCTTCTGGACTCTGCTTGGCACTTGCGCTTACGTGGGAAAAAAAAAATATATTTCCCACTATTTAACAAATAACTGCATTTCGTTATATCGCGGTTATAGTTAAGGCTCTGCAGCAATCAAACATAGGACATGAAGCGGCACAGTGAAAAAGAAATATGGATAATTTCAAGATCGAGTAATAAAGGAGTAAGGACTTGCTCATCCATTTGAAGCAATAAGCTTGCCATCAATGTTTTTTTTAGTTGTTCCAAAAATTGTATTAACTCCAGGCTTGTTAATCATTTAGGAGTAAATACTCCAAATGGAAGTTACCTATTTGTTCTCATTTCGGAGGTTAACGCAAGTTCGAAATAATACTCCCTTTGCCCACTGTAAAGATGTCAATAGCAAAAAGTAGGATAAAATGCACGAGGCTCGGAGGTTTGTACAGTAATCATGTTTGGATTATTTCGCAAAGAAACGAGTTATTGTTTGGTATTGGCCGAAATCACCAAACTTGGGAGCACTGTAAACCCCTAGTACAAGATAGACTATGTCAAAGGGCGAATGGAGAAAAGGTAAGAAATTAGAATAATGACCTTTTTCAATTCTTCTGACGCAACCATTATCTTCTATCGACATGATCGGAATTTCACTAGAAATTTACGTTTCGAAAGTAAGTTATTTGAAACAGGAATATGGCACTTACTGCAAGGAAACCATATAATTAACGAACGCAAGCCGACCGAAGGTTGCTTTCGGCAAGTACAATGAAACGATGGGAAATCTCTTCATCTTTACTAATACAAAATACACCCTTGCAATAAGTGTGAATGAAAAGTATAAAAAGAAAATGCGACACTTTGTATAACAAACACAAGTTGAATGAGAATCTGCCGCGAAATTGCCATGAGACAGCTGCGGCTCAGCAATTTGGCAAAGGGTGAGCGGACGCAGGAAGGACGTGTGTTGCACAGCGTACTATAGCGATCGCGGGCGTTGATTAGTTACAACAAAAGTAACAATAGCAAATATATATTGGAAGCCTCATACAAACAAAAAGCTACTGTCATAAAAACTAGAGTGAAAAATTTAGCCGTTCTCAGATTAAAAACAACAAATACACACAGATGCAAGGGATATTGTTACTGAAGTTTTTTTTCCCCCAAATGACCTCGCAACTGATTTCTCATTGAAATTGAATCGTACTCGCAGGCGGAACCGTCACGAAGACTGCTAGCCAACCAACCACATTGTCAATCCTCAGCGGCAAACAAAAAAAACAAAAAAAACGCCCACACCCCTTACTTCGTACTCATCTCATAAAATGTCGTTGTGTTGCAATAACAATCATTAGTTCATGCAACATTGCCACTGAACTTCAAACACAAAAAAATGCAAAGTAAAATATAAAAATACAAACAAAGCGGCAGCAGAAATAAATGTTTTCAACATAATTGCACTCGCATGCGGCCTGTGGCACGTGACGCACGTGGAAAAATTACGCTTACAACTGCCCTGCTGCAATGCAACAACAAAGTGATTGTAGTCACAATAAATTTAAAGAACGGCAGAAAGCCTTCCGCTACACACAAAATGTAAAACCAAAGAGGCTGCACGCTTCCTCAACCCCCGCACGGATACACACGCACTGCGCACCTCATGCCCCTATTCGTGCAACACTTCTTCGCTTAGATCAATTCGAGTGAATGCATGAAAAATCGCAAATTAATCTGATGATTTTATCACTTTCGTAAATACTGCGGCGACTGCAAGCCGACCAGCGAGAGTGGTGAACTCGATGGGGTGGCCGTGTAATACAAGTAATTATGTTTGTATGAATGTATGATAAACTAAATGTCTGAATTTGGGTGTGTGTGTGCTAAACTGCCGATGCACTCAAGTTTCAAAATGTTGCATCAACTGACAGCAGCAGCTTACCGCGGTACAGTGTTTCGTGGGCACAAATATTTTCCATGAGTTTTCACTTCGTACATATGTACATATGTAGGCAAATTGGTTTCAAGATAGTCATACAAATTTATGATTTCGGTAATGGCGCAAACCGCAAAGACCCCTTCCTCTCTTTGGGTGTACTGTTAGGTTATGTATGGTTATAGGAGCTGCTCCTATATCATTACATCAGATGAGGCTATACTTACACTCATTGGTCCCATTGTGATATACTTAGGTTGGGCAATACTCAGTATTTGCCGTCGGATTCTTTAAAGAAAGATCAGCTATATTGTTTAATGAAACGCAGAATATCATTTATGTCCGTTGATAGGTATCTCCTTGCAGACCCTAATGCAAGGTAGTAGCAGAGGTAATGTGCAACGCTTTCCACCTTGTCCTCATTGGGACAGCTGCGATAAAACTCGATGGAAATCTGTTCTACTGGCTTCCGTTTCCATTAGACAATGACCAGTTATGATACCCGTCAACCGGCAGGGCCTGTTCCAAATTGATTAGACTGAGGGATACTTCTCGTCCACTTTCAGACTAAGCTGATGCGCTATCCGGCAAATGATTATTCGGGAGATTTTATGTTTGCCAGCTCAAGGACAATGAATTTTAACCAGAGTTTACAAGGAGAGAGATATTTATGACCACTTCATTGACACATTTTTTCCAATCGATCGCAATACTTGATTATGTTTCGCAACGTTTGCAGATTGAGTGTAGAATATATCAGCCAATACAGTGAACACA
Source organism: Anomoia purmunda (assembly GCA_951828415.1). Lineage (NCBI taxonomy): Eukaryota > Metazoa > Arthropoda > Insecta > Diptera > Tephritidae > Anomoia > Anomoia purmunda. The sequence goes on along the minus strand of OX639994.1, from coordinate 73,552,154 downwards.
CAGTCGAGATCTGAGTTTTAGCAAGATAACCTGATAGTATATCCTTCTTCACAGTCTATCATCCATTATAGAGCCGTCAGAATATAGTACTGTGATGTCGAAATAACGCCCGAGAACTGCGTGTTATTCATCTTCTTTTCAGCCATTCTCAGGGATTCGTCGAGTTATCAGTTCGCTAGAAAATAACAGGTTTTATTGTGACCAAAACTTGTCACTCCAACTTTTTGATACATATAAATGAACCGCATTACAGCTAGCCTTAACTTTAAGTATAGATCAGTAGGGAAAATATTAAGAAAGGTCTTTAGGGAGCAATGCTCAATGGTAAGTTTGTCCTTAATTGTGCACCTCTCTAAGTTCTTCATCCCCCTGTGGAGCCGTAGGACAGAATAACTACGGCGTATTATCGCCGTGCCCATTCGATTCGCAATATAGGGCCTGATAATCTCGTTCTTACAGGTCAGATTTAAAAATGGATGGTCTCACAACTTATGCAAGAAAAAAGCTAAATTCTTTATAACTCCGCAACTATTTGACGTGGATGTACAATATAGGATCCCTACCTATAAATGAGGCCGTACGCTGTATTTAGAACAACGTCGTACCCATGCCCCCATTTTTGAGGCAACTACACTTCACCAGATCTGCCCAGCTGTATGATATCGGCATATCAAGGTATATCCGACTTTGGAAAAGTGGGCGCCTAAATATAATTCTGCTCCACAATATAAATCAACCTCTATTATGTAATGAAACCATATCAGATAATAGCGACCACTCTCAATGGTAAATCAGAAGAAGAAGACAGTCTGATTCCAAGAATCTCTATGACCTCAAATGATACGAGGATGTTCCTTTCTCATTACAATACATTTAATACAAGTTCTTCACAAGGCCAGCTGCATGTGGCATATTTTCGAATGGCACACCCGAAACACATATTTATTCTTACACAAAGCGGGAAACCAAAGAGTATTGTAAGCCCAAAAGTGTGTTGTAATAAAATACCTGTTCAATATACATACTACATATAAAAACAAGCCGTCTTAATTGGAGAAGCTAAGATAGCAGGCTAGCGTACCCTGCTATACAGTAATCTTTTGAAAACCTAAAGAACTTTTATTGATTTGACCAAAAACAAGAAAGAAATTAGTATGATTTTGACGTATCAAACACATTTTCTAAATTTTGATTTTTAAGTACATATGGGTGATTCTCCGCAAACTCTCAGTTTTGTGAGTGTAAAATTGAAAAAAATTATAGTACGAATTTTAAATATTTTTTGATAATTTACAATGCATTTATACTTGTCAAATGAACTGTCAAAGAGGCCAAGCTGCTAATCAAGGTGTATCCATAGAAGGTGATAGCAAGATAACCTAAGCGAATCCGCTGTGTATTTTGTTTGTGTAATTTTGTGAGCACAATGTCAAAATCTGAATTCGCCCAGTATACTTATGTATTTTGTTTGTGTAATTTTGCGAGCAAAATGTCAAAAATCTGTATTCGCCCAGTTTGCTTATGTATTTTGTTTGTGTAAACAAAACAACCTAGCGAATTCAGAGAGAAGAACAAGCATTCAGCTCATAGGATGCTATCACCTTGTATGGATTCGCCTTGCTGCTAATCAAACTTGTAGAATTGTCATGCAAGTCTCTGAAATTCGTTGCCACGGTTGTGACTTTAATGCCAGTGTACGCACAGTTGATATAAAAAAATACATTGAATGTCATAGTTAACATACTTTACTTTATTTTTTATAAATGAGAAATGAATGCCAGCTACCAAGAAACGTAAAATATTCATCTGTGTAACGTATTTAATATAAATATAATTGGTTATCCCCATTATTAGCTATTTGAGTCTGAACCAAAAGAAATTTTTTAAAAATTAAAGTTGGCGACATGCCACGGTTGTGACATTCGTATTGTATTGTCAACGAAAACTTGATCAAAATGATAATATAATGCGAAAATTGGTCTCAAGCTATTTAAAGAAAGTCACTTCCCTACACTTAGTGTGCATAAATTCATTGATAATATATGATGAGTATTAGAAATCGTCAAGCGACACAAAAATGAGAGTTTGCGCAGAATCACCCATATGTCTCTAGTTGATTAAATTCTTCTTGCCAAATATGATTTCGTAAAATATCGAATACTTTGATTTTTCTGAAGTACCATTATATAAGAGGTGAACTTTTTTTTACCCATCTCTATAATATTCGAAATTATACTGCCAGACTAGACAGGTAAAGTATGTACGGAAATTCATTGTATATGACCCAATCTTGTATATCAAATTTGAGCAAATTATCTCGCATAGTTACTAAAATATTGCGTTTGTGTGGGTTTTGTAATTTACCGTTACATGTGAGGTGGACGTGATTACTGGGGCAAAAAATGTTGGCGAAAATGTTCCGTCTTAATCACGAAACGTGAAAATATTTTTAAAAAGATTCTAAGGTTAATAAAGGGTGGTTAAATTTTAAGGGCCCAATATGTACATATGTGAACCACACCTAAACTTCAAGTTTTTTTCTGCATTTCATTTGATATTTCTCAATTTCAGACTAACTCAATTCGAACATGGAAAGATACACAATCGAGCAACGTGTTAAAGTTATTCAGGCTTATTATGAAAATGGGCGTTCATATCAAAATGCATATCGTCTCACCGCACCTCACCTCAGTGGATTCGTCAATAAGCAGAATTGCCGCACTTGGGCGAATGAAAATCCAATGCCCGAAATGTCGAAAAACCAATGCACCCACAAAGAGTCAGTGTTTGGTGCGGTTTATGGGCTGGCGGTATTTTTTCCAAAATGAGGCCGGTCAGGCAGTTACTGTGAATGGTGTTCTCTATCGTCAGATGATAACGAACTTTTTATGGCCCGAATTGGAACATATGGATGTGGACGATATGTGGTTCCAACAGGATGGTGCCACTTTTGCGCGACAAATTCAATGGCCGTGTTATCTCACGTGGTGGCGATGTCATGTGATTTGACACCGTTGGACTTCTTTCTTTGGGGTTATTTGAAAGAAAAGGTGTACGTCGATAAGCCAGCAACAATTCAAGAGCAAAAGGATGAGATAATTCGGCACATTAACGGCATAGAACCTCAATTATGCCTCAGCGTCATCGAAAACTTGGACCATCGGATGGAGATGTGCCGCCGTGGTCGCAGCGGACATTTGGCCGATATTTTGTTCCATACATAATTGAACCACACCATATTATCATAATAAATAGAAATTACAATAATGTCTAAAATAATTTCAGTTTTATTCAAAATCAACATCGGCAAATTATGCTTATATTGCATGATTAATGTCGCAACCGGATCTCTCTATTTTAATCCCTTTTTCAAGTAGTACTAACAAAGAGTCCTTATTCCATTTTATAGGTATTGTGATCAATTATTTGATTACAAGGGTCTATAGCTAAGATGCCATTTTTGACCAGGTAGAGTTTTCTATACGAAACACTGTGCACCGCTTAAGTTGGCGTGCTGCACTCAACAAGCGTTCTAATGATTTCAACGATTACATAACACATGAAGTAAATCAATATATTTGTATTCGTAGTTCATGTGTATGTGATTGTAGTTGTTGTAATGGTTTTATTTTCGTTGTAGCGGCTATGCGCGTGCAACGTGTCATTTGACAATTTGCTCTAAGATTAGTTAATCAAGTTTAAACCTAGAGGATATGACAACGGATTGGAAACTCAATTCTGTTTTGAAAATTGTTTGTAAACCGATATGCATATAGTATATAGCTATGTAAGTTCATTCGTATCTACAAGTTTTTATCGGTCACTTCAAAGTTGTGTAATTTGGTGTTAAAAATCAAAAATAAATCAATGTATCCAATTTATATACCAGCGATGGAGGACTATTGCTTCTTCATTGTTTTAGATGTGTTATTTACATACACAATATCGATTTGTTTTACACAAATTATATAATCTGAACTAGTTTTGACTGTAAAAAGAAGGGGCAGTCAAAATAACATGTGATGAGATTTATGACATTACTTGCCATTCAAATCTGTTTATTTACAAACTGTTTGCCTAAAGGCTGGCACTCTAGAGTAATTCCCAATTTATTGCATTCTTCGCAAAAAGTTACAATAAATACAACTTATCGTGAGCGCACCTAGAAAAAGTAAACACTGACAGCGGAGTTTTGTTTTGATTAGGTTTTAGGTAAGCTTACAATCGATTATTGCATCGATAGCAATTTGATTTGAAAAAAGAACTTTACGTAAGTAAGATTGCATTCAAACCACGAACCCCAAATCATTTTTATACCCAAACGCACTGGTGGAGCCCAGGGTATTATATCTTTGTTCACCTATCAGTTGTTTGTGGCATCATATGTATAACAACAGAGATAGATATATACCTATATATATATATATATATATATATAAATTCTTAGAGTTTGCAGCGAAGCTGATTAAGTCATTAAGTCATTAAGTCTGTCTGTACGTCCGTCCGCCCGCGGGTCGGATAACTCCTGTAGATATTGAGCTATCTCAATGAAATGAACCCAAGGTACTTTGGCATTGCAAATGGGTGAAAATGGATAATAATCACGACTACATAGCGGTGTTTCGGAAAATCAAAAATACGCGACATTTCGAGAACCAGTAAAGATAATAAAGAAAATCTATACATCTGAAATTACTGACTATAGCCACACTCACCTCCCATATAACGGTACATTACAACAAATCAAAATATTCAATTCAATATTGTTGCGAATTCTTCCAAATTTGGTGTAAAGCAATTAATTAGGATGAGATATAATCAGCCTTATTCTGAGTTCGGTCCCAAAAAAAAATTCGCCCGTAACTTTTTCATCCGCCCGAAGTAAATACGCTTATTGTGAGTTTCGCCGAAATAAACTCCATTTAGAAACAGCTAGCGAAATTCGAAAATTGAAATTGCAACCCTGTGTTTTGATTGCAAACTTTAAAACTGAGGAAATCCAAACACTTTTAGGTTTCAGTTGTTTAAATCAAAATTAATAAAAGGGCACATTTAAGTAATTGATTAATTCCACGTTTCTACGATATTAGAGATAAAACAAAGAAGCGTTTACATATTTATTGGGCGTGCTAACCAATACATTACCAAATTCAAGATAGAATTTGGTATTCCGCTAATCGATAAACTCAGCGCTTCTTTTCGTTTTTTGCGTAGGGTAGCTATCAAAGTGGTATTGGCAAAGACTTTGAAGTTGATCCAACTGCTTCCACAACTCTGCCACATTCTTTGAATTCTCTTTCACAAAACACCTGGCAATGCCCAGTTTTTCCTGCATTCTACTTAAAAGAATATCGTAATGGTTCTTATATATCATTTTACTCATAGAATATAAGTAAATTCAAATGTTTTTTATAGAAAGGTTATAAATGATACTATTACCTACACTTTGAATTTCCGGGGGAAATTTATAATGAGGGAAAAGTGAAAAATTTGGGGCAAAAGTGAAACTCAGAATAAGGCTGAATAAAAAAATTAAAATTTTTTAGAAAGCTAGCGTAGTACGTTAAAATTATACTAATTTCCATTTGTTTGTATTTAAACCAATAAACGTCGCTTAAGGTTTCAAAATGATGTTATACTGGCAAACCTGACTTGATCCGATGCGCCAATAAAGATATATATTTTTTTTTGATATTGAACAGTACATTTGCGCTTACAATAACTATTTCTTGATCCAAATATCTGGAATATCATATGTCTATGTCAAATGTTGGGAAGATATAATGAATTGTACTTTCTTCTTAAATAGGCACATGAGTCCTTCTTATTTTTACCCAAGAAGTAATATGTAGCCTTATATATAGGTTCTATATACCCAAATACATCGAACGGATGTGAATATAAGACGTATCAAAATTTTCTCATCCATGGAGGCTTGGGACCGCCCACTTTTCCGAATAGTTCCAGGTCTTTGTAGATAGCACCGAAACGCAGAATAGGAATAAACGAGGTATTTCTATCTGTGCAAAATTCCTTCTTCAATTGAACTTTGTGGAATGAAAAATAAATATTCCGGGTGAATATCGTTAAAAGCAATTCTACTTAAACACAATAATATTTACGTACTGGTGTTCTACAGGAATTCCGCTTTCTCTATCGAAGATCTGGAAACAGAGCTCCGCGATATTCTTAGTAATGACATTTGTAATCAGAAAGTCAAAATTTTTGGAAATTTTTACCTATGTCTAAACTCTACTGTGCAAAGAATAGAAAAATTTGTTAAGGAAAGCAGTTTTAGATCATTGATAGGTCTAGAATGTTCTACTGCAACTGCAGGAACAAAAAATTATCTGGGCGTTTTGAAATTTGGATGCTAATATGGTTAACGCAATTAATTATTAAACTGTTCACAGTTACCTTGATAGAATGTGCATTTCAGCCATTGGCTGAATTCCCCTTTTTATTTTTAAGAATAGCATTAGTTAATTTTATATTTATTCTCTAGAAGAATGGTCTAAGTATTCATATTTTGCAAGTATAGTATGGAAATTGTTTAATATAATAAAGAATAAATATGTGGGAAAAAAATATTTTAAACATAATATTTTAATATAGCGAATAGAACAATACTTTCTGAAGCATATAACTGTATGTAAACACATACATTAAAACCATACCAATTTTTTTTAAGTTTTTATTTAAACAAAAAACCATTCAATTTTTCAAAATAAGAATTATTACATTCACTGATTTTATTGCATGCAAAAAGGACAGTTTATTTGAAGTAAAAACTTGCAGCAACCGAACTTAGAATCTTCCTTACTTGTTATATATAATATTGACATTTGTTTGATTGCAAGTAATGTTTTTTTTTTAAATAAAAACTTGCGCTCGAACTTAGATTAGAATCTTTCTTACTTGTTTACATATCAGTTTTGAGTATAACTATTAAGAGCAAATAATATGATTTTTTTCAGCCCTGCAAATCCCGCGGTTCAGGGCGTTACAGGCTAAATGGGTTTTAAACGAAATGATGGGCAAAATTTTTTTTTTCATATATTAACCTAGCGCACTTTTCCACCAACCTTAACATCATCAAATTGGATTTGAAATGAGAGTTGGGTACTAAAAATGGAGCTCCCCGCTCGCATACCACCATATACTCTTGTAATATGCGAACATGAATTTTGTATGACCTTTGATGAATCACAAAAAATTAGTTGAGCAAACAATGACACTTAGACTTTGACACAATTTCAACGATTATCGATATACATACATATGTACATTCTATTTTTTATCAAATATTCGTTATTTTTTTCATATAACGGCATCACTCTTCCTCGAAGTTCTCAGTAAATTTTACACTTTCTTTCCAACTGCGCGTGCAGCAAATGCAAAAAGAAGGCCATCGCGAACAAATTGTTATTGTGTTCGTTTCGTCCTCACCATTGCAGTTGCAGAAACTCTAAGGGTATAAGTACTGCTAATCTCCTCTACTACTCTACCTACTTTATTCTGCATATTCCGACACGAGTATTTGAGCAACTTCAGTGCCTCCTCAGCAATCGCATATCCATCTACGCTAAATCGCCATCTATTTCGTGTTAGCGCACTGGCAACGTGCAACATTAATGCCAAGCAATGCACATTCTCAGCTAAATGGAGCCAGAGCTTATTCTGGCAGCATCGCGTTGATGGACCGCTTTCAGGGATTGCTTTGCCGTCTTAAAATTTACCGTGGCTAGTTCAGGAGCGGATCTATGTAGTTGGAGGTACTGTGAACGTAGTTCAACCCATTGCAATCTCGTGCAATTAGTATGGACGCAATTCTTCCAAAGAGCTGCAGGTAGAATTAAATAACGGAATTAATCAATGGCAAATTGCTCAAATAAATACATACTTAAAAAAGGAGATAAGTAGGATTACAATAATATAATAATTTAGCACTTACACCATAGCTTGATGTTTGGCCGAATTTCTCCTACAATTTGTGGTGTCCGCTTTGATGTAGTAATACCAATTTGGGGATCTACAGTTTTACGCCGACTCCGAACGGCGAATGTTTTTTTGTGAGTAGTTTTTTTTAATAGCAGAAATACACTCGGAGGATTCTCATTGCCTGTCAAAGGGGCGATAGCTATTATAAAATTGTATACCTATAATTTTTGATGTTTCTTGCCCCGGCCAGGATTTGAACCCGGGACCCAATGAATGTAACGCACACACGCTACTCAGTCGGCTACGATGGAAGCCAGTTAGAAGTGAAACTATTAAGGAAATACAACCATTGACTATAAATGTCCAACAGTGGGCTTTTATAAAAATTCGGGTTCGCCTGTAGAGAGGCCCTTGAATATTTGGAAAGCAAAGACTATATATTAGTTTAAATATATGAACCAATACTTAATAACAAATTCCGATGGTCATTTTGCCGATATAAAATACGGAGAATCTGATGACGAGATTTAAAATTCACGGTTAGATTAAGGATTAACATTGGAAAAGTATTTATGATCTTCATACATTACCTCTCGCTTAGAGGCTTAGAAACTTTCTTAAACAATATTACTTTTTAAGCTTTAGGCGCCCAGGAAAACGCTGGGCGGTCAATATGCGGCAGCGTACCATGCTCTCTTTGACCTTGACTCGACGTGCAACAAATATGATTATAGTTAAGGTTAGCCATTTGACCACCAACAAAGAACATATAACTATAAGTAGGGACAACTCGTTACTTTTGTTACGTTGATCAACAGGATATCCCCTTCTCCTTGGTCGAAAGAGTAAAATAAGAAGTGATCGGAACATACAACAAAACTGAACCCATTCCTATATCGCTGCATATCCTTGGGAAATCTATAAAAATGAAATTACAAATTTTTAGAAGAGTTTTAAGTATTCAGCGTACGCCACTTCAAATATGTAATGAAAATATTCATATATCATTCCAACAGAATATTTCCAATAGCATATTGCCATTTTGTATGGTACAAAACAAAAAAAGATTAAAACGACTTTAACTTGCATATTTACAACAGTGGTATTCCTTCCGGCCATGTTGATTCGTTAGTTTCTTACGCATATTTTGTTTTTATAAACCATACTATGGAGTAACAAAGTACAATACCGACAAGCTAGTTAATTTTCTGTTATTAAATAACGCCGCGATTATCCATGTGAAATTGATTTGATTTGTAAGTTACTATTCTTCGTATTCATCTTTTTAGTTTTACTAAACAATTAATTAACCAGAATATCGAAACTGAATAAAAAGTGGCTATAACGCACTTGCATCTGTAAATAAACATGCACGTATAATACAAATCATCTTTTTTATTAATACTTTCTTGTTCATAAATCTGGCTGTCATCCGAATTTCTCAATCTATGTAACAATAAGGTGAGTAGCGTACCCTTGCTGTATGAACTTTTTTTTTAATCAAGCTTAGTCCCATCTTCAGCTAGTCTTATTTTCAACCCGCTTATCTGGCCAAAAACAAACAGCTATTCTCTCAATTTGTATTTATGCTGCTATTTGGGAGTCGGACGAAAGAAAGGGTTATTCAATTCTATTTTTCCCGCATTTAAACCATTCAGTTCTTGCAGAGAATCGAAATAGTTAGTTTAATTTTAAGATTTATTCTTCAAATTGGACATTCCCACTGTTAGTACTGAACGAATTATATATGTATTTGCTTTGTCGCAAACCTATTCGATTAGATGGAACAAGCTCTGTATATCAAAAAAGTGTTAAATTTCTCGGCGTGACGCTAGACCAACAACTTAGAGGAAGTGGACATGAGAACTGTAACAGCATTTGTGAATCGCAGATCCATGGTAGGGAAGAGCCAGGGATGTTTCCCAAATATACTGTGATGGATCTATGCCACTCTTGTACGACTCAGGAGCTATGATGACCTGCTGAAAGCAGCCATGGATACTCAGTTAAATCTACCACCTCAGACTCAAGTGAAGAGGACTATCTGGAAGATAGCTAGCACAAATATCGGAAGGTATTTGAGTGATGGGATAATTAGCACCACTATTTTCACTAATACTAAAATACCGCCAATGCGCTGAAAATACAATGCCGAGAGATACTTTGCAACCAGATCTTAGCTTCACAAAAATATTTAGGTCCGAACTCAGTGGGTATAAAAAAGAAGTCAATGTATGAAAACCCTGTACACGGATAGTTCACTTACTGAAGAAAGTACCAGGTAAGGGCTTCAGATACTCAGGAACCTTGAAAAAGCGGGTGATTATTTTTCAGAGAGAAATATATGCTATAGAAAGATTTCAATATCACCTGTTAACTTCAAAACATGTGATGGAGTGCCTTTGAGAGCTGAACACACATGGCCTGACCAATCGGGTTTAGCTTTTCTGAGTTCTGGGGTCGATTGTTATTCAAGAACAATGACCTTCTGCGGTACTTTGTTCGCATACTGATTACTTTTGTCCTCGAATCCACGATGGAAGTATAATATTTTGTCTTGTGATAATAAAAAATTGATATTCGGCCATGTCGCAGAATCCGACGTGGAATTGATTGAATAATTAAAACCGATAGTAGATATACATAGATATGTATGTAAACAATTGAAAGTTTTTATAATATTTCCAGTTTGTTGCCAATAAAAGAAAAATATAAGATAAATGTAGATCTAGTAGGCACTGAGAAATAAATTATTTCTTATGAAATTGTGTATTTGAAAAGTTGAGCAAAATGCCAAATAATCGGAAGAAATTAACGCGTGATCAAAAAAATCTCATATTGGCTTTAGATGAAGAAAAGTTATCTTCTCGTCAAATACCAGCTAGAATTGGTTGTAGCCATTCGACTATTGTTCGTATTTTACAAAAAAAAAAAGATAATAGTGTTGTGTTGGAGCCTAAAAAGGGATCAGGTCGTCCTCGAAAGTCAACTGAGAGAATAGACAACATACTGCGGCGGATAAGTTTAAGCGACCGCTTTAAAAGTGCACTTTCTATAAGGGCGAAGATACAAAATTTTCTCCAAGGGAATTTAAGTGTCGAAACCATACGCCATACCGGCTTAGAGATATGCGACAGTGGTTAACAATTTTTTAGTACCCGCAATTGAAGAGCATTATTCTTATACGGATCGCCTAATCTTCCAGGATAACTCTGCGCCATGCTATCGTGCAAAATGGGTAAGTTTTGATTGGAAACAAATCTTGTATAAAACATTTATACAATATTGGTGTACATGATCCTATTCAGCCTGAATTTTAATTTTTAGTTGACCAATACATTTAACGATCTAGAGACTCAACGCTTGGATTGGCCTGGAAACTCGGCAGATTTAAACCCTATTGAGCACTTATGGCACATAATGAAGAAGCCAGCAAATAAAAGGCAATTGATAAAGATTTTAGAACTGGTTTGGTATGGTCCCGTTATAACGAAATCAATTGAGGTTCTAGTGAATTCCATGACTTCAAGAATTGAGGCAGTTATTGAGGCTAAAGGAGGAACTACTCGTTATCGGGAAAAATTTTTGGGGATAACTAATTTACACTATGTTGCCAAACAAATAAAAATGACTCTAATATTCTAACTTTATAAACAAATTGCTCATGTGATCTTATTTCAATTATATTTGGTAGTGCGTTTTTATTGACCGCAAGTGTATTATAACTCACGAGGGAAATCCTGACTTTTCAGATTTCAATATGTCAATAAATCAAAATCCGAAAATACGTAGCAAGTGCCCTTAAAATTTATTTTTCTTTTATTTATTAGTAAATGTTGACGCACACAATATTCAAATGTTTGGACTCTTTTGACCCTTTTGTCCTTCTTTATTTAATTTGAATTATTTGTTACAAGAATATAGTTGCTTCGCAAACAGGAAAATGTTTCAAACTTTCTAGAAAATGTAAAAAATTAAACAAATTAAAAAATGGCACCAAAATTTTTAAATTTTTAATACAATAAAAATAATACTTAATACGTGTATACATTATAGGTATATCTAATCGTTTAAAGGTTCGAGGGGTTTTCATAAATTTCCATAGTCCTGGTGTTCAAAATGGTTTTAGTGGATTTTAGGATGTATTTGATACAAGCAAATGGGAGTACTTCGTTCCGATACATTGATAGTAACGATAATATTTTTCATGCTGTTAAAGGTCACTATCCCTACTTACATCAGCGCGAAAATTAACTTCATAAAAATTGTGAATCTCGTTCGCTGTTTTGTTACCTACATAAATGAACTCCTAATAAATACAGCCCTGCAAATGGCTATCGCCACCGCAGGTATTGTCACTTCCAACTTGAACGCAGCAGTCTCTACTACTCGCTACGTGCCACACTTAACGACAAATGGCGCGTAAACGGCCATTGTCAGTAGCAAAATGCTCGACATCTTCCATAAAAATTGCAGGCGAGCACTGTGACAAACAATCGTCAGGCAATCATCGAACGGTAGGTAAGTAGATTGTGCGAACAAGCAAACTTAGAACGTACAAGCGATTGTGGCACTGTTTAAAATGCCATCCATAACGTGGGATTTAAATGAGCTGCCATTTGGCCATTGATGGTACTAATTGGAAAATCCATTGGTGTATATCAATCACGCGCTTGTTATGAGCCGCCCATCAATCTGAATGCTGTTCGTTATTCAACTCAATTCAACTCCACTTCAATTTCGTTCTTTGGCTTTGCTGGCCGGCAGATTGAATAGAACATCAAAGTATTAACTGCGCTGCAGCTAGTCATAATTTTGGTTTCGTTTAGCGTACGTTGCTTTCTACTTACTCTACAGATTTGGCCGGTGGGGGTGCCTCTGGATGCAAATGATCAAGTCGCTCATTTAATTTTCTCTCTATGCTGCATTCACAGCACTCGCATGTGTGAAGCGATTGGCACAAGCATAAAAAATCACACTAACTGTCGGCTATTTAATTCGATTTGTAATTGTGCGGTTTGCTATTGATTTATGCCATAAATGGCACTGCTGCTTACCCTCTCTACGTTTTTTTTTTTTTGTTTTGTCTTTCTAACAAAGTCAGATATGTACTTAACATATGTACATACAGACAAAGCCGCTCAAAGAGCTGCATACTTTTGTGTGTCCAGTTTGGCCATGCGTCATCATCATCAGCACCATCGCCATTGCACCACAAATGCTGCCACTTAATCATCATCGATCAAAGCGAAATTTTCCTGCATTGATCTCCAGTTTTTTTTTGTTGGTATGTAAGTTTTTTTTAGTGAATAGATTTTTTCCGCTCCCATTCACTTGAAGAGTTGTCCGTGGACGTACTGTCTGATTTGATTGTTTTGTCTTTTTGAAAAATTTTAATTGATTTTCAAACACATTCTTTATTCCACATGGTAAAAGTATGAAACATTTATGGATGCAAATGTGGATAAATTACATTACAGTTATATAGGTACCTATGTTACATGCATTGCTAGTCCATTGTGGATACGTTCTGGTTGTCAAATGCTTTTTAATCGAGAACAAATATAATGAGTTTCTTATACCTATGTACATACATCAGAATTAAACCAGCAGGTAATTGAATTGTTTCGATGCATCTGAGGAAATAGTCAAACTTTAGAATCAAAAGTTATTCTGTTAGCTTCTTCCGGCGCCCAAATTACTTAGACGGTATTAACACTAAAGCCACCGACATATTATATACACCCAGGTCTCTTTTTATGCGGTAGATGAGTTCCTGAGAAATCCGCATAAAAGAAATCCGCATAAAAAAAGGTTCTTATTTCATACAAAAGCAAGGGATACGTTCCAAAATATCCAAAAACCGAGCAAATTTAAAACTCCCTTGTAAAAAAAAGCAGAAATCGCATAAAAAAATCCAAGAAATTTAATAATTTCAGAAAAAAAGTATTTATTTTTTGATTACATATTAAAGATGAAATATGCGTAAGTTATTATTTTCCATGTGAACATATAATATGTTTATTTGCATAGTTTTTTCAATTTCAATTTAAACATAAATAATTTAAAAATATGTATGTAGAATATATAATAAAGGTGCATTTTAGTAGCTAATAAATTATGTTCATGAGCTATAAATTGTTTTAAACAAATTAAATATTATCGGAATCACTACTTAGACTTGTTCTTCCCCATTTTTCAAGGTTCCTGTCTGTAGGTTGGTCTATTCTGGGAAAATAATGGGGCATCTTTTTTTGAGTTGCAGCATTTTTTTGTTGTTTGTGTTCTTCCCGATATCCAGACTTAATACGATTTAGCCTTGGTTGATTTGTAATGCCCTTTCTGAGTTGGGTTTGTATAGAAGAATTTATTCTTGCAATGTATTGCACGTCTGTAAGAGCTGTTGGAATTTCACACTCATTGTCACTTTCTGGCCTTTCTGTGTTTTCTGAAGTTATATTGATAACTTCTTCGTCAGTTAAAGCAACATCCGCAAGTAGCTCATTGATGCCATCATGGTTAAAAGTGTCGAAACCCTCACCTCCTATCTGATGTGCTATAGATACCATTTCATTAGATAAAGCCAATTCTTCATTATCTGTATTATTTTCAACACATTCTGGCCAAGGTTTTTTCCAGCATGCGTTTAAAGTGTGTTGTCTTAATTCACCAATAGCAGATGCAGCATGAACTATGCAGTCAAAAAAGGTAAATTTTTTCCATAGCTCTGTCAATGTTGACTCTTCGTTTTCTAATTTGTTTAAAATAAATTGGTAGGTACGTTTGATATAATATTTTTTAAATGTTGAAATTATTCCTTGGTCCAGAGGTTGAAGAAGGCTAGTTGTATTGGGCGGGAAAAAAACAACTTTAATGTTTGGATGTTCTAAATGTGGATGACCAGGAGCATTATCAATAACTAATAAAACTTTAAATTCGAGAGATTTTTTCAAAACCGCATAAATTCAAATCCGCATTAAAAAATCCGCATAAAAAGAGACCTGGGTGTATATATACCAATTTCTACCGAAATGGCGGTCAAATGACCGCTTTTGAAATAAACAATTATAGCCTTTCCCAGTTGATTTTAACTAATACAGAATTTAGCATAAACAGTAAACACACAATAATTATTATATAATATTTTAAAAACATTTATTTTTCGCTCGAAAAAGAAAAATTTTATGTTACTTCAGTAATTTACATATACATATATCCTTATTCAAACTAAAATAAAATTTATTCGTTGTCGCACTTTTTACAGATGAATGGTCTCTCCCGTAAACATTTTCCACAAATATATTTTTTACATATAGAACAAATATTTATGGTTTTTTTTGTTTTTGCAATATCCAATTTGACACGTTTTTCGTCTTTTAGAAATTGTAGTGGAATCTCCTGAAGTTTTCGCCATACTTTCTATTTTTTCGTGTTCATGTATATCCCGGTATTCGGTGCAAGTTCATGTGCCAACTGAAATAAAAATCCTTGTCGCGATATCCTTTCTCCAATTGTTTGCTTATATAAAATCCAAGCATTTATAGCAGCTAAATCCAGAATGTTGAAAATAACCTGGACAGGCCATCTATTAGAATTAGATTTCGTGCTGTACTTCCTAGCCATTTGATCCATCATATCCACGACAAATTTGGTGTTATTATAAAAAGCAATAGTTTCAGGTATATATTTACCTGTTTTTTCGTTCTTTTAATGCTGATAACTTCATAGACTTTCGTTATATATTTACACGCGTAGCGGTACTTTTGGATTTTCGGGTACATTATTTGACCGCTCTGGTAGGTTTAATATTAAGATTCATTTACCTATCAGATAGGTATTTTATTATTTGCAGCCTAGATTTAATGGATGCAATTAAATTGTGCAAAAAGGAAATTATCATATTGGACCATATTTCATTTATTGTTTCGATTCCTTCCTCCCCGTTCCGATTTTTGTCAATTGTACGTTCCATTTTGTTGAAATACTAAATACTTATATTAAATAATGCCAATATCCTAACTTTGAGGCGAACACCGCAAGACTGATTGATTAACTTCTTTCAGTAGAGTTGTAGGTAACAATCCCTTATAACATGGTGCATTGTCCTGTTGCAAAATTCAATCTAGTAAATTCATATTAAAAGCAAGAAGTTGAGATTTAAATAGTAGTTGGTGTGATATCGAGCGCCTATCGAACGGGTAATTTAAATAGCAGCTAACTGGATTTGATTTGAACTATTCTGATTTCACTTTTTATTGTAGAACTTTTTTGCGGATTCTGTATTTTGTAGTATTTACTAAAATATACTTGAAGACGGGTTCCTGGGTTCTAATTTTGGCCGGGGCAAGTAACATCAAATATTATAGAAAAGTTTTATCTAATATTTGTGCCATGAAAACAACTTTTCCCAAATCCATTTGCCGCTCGGCGTCTGCGTAAAGCTACAACTTCAAGACGCACGCCACAAATTGTAGGAGAAGAAGTGTAGGAACATCAAGCTGTGATGTGAGCACCGAATTATTATAATATTATTATTATACTAGAATTCGTCAGTAGATATACTTATACATATATATTTATTTACATACAAATAAATATTACTTGTTAGATGCAATAAATCCAGTTAATATAATGCACCTCCAACTTAAAATTTAAAATACATTTTTAATGATACGAAAGCAGTTAATAATAAATTCTTCATTTTAAAAATTTAATTTATTCAAACATGCCACGCTTATTTTCCGAAATTTTGATTTTTACGTACTCCTCTATGTTTTAAAATTTCCTTGCATCAAATTTGAGCGAATTGGCTAGTGACTAAATAGAATTAGAGATGGGACTTGTTTTTTGAGGTATTCTATAACTTTCGAAATTGTGATAATGATATATGAAAAGTGTGTACCAATTTTGATTGCGTTTAATATAGTCGCTTCGGGGATATGCCTATTTGCTTTAAATTGGGTAACGCTGCGTCTGATTTCAAACGTTTTTTATTCTTTTCTCCAACACAATCTTGTATATTCAATTTGATAGTTTTATGGTTACTTAAACATGGATTTTTTTTTGTTTTCGATTCCTTGTATTTCTATATCAAATTCCATCTTTTATATTATTTAATAGTTACTTTAATATCGACATTTGTTCTAAATGTAGTTTTTGTTCGAAGTTTATAAAACAAGAATTTGTGATTTTTAGAAAGTGTGTTCGAAATTTGTTAGAATTTGGTGAGGTACTTTCGGAGATATACCTATTTGCTTTAAAGTGGGCGATTACTAATGGATTCCTTTCTTCAATACAGTCCTGTATATGTGTGTAGCAAATTTCAATATTTTTTCGACTTATCCTACGCAAAGACGGATGAACATACCTACGGACAGGCGTACATGGGGTAATCGATTATTTTCTCTCTGAACATTTTGGTACACGTATATATATCTCTCTCGTCATGTATAAATATATAAATATACAAGACGAATTGGGAGCCTATGATTTTGAAATCAGCTAAAGAGTAAGAGCGAATCTTTGGCATGTTGTTGGTCATGTGTATGTACATATATTCGACTAATAAAAGACGTAAAGTGCTTCGTGTAATTAATGGCCAATTGTAAATAATTGATACTGATTCGGAATGATCTCTTTAATTCGCAACAGGCACCCTGTTTTTCTGAGTCTTTTTTTGAGCTAAGCCTCAAGGTGAAAAACTGTTATTGTTTAGTTATAATTTCCCCAGATCCTTTCATACTCTTCGTACAAAGCGCTGAGTTTACTCACAATATATATCTTTTTTTTCATTGGCGGGTCCGAAGAAATTTCCTACATCCGTAATATTTCCTATGCTACACTGTTACCGTTTTCCAAAAATGTTTGACCTAAATCAATGTGGGACTGCAACAACCCCTGAACAAGGAGGTTTTATTTGTAAGCAGCCAATGATTGAACTGGTGAAAAGTAATTTTTATCACTACCATCCTTTCACCAAGGGTGCGTATCAAAATTATACGATTTTTTCTTTATTGTTTACAGTGTGATTTTGATAATAATTTATTGCTCAAGTACAGTTTTTTTATAGGAAAAATTTCGTTATTTTAAATTGTATGGTTAATTTTAGTCGCATTACTAAATTCAGTTTCAATCGTATTAAAATTATACAACACCTGCGGTAAGTTTTTTAAATAGAGGTCTTATTAATCTCCAGTTGCAGCTTCAGGAATTTATAGATATGTCGAGAAGTAATGCAGATAATCTTCTATCCGACTGCTAATTTTGTTTGCAATGCAAATGTAGCTATAAGAAATTAAAAAATAAATCTAAAAAAGAATCAACTTATAAAACGAAATTTCAGATTATGTATCGTTTTGGTAAAGGTATTGTACCAATATATCCAAATGTAACAAACAGATTGAAAAATTGATTTGTCCAGAGTGTGCAGTGATCTCGAAAACATATCACAAAATATCTATTTCTTAAGTGGCCGAGTAATTTTAATCCCTTGAGATGAAGGTACAAAACGTTAACGCGATACCTCCAATTTAGCTATAATGGATGATAAAAAGTCTTGGGTCGCAAAAAAAAAGAAACAAAACATTCATTGTTTTTTTTTGGCCAGGCTAATGTATATCGCTCGTTTATTATAAGAGTGTCTAGTGACGGTAAGTGTTCCATATTTGAGTGACCAAAATAAATATAAAATATAAAGTTTAATTACTAGTAATGTGGAAGTGTGCATGTTACCCCAGTATAAAAAATAAATAAAAAATAAAATCTTTATTTTCACTCATTATCGATTTTATTATTAAACAAATCTCCGACTGCTTGGAAAAAAATGTTTAAAAAACCACATGTTTCTTTTAACCACAAGAAGTATCGAATCGACAAGTGCAGACCCATTATAATGATTGCGAAATTTTTTGCCGTTAATAACTAATTCTTAGTTCACCGGTAGTGCGATTCACTAACTTATTTTAACGATATTCGCATGGTTAACTCATCTTAATGCAAATTTTAACGATGTTGCTATTCAGCAGTCATTTTTTAACGATTTTCGCTATCGCCGAATCAGCTGTTGTCGTTAGCTAGTTGAATATCGAAAACTAAATCGAGGAAGAAAATAATCGTGATTTCAACTTAAATAATAGTTAAATTTAAAATTCGGTGTTTTTTTCTTCTTGAAATTACATAATGTCGTTTGAATATTCGCTCCAACAGTTAATCGAACTTCTCTCCGGGATGTGGACGATCCCTTTCATTTGAATGCAAGAGAATTTCAAAAGCTGTATCGGTTAACTCCAGACTTGGCTGAATACCGAATTTCTCAGCTTGACTGTTTTTCTATGACCCAATTCAATCTGCTAAAGAAATGTTTGCATCAGCGTCGTCACCTTTGGAGGGAGGCACTATTGGGACCGTCGATTGGGCTTATGTATCAACTTTGGCGCCAAATAATAATGAGGAGGATGAATGTGCAAATGGTAAAAGTAAACTTTTATCGAGGATTCTAGAACAAAAACAGAAATGTAGTTTTTTAATATATAGATAAATTATCCTAACTAAAAATTTTAAATGTAAAACCCTGGAGCATAACACGTTTCATAATAAAGCGAATTTTGGGGGCGAAACCCATGGTATGTTTGCAGGTCATTCCGTATATTCCTTGGAGTCTCGAGTTGATGACTCTTCCACCAAATCACTCAGAGGAGAGTCCGAAATTCCGCTGAAAGTTAATATTACAATATATAAAAACAATTATAAATATTTGTAGTTTGAAATTAAAAATAGTAAACTTTGATCAAATGTAATAAAACCGCTCTCAAATTTGTATTCGGCAGCACGCCTTCATTTATTTATTTCCATTCCTTTTAGTGTTTTTCGCCCATTTTGGCATTTAGTTTGACCAAGATGCCACTCTTTATCACTTTGAATAAACACAACGAGACAGCTGTTAAGTATCGTTTAGAATTAGTTAGTGAATCCCACAATCGTTACTACAAACAACAAATATTGTCGACAAATATTGCGATTGTCGGATCGTTTAAAGTTATTGAATCGCACCACTGTTCTGTGTGCTGTTTCTTTCACTAAATGTTATGATGGGAATATCCATCAAAGGAGGGTTCAGACTGCGTTTATGCGTTCGGATGTTGGTAATCTATTTTCTGGAACTATTTTGTATATACATACATATTTTGTATGAAAATAAAGAAAAATAATTACAAAGTTTAAGATTGATCTTCGGTCAAAACTATGAAAAATAATCGCATATTAAATAAATGAATTCAAAGTATTTTTCGCTGAGACGTTCTTTGCTGCAAGTTAAATGAATGTGTAACTTTGTGATCATATGTATATGAACAATACGTGCGTACAAAAACACATCTGATTAGTGATATGAATGAATATACGAATATATCTAAACAAGTAAGTATTTATGTATAGATGTACGTATGGAAATGATAGCAAATAAATCTAAATTAGAATTGAAAATTAACATCAAAGTCAATCGATGCCAAGTTACACAATTACACAGCAAATGCATAATTGGAAGGACGGCCAGTCAGTCGGACAGTTGTGGGAGTAAATAATAAAAAGGAAGCAACATTTATTATTTATGGTTACAGTTCGAGCTCAGATCACTTTACATACTACGAGTTTGGGCATGTGTGTGAATATAAGAATGCAACAAATAAAATTGTGGGTGTGTGGTCACTTAATTGTTGAGAATATACATAGTATGTACATGTGGAATAGACGAAATTTCATGCGAGACAAGCCAAATAAGCATAATTGACAACTCTGTACATATTGTCCGCCTCGACGATGTCGCAAGTAGAAAATATATTAACAGTACCACCCACTTAAATGAAGAACAATTAGGCAATGAATGTGGCAATACATTAAAAGCGAAAAAGAAAAAAAAATATACGTACCACAGTTCTGGGCGACATTTTTTTGTACGAGTGACGACAAATAATTCTTAAGTTGCATTCAAGTAAAGAGGTTGAAGTTCGCAAGGTCTGAGGTAGATCTTTACAAATTTAGGAAAAAATCAAGCCTCTTTGGCATTTCCTGCGTTTATAATTAATGGCAAACAAAAAACAAGAACATCGAAACAAACGATGTATTAACAGTAAACAGATAATATTAGTTAAATTGATTGTGACCCGCGATAAATGAGAGTACAAAAAACATATACTTTATTTAAGAACAATAACTATCGTAACCTGGTACTCACCACGCGATTCTTCTAGTGGGCATTTTGCCAGGAATGATGCAATGGGGTAACGAACGGCCTTATTATGGGGTTTTGCGAAGAGCAACCAAGTATTTAGAGTGATCTCTGACCGGACTTTACCTGCTGTAAAACGTTGTTATTTTGCGAAAGCTAACCGCTATGAAAAGCTGCGAAGTTATAATAGATTTTGTGGTTCCTGACTAATCACTTTGAATATTATTGACCTTCATGGCAAATCCATTTGTCTCTCAATCCCCAAAAAAATTGTCTCGAATGTTGTTCCATCCGAGAACTGATTCCGACAAAAAAAAACCTGGACAACACGAAGACTGTAGTCGGAAAATCTTCTACAAATAAAAAAACGTAGTATTACCAGCAGATGCTAATCTTCCCAAATCATACCAAAGATAATATTCTTCTCATTGCCACATTGGGAGGTTTTACTTTTAGTTCTAGTGTGAGAGTTCTAAACTAAAATGATAATTTAGAGACATGCTGATATTCATAATCTAAATTACCAATACCAAAAGGCCACTAACAGTCACCCACTTGTCAGGAATGCTCCATCTTTATGTACCTGGAATGCACGCAGTCTTTATGGGGAAGGTGCCTCTATAGAAATACTAGACATCCTCCTTGAATATAAAGTTGATATCAGCGCAGTCCAGAGATAGAGTAAGTTGCTATATTTGTAGATGTGTGCAGACTCCCAATTTGTTCTTGGTTCACCCTCGCCACTAAGCGAATTGCCACATAATATTACAAATATAAATTTTACGAGTATTTGGCTTGAAAAGCCGATGAGTTAAAATTATGCGTCAAGCATTTAACATTTTGTCCAACAGTCACAAAACTCTGCCTTCATGACAACACCTCCGAGGACGGAAAGAGGTCAATCGTTCTCGCCGGAACACGGACCATGGTAGTTAGAAGTAGCAGATACTAACTTTCCAACATTCACAATGCCACTAGGGTACTCCCTGATCCCGACATCAAATGATAGACGGGAAGACTCGCTTCGTGCGTGCTTGGTGTTCGTCCGCGTAGCCAACATCGACTCGAATCATTACCGAGTTGCAGCTTAGGTCCCTTATTCAACTTGACATAAAAAACTGCCATCTCAACGGACTGAGCTGAGCTTCCAGAATAAAAAAACAAATATACATAATTGACTTATGGGCTACCAAAATGCAGCCGATCAACACATTGCCACGTTGACGAAAATCGAGCGTTAGTTGAAGAAGAGAAGGGAAGAAATACGTTCTTTCAAGAGAGCGAAAATATAAGTAGAAAGGCATGAGTATGAATAGCTGGAGACGACGATAAGCGGGAATACCGCCTGGAAATTAGAAAACCGGAGAAAAAGAAACGGAATACTGAAGAAACGAAGATAGCAGCTGAAAGCAGAAGTCCAAATATAATGGAGATATGGAGAGAACATTACAAATGCTTTCCAATGTGAGAAGAGCCCAAACTAATGACCAGGACGGGATAGGAACAGCAGCAATCATGCGGCTCAAAAGCTGGCTAGCTGTCCAAAGCTGAATTCGATCTAAAGAATGCAGTGAAGTTGCATAATTCACTAGAATGGTGTTTCCTTCTTAACTCTAGAAACTTAGCCTTCGCTCGACCCCTATAAACTCGATCGATTCGACGAACACTTTTAAGATGCTTTTTTGGAGAAAACAATTTCAGTTCTAAGTATTTTTATTGATTTGGAAGGAACTTTGACTCAAATGGGGGAAAACACTGCGCCTTGAAGAAAAATTGACGAAATCAACATAGAGAAAATTTTACTCCAGTCCTTTTTATTAAGTGCATTCTCTACAGATATTCGTAGTGCCGGAATTCTTGGAAAACACCCTGGTTAAACCAATTCGAGAGACAACTATTCACAGATTATCGAGTTTCTTTTGATAGCACGCCATATCTAAATTTGGAAGCCAGCGAAAATAATACGTAGCGTTGAGCACAATTTTTTTTCCTTTCAAATAGGGTAGGACCTCTCCCAACTAATCGATACTAAAGGAGGTTTTAGGCAACCTGCGGCTCTGGCTAAAACGACGAGCGGTTTTTGTACCATAGCAGAAGAGAATATTCGGGCTTAAAGATTACCGATATAACAAGATATCCAAGTTGCCTTGGGTTACTTAAATGCGCCACGTAAATTGTCTCCTCATTTCTCCTCTCTTACAGCTTAACGACTCCTTTGAAATTGGATTTTTTTTCTCAAAATCCATAAGACAATTTTTTCATAGCTATTACTTAGCCATATGAAGCTGTTTTTAATTTGCATACTAAAATCAAAGGGCCACACGCATTTATACATAGTAGTCATAAAGAGTTGTTAATTTTTTGAGATCAGCCGGCCATGGTAGGGGCCGAAAGCGACACAACTGTCTGGTTGAGTGGTAGAAAAAAACTTTCCCGCAGCTTCTCTTGTAAATTATGAAACACTTTGCGCAACTGCTTTCTTGTTTTTCTTCTATGACTTATGTACTTAGATACATATATACTCTTACATACATATGTAGATATATAAATAAATTTTATTTTCTTTGATTCACTGCTTTTTAGCTCTTTCTTGTTGCACTGGCAATACTTAAGTTCAGCTATAAATTAAATGTTGATAAAAAGCCAGCAAGCGGTCAAAGCGTTTTAAGTGTCCACCGACATACAATTTGACACAAACATGCGTGGAAACAAGCGTACATACGAGTACATACTTAGATATACATATGTACATATATACTACGCATTAACATAGAAACCTTTTAATAAACAAATATTTTAGAGTGCATTTAAAGCTCATAAAAAAGATAAGTGCACGCTGTGTGTGAGTGTGTACCGTCAAATTGTCTCTTGTGATAAGCTACGAAGCTAAGGCTTAGAGTTTTCTTCTTTCTTTTTTTTTGTTTTTGAGAGGTTACCCCGTGGCGATAAGATTCTGTCTTTTTTTTTTGTATTATTCCAAAATTAAATAAAAATCAAATAGGGAATTCTAATAAAAACAAATCACAAATAAGTCAGAAATGTAGCGCATTCTTCACAAAAACAAATCCATGTGTACATACATATTGAGTATATTTACTACATGGTACCTAGTATAATACTCTAAATGTGGAAGAAACAGTAGTTGCCCAATTTTAAGGTAAATAAAATGATAATGCAAAAGAATCGCTGTAAGACATTTCGACTCCAACTGGTTCACTACACTTTAAGTGACCCATAAAAAGCATCAACATAAACTTGAAGACGCCGCATGCCACACAAATACTCGCTGTCCAAGTAAGCGCATTGAGTTCATATACATCCACATATATGTACATACATAGGTATTCGAATACTTAGATTGTTTGGTACATCTAGTCTTGTTTTAGAAAGTGTGTGTGGTCATTACTTTTAGATGACGCTATAAAATCATTTAAATATTGTTTACAACTTGCATTTAACTATTCACAAAGTCGGTAATAGTTTGGCGCCCTTAACCACATAAAATGAAAAGTATTTGACTGGTAGTTCAATCAAGAATATCTATCATCTATACTTTAAGAAACATAGCAGATGAACTACATATCAAGATTTTATAGAATTTGAAATTTGTGTAATAATTTTTACAACGAGTGGGGATCGCCATAGCTTCATTCAAAAAACACTTATGTTGGCACTGTATACAGATTTTTAATAAAATATATTTATATACTGAACTTTCACAACAAAAATTTTATATTTTTATAAATGTTTATACAAGATATATAATAAAAAAAACATTTGACAAACTTGCCAGAACAATAAAATAAAACAACCAACTAAGTTATTTTGTCAAATGTTCATATATTTATTTATGCATTTGTAATACACGTACGACGCTATAGAGAACTCACTGGAGGAGTTTAGCGAATTGTGGAGGCGCGTATCGAGGGGGACGCCCCAAGGAGGAGTTCTATCCCCAATTCTGTGGAACCTAAAAGTAAATACTCTTCTGCCGGACACGGATTGGCGAGGAGCTAAAGTTGTCGCATACGCTGATGACGTCGCAATCGCGCTAAGAGGGAAGTTTCCGCAAACAGTGTGTGAGCTGATGCAACGATTGATGGGCTTAGGGTCAGCTCAAGTAAGGTGAAACTCGTTCTTTTTACGAGGCGGTATAAAATGCTTTCGGAAACTCCACCGTAACTGAATGCCGTCCGTTTAAGTCTTGCTACAAGTGTTAAATTTGTAGGCGTTATTTTAGATAAGAAGCTGAATAGGAAACAGAATACAGTTCAACGCTATGAAAAGGCTTCCGTAGTCCTCTACACCTGTAAGAGAGCCATAGGCAGAAAATGGGGCCATAATCTCCGGATTTGTCGGTGGATTTTACAGCAGTTGTTAGACCAATTCTCCTATATGGGGTGATCGTATGGTGGCCTGCATTAGAAAAAGAGGTTAACCTCAGGCTACTCACCATGGTGCAAACGTCTAGTATGATCTGTATAAGACCAGGCCAAATGAGGCCTTGAACGATATTTTAGCGTTATCACTTCATTGTTTTCAACGCTGAGGTCTCAGATAGCATGGAGGCGGTAGAGAAGCTTAGGATCGGGATTCTAGGCTGCAATCAAAGTTTTGAGATCTTTCACGTTTAACTCGAACATCGCGCTGGACTGCCGCCTATCCCTACTGGAGATGGCCAAGCAGAACAGACTGTACCTCATTTGGGTCCCTGGTCACCGGGACATAAAGCGAAACTGCATTGTAGATGAAGGAACGACCAAGCAGATTCTTCAGGATAAAGAACGCATTCAGAGATTGTGCATACATATAAACAAGCTGACAATAGATGGAGACAAAATATGACCTGTCGAACCTCCAGGCAGGCGTGGCCTAAATGGGGCCGGAAACGGTCGCTCAGCGTTCTCTCTCTAAGGAGAGAAAACATTTCTTACGTGATCGGGGCTCTAGCAGGGCACTATCTGATAGAGAACACCTTGAAAGGCTCGGCGTACTCTTCCGAAGATGCTGCAGGAGCTGCAAGAATGAAGAGGAGGAGAAAACGGGCTTGCATTTACTGTATAAGTATCCTGCACTGTGTAAAAGCAAGATGCGGTATCTGGGATCACCGTTTTTGGATGACCTTATTGAGGTTTCAAGCACCGAGGTGAATTGCCTGTTGGGATTCATCAGCGAGGAAAAATGGCTTGGTGAGGAGTAATTTTTCTCTTTTCGGATGGTACTAATTTTCTTGTGGTAACACAATGGGCCACCTACTACTGGTCTAAGTGAGCCGCCACAGTCGGCAGCCACCCCAACCTAACCAAATATACGTACATAGGTGTTGAAGGATGCATCCATTTTTAACTGAACTTCTCATCTGATTGAAGTCACAATTCCAAATTATTAGCCATATGTATTTTGCGGAATATTTTTTTTGTTAAAAGGTGGAATTCCTTATACAAACTCCAAATATCATATCTTTCAAATATGTACATATGTATGTATGTGAGAAGTATCGTAAGATTCAAATAAATAGCATCTTTAAGTATATTGATAACGCAGTTCCTTCAACAATTGAAAAAGAAATTTCAAATATAATAAGTTTTAAAAAACACAAACTGAAACTATAAAATTTTCTTTATTTTATCCGAATGTTGATGTGTCGAAAATTAAAGTGTGAAATGCATGGCAAAAACGATTTATTCGTGATGGTGGAATTTTCAACACCTCTGATTTATTATTCTATTAATTTATTTAGAAATATTAAAAGTAACGTGAAGAGTAATCAACATTAGTTATGATAACATATCATCGAACCCAAGGTTGTTTAAATACCCAGTGGAAAAGCCCGTCCCTAGAATGTTGAAGGCGCGTACCATCTGAAATTATGAGACTCATATCTGATGTTATTGTCAGAACAAGGCCTATGCCGGATGAAAATTATTTGCTACATCGTTACAGGGTTACTTTTGACTGACTGTATTTTATAATTGTTGCCTCTTTGGCAACTAGAAAAAATCGATGCTCTCAGTACTTTTGACACGCGCCTTTGCGGCACAAGATCAAAATGAGTAAATGATGAATAAGTTAACCAATCAAATTGAGCCAGTTCTTGTTGTGGATTCTTACAGTTTGTAAGGCGTCTTATCAGTCAAAAGTAGGTCTGCTTTAGTTATGATTTCTATATAAAAAATGGTTCTATTATTTTTATTTGGCAGATCAAAACCTCAAAACTACTTGGTGGTAATTTTTTCTTTTTTTTTGATATGCCCTCGTCAACGTATTCACTAAAAATTGGCAACGCTCCTATACGCATATAAATATACATACATATGCATGTATGCGAAAAACGGTTTTTATATTTTATAAAAAAATATAATTCGATATATGCATAAAAATCTAAAAATAATTATTCTTTATAATGTGTACATACATATGTATATCGATCAAAATTTTTTTTAAATCACAACCGAAACTTTTCTCCGATATTTGGAAGCTTTTGGTCCCAGTTCAAAAGTGTTTCTATGACGCAGAAAAAATATTCCATGTTGCATGGCCTTAACTCTAATATCGACCGACCTTAGTTGTTCATTCAAATCTAGTATGGTTTTTATTACAATGATATTTAATTTAAGAAAAAAGAAATTAAAATTATGTTTCTGCATTCTTATAGTAATATATGTATATATAAATAAGAGTAGCAAGCTGAGAACAAGATAAATATCTTAAAAGCATACAAAAAAGGCTTGATTTAAGGATGATAAAATTAAATTCTTAAAAAATGAAATTATCGATTTAAGAATGAAATTCTTGAATTTATAATATATCAATTGTTGAAGACTTATGGAAACAAGTTTTGGGTCCTTAAATTAGTCCTTAGCATTTCAAATAGCACTTTGAGTGCGCGTTGGTTTCTTTAGATTCCAATATTCTTTTAATCGTACGGTTTTGTTATAGTGAAAAATATTGCAAGTGAAAAGTGTTCAAACTAAGTGAAATGGCTGGCTTCGAAAGTGAATATTTTGCCATTTGAAAATTCGAGTGATCTTATGCCTTTGCATAATATTGATAAAAATTCCACAATCAATTGGATGAATGTTGCTATTGAACTAATTGCACAGTATGTCGTCCGAAGAGAATTGTTTACGTATTCTGGAGAAAAGAACTATTCAAAATAGATCGAATTACGCTGTACAATTTTTGCAAAAGCTAAGTAGTGTTGAGCCACTGCAAAAATGCGAATCCCATTACATCTTTGAATCTGGAAAAAGAAAAATGTCAGCATTTTTATAAGAATCAGGACGGGGAGAGTTTGAGGGAACTATTGAAAGAATTCAGTTTGGAAACGGTTTTTGAATATTTAAATGGTAAGTATTTTATTCACGATGAATAAATGCTATACATTTTGCATAGGACCCGTTTCTTTGTAACCTAGTTGCAAAAGAACACTAGGTAGGATAACAAAACTAACTCCAAAATATATGCGAGTTGAGCCAAGTCGGTTAAATGATATCCGACCTAAGATGTAGTGTTGTAAATATATAACTACATAAACCTAAAAATTTCAGGCACAGCTCCTATTCTTAAATAGCATTAACAAATCTTTTGAAAGATGTTAACAGGGCTGCTTTTGCAACTTAAGGAAATTTTATCCGAGCAGGAGCGTTCTTTTGTAACTCGGGTACAATAAAACGGGCTCTTATTTATCGTATCTGAAATGAATCAGTTCCTCTGGCATTTAAAACGTATTTGAGCAAGGATGCAGTGACCGAATCTATTTGATTCCAGATCAGCGGAGTTGCCAAACAATTCTTTTATGACCTTACATCTTTAATATTTAGTTATACACATATAATTTGTACATAATGGAGGGCTTTAAGGTCAATATTTATCTGTATTTTAAAAAACATATTCGCAAAATTTTTCCAGGCTGCAATTTTTGAATACCAAATTAACTGAAAATAAAAGTAAGCATCTAAGTAATATCAGTAACTAAAAGCAAGTGAAAAAATATATTGAATAAATTTTTGTAGCAGATAATCGACATTCGAGTACCATTTAAATATTTCTCTTACTTTGTATCCAGTATTATATATCTAGATACTGTACTATTTAACGCAGTTATTCCTCCTCCTACTCCAAAAATCCCAAAGGAGAACTTAAAGAAAATGCAACTTTAGAGGAAAGCTTTGTTTTCAGACTGACATTTAATAATAATTTCCAACCGCTAATTGAAGTACTCAGAAAATACTACTCAGCTCCTTCTTTTGGTGGAAGTCTTATATGATGAAGAAATCCGAGAGTTCTATGTTTATTTTGCTAGGATTTTATATAAATTTTCCTCATATCTCAAACGTTTAGAAGCGTACCTCAAAGTTTTCCAAGTTTTTAATAGGAAATATCTTGATACTTGTCAGTACCCATGAATTTGTGTACAAACATTTTTTAAGGAAATTAATACTCCTTTTTAGTTTGTCTTCTTAACTTATTATAAACAATTAGATACACTTTTGCTGTATAAAATGTACATATATTTGCTATGGATGTCTGCGAAAATTTTTAGGCGCACTTCCTCTAATTCGTCACTTCAAAATCGGTCACTTTAAATATACAAAGCTTCTAAAACTCAAATGTACACAAATTCAATGTACCCAAAGTTTCTCTAATTTTGCGTATTTTCGCTTAAAGTAGGAAAAACAACATACCAACATACAAATATGCAAATTTTTATGTTATATGCTATCAGATTTTCATAAACATTTTCAGTCAAATGAAATTGATTCTAGAATAAGTGATGAAACAGCAAATGTACGTATTAAAAATATTTGCAAGTTTACTACCTACGTTTACATTTATATTATATAAACAATGGTAAAGTTTTCATCAGACTGATACATATTTATTAAGAACTAGCGAACCCGACAGACTTCGTTCTGTCAAAAAGATTTGTAATGTGGCAGTTTTTTGTTCCTACCAATTTTATAGTCGGGCCAAAAAATTCTCCTGAGCATACCGTCACCCTGGTTATAGGACGTTCTGAATAGAAAAATAATTAAATAAACAGATATATGCATTTATAAGTAAGTAATCCCTTTATTGTTAGTCATGTGAATCATAATTATTAACAAAAATCAGTTCTATTTTCATTGTAGTGCTTTGTGATATACGATGTTTTTTGTTTGATTAACTGGCGCATAGACGAACTAATCTGATGGTTTTCCAACACGGGAGCAGGCAACATACAATTGACCATGTGAGAAACATGGGTTTTCCAGATTAATACCACAAACATCGGAATCATTGGGATGCCCGGTATGAGAACATCTTCTCCTTTATACTTTCTTTTCAGTATAGTTGCTTCTATCACGCTGTTTAGTAATTTTTTTTATCGCTAACCGTGTGCCGTTGCAAAGACGCGGTTGGTTGATATTTCGCAACATTATAACTACCGATCCAACCTTTAATTGAAGATTGTGAGGTGGCAATCTTGGCAAATCCAGCAAGTTTAAAAATTCTGGTGGATAGTTGACTACATCATCTTGGTTAGTAGCCGAATCAACTGATTTATATATTTTCGATTCGCCCGTAATTTGTTCTTGAATTTTGAAATTTAATTCATTTGCATCTATGTTTTCTGCAGCCAATATAGCTCGTTCGCTCAACCAATTATGGTTTCTGTAATTTTGAGAAACATCTGGAAACACTTTCTGAATAAGTTCACCTTTTGATCGAGTCAACTGACAAAAACTTTGAGGAAAGTTAATGCAGCCAGTCAAGATGTCTATAGGAAATTTGTCATTGCCAATGTCAATCAGTTGTTTATTATATTCTTGATTAATTGAAGTACTTTGACATGTTTCCACAAATTGCAGGACTATAGACATGCATTGAGTTCATCAGCTTGCGTTGATCGTGGAATCACTGGCAATGTTTGACGAAAATCTCCTTCTAATAAAATCATTGCACCACCATTAGCTTGGCTTGTAGCATTTCGGGCTCTTCTACATAACTTTCTTCGTCTTATAGGAAGCATCTTTAATATTAATTACAAATATTTATTATGTCACATGCAATAATTAGTGATCAAAGTTAACTTAACACTCTGCGCAAAACACTATATACGAATTTTTTTCGTTTATCAGTTGACAAAAGCAAACTCAGTAGAGTAGGTAACAGAAAATTCAAGAAAAACACCACTTGTACATTGGCAAATCGGCATTTACAGTTTGTTGTTTTGACGTTTAAAAATAATAAAACACTTTTGGTAACGCGGTTTATGTTTGACTGATTTAGCGACGAGAAAACCGATGCATTTTAAAGTAAAACAAAAGAAATATTATCGCGAAGCCAACCAAATTGAAAATCAGTACGAATGATCTATTACATTTTGCAACTATTGTATCTTTAAAACTTCCATGGGAATTTAATGGTTAATATTTCCTAATACTGAAAATTTATAGTTTTACATATCTACCTTAATTTCAAACGCCAACACCATTTTTTTTAATAGGTTTGGATGTTGATGTGCCTTTGTCACCGAAATCTTAATCGATTTTAATTTTTTTTTGTAAACAAATCTCCCCATGGCAATAACGAACACAAAAAAATTAATCCCAAATTTTCTGCCATTGTCCACCTTTACATCATTCAAAACAATTAAATCTTTCGATTAAATATAAAATTTTGTCGAAAAAAATAAATTTAAATTTTTCGGTTTTTTGTGGAATTTTCCGAGTTTTCCATTCCGGAAAAATTGCACACCAAACTCCCTATAAAAAATCCGTTTTAGATTTTTCCAATTTTCCGACTTTTCCGGAAGGTTTTCCAAAAATCTTCTTTCACAAAACCCTTTTTCTGGTAACTACAAAAATTCAACGGAGATGGCCAATACAGAAAATAAATTTTTAAATTTTCCGACTTTTCCGGAGGGGTTCCCAAAATTTTCGTCCGTTAGGACCGTCTCCTGGTAACTATGAGTAACTGGAAAAAAAATTCAACGAAATCGGGCCAGCCGTTCTGAAGTTATGCGCTTACCAACACATTTTGCGACTCATTATACCTTTCATGAGAATGAAATGGTATATTAAGTTTGGTCCGATGTTTGTAAGTGCCAGAAGGAGAAGAGATAGACCCATCAAAAAGTATACCTAAATGATCAGGACGATGAGCTGAGTCGATTTAGCCATGTCCGTCTGTCTGTCCGTCTGTCCGTCTGTCCGTCTGTCCGTCTGTCCGTCTGTCCGTCTGTTTGAACGCAAACTAGTCCCTCAATTTTACAGCTATTTTGATGAAATTTGGTGAGCAGGTGTCGTTGTACAAATGATTAAACATTTGTCGGAATCGGCCAGATCGGGTGACTATAACATATAATACAACCGATTATTCAGATATTGAATTTTGCGCCATAACTCCTCCATTTAAGCAGCTAAAGGCTTGAAATTTTGCAGAAATATCAGCCATTATTAGCTACGTATCAGTATTGAAAATCATGAAGATCGGAGAAATATAAAATATAGCTCCCATACAACCGATTGTTCAGATATTGCATTTTGCACCATAACTCCTCCATTTAAACAGCTAAAGGCTTGAAATTTTGCAGAAATATCAGCCATTATTAGCTACGTATCAGTATTGAAAATCATGAAGATCGGAGAAATATAAAATATAGCTCCCATACAACCGATTGTTCAGATATTGCATTTTGCACCATAACTCCTCCATTTAAACAGCTAAAGGCTTGAAATTTTGCAGAAATATCAGCCATTATTAGCTACGTATCAGTATTGAAAATCATGAAGATCGGAGAAATATAACATATAGCTCCCATACAACCGATTGTTCAGATATTGCATTTTGCACCATAACTCCTCCATTTAAACAGCTAAAGGCTTGAAATTTTGCACAAACATCAACCATTATTAGCTATATATTAGTATTCATCAAGATCGGAGTTCACAGTGTAAATCGGCAAGATAAATTCAGGACAAATATTTATTGCGAAAAGTAATAAGCTCAGCGCAATATCACATGAATCATAGCGTTAAACGTTTGGGAACTATTTACGGATCTGATAACTGTTTTCAAAGACCGACACATGTAGGTCTTACATATTAATACTTAATTATTTGTATTTTTTAAATGTTGAATATCAAGCGTCGATACGATATTAAAAATATTCAAAAACCATTCCCTTCTTAAAACATAGTTCTTTTTAATTACATAAGGAAAAGCATTAAATAATTTATAACAATGCCTTTACTAGAATTATTTTTATTGATTTGAAGGAAATTTTCGCTTTTAACTATAGGTAATACGAAATTGTAATACAATAACACGTTTTTTACTATTCTTCCATTCATGAAAGGTATGAAGCTTTCGGCATAGCCGAAGACAGCGCTGTTTTTACTTGTTTTTATATAATAGATTACATCTACATACATATGTATGTGAATTTTCATTTACTTAAGAATTTTTGAATAAAAATAAAATGTTATGAAAATTTATTTATTGGTTTTCAACATGGTGTAGTGAAAAATAGGTGATGCCACTTAAGGCCTAATTGTTGTATTTTCAAAAATTTCCGCATGCCAGCCTTTGAGTGATGCCGACTCTATTTATTTCTGGGCAAAATAGAAAGCAAAATGGAGCAGACCTATTACTTTTAACAGATTTTCTAAGAAAGTATGTGTAGATATTATTGCTTCTTGGCTTTTGTTTTTCTTTCACTATTCGTTTTAAATTTTGTGAAAATCAAAATTGTGATAGTTTCATACAAAGCGAATTCATATAAGGTGGTTGTTATAAGTACAACTACAAAATTCGCGTGTATTTTGTTTTTGCTTTTGCGTAAGAGTTGTCAAAATTTACATACATTTTGTTTTTGCTTTTACGGCTTTTGAAAGCTCATACGCAAAGCAAAAACAAACTACATGCAGTTGAATAAAAACAAAACAAATCGGCTGCTATAGTAACTACACCTTATATGAATTCGCCTTGGTTTCATATTTTGCTGCGAACATGCCGAAGCAGCATATGAAATTCCTGGAGCAAGATCAATGCAAGTCCGAAATTTTGGCGAGAGTTGAGCAGGAAATGCAATTGTACATGAACCTGTACCACCCGATCCGGGCGCCATCTCTGGTATAGAAACATAACCTGTTGTTGAAGTACAAAATGTGTATTTGGTTTCCCCATCAGCACCAAAGAAGCGTAAGCGCTTTAGTAGAGGCTCGCAAAAATTCAAATTAAACTAAACTATGCCAGCGGTGAAAAAGAGAAGACGAAAGAATGACCTGCCCAGTTTGTCTCGAAAATAGTAAAATGTGGAGGAACACCGTTTGGTATCACTGGTATTGCACCGTTTGTAGAAAGTGCACGTCAATCAAGCATTAAATAATGCACCCATGCAAAATGAAAGTCACAAATGGCGATATAAAGTTTTTGTTATATAAAATTTTGACTGGTTTTATTGCACACAAAAAGTTCTGTTTGTTTAAAGTAAAAACATGCGCCGGGTATTTAAAGTTCGGTTACACCAACTTTTTTGTTGCAACTTTGAATAAATCTGCAAAGTACTGGAAATAGTGCCCAAAAAGGTAAAGAAACACTACTCCCCCTTTCTCTACACCCCTTTCTCTACTACCTTCAAATGCATAGCCGCTTGCGGCATGTAGAAAAAGTGAGGTTATGTAAGTGACATCACTTTATTTCATTACACCATGGGTTTTCAATTTAGTTTAGAAGTAAAATGCTTTCGAATTTAGAATTTCGAAAAGATTTGAATCAAGAAGAATCATTTTTAAAATAAGGATAAGCTTTCTTAAAATTAGATTAAACTTTCTAAAATCAAGCATGAGTTGGTCTTCAAATAAAATTATATAAACTTGTTTCAAATCTGAAAAACTCTTATAATATGATGCTTATTTTCAAAAATAGAAGGAAAAAATCTAAAAAAATATCGTTCTAAAATTATAAATATATTCTCAATTTTAGTATTTTCGAGCTAAGCAGACTTTCAAGAAACTTTTGGCTTGTTTTAAGCGCTTTTGATTTTAATTTAGCTTGTTTACCTGACAGTAAAGTGACAGCCCACTGTTTCTAAGTTTCTGGTTGTTCATATTGTCTTTTATAGTAGAGGATGTTTGTTATCCAAACACAGAGTGAAACTTGAAACTTTTTAAAGGTTTTTTGTTTTAAACTGTGCAATTCAAATCAAGATATTTGCATATGATATGAATATATCGTGATCAATCATGTATCGGCTGTAAAAAGTTTCGACAACCCAATTCTGCAGCAGTGCGTCACGAAAGTTAGTCAAATGGAGATTTGATATTTTTTGTAGTTTAGTAGGAATTGTAGCAGCAATCCTTCAAATCGTTTAGCATTCAATTGTAACAACAAACAGACAAATAATTAACACGACCATAAATTCCTTCAAAACAAACCTCGTAACCATACCAGCACTCGATAAAGATATTTCAAAGGAAACGTGGTACACGAGAAGGGAGGACATATTTACAAGCAAGAAGAAGGAGTTGCCTCCTACTACCACATACACAATACCTGCTGACATTCGTTTTGGCAGGCATGTCGGAAACTACTTAATGTCAGTACAATATGAAGCCACTCAACGGTAAAGACTCGAAAGGTTGGCATAATTAAAAAGGATGCCGACATGTGGCAGCTAGAGGTATGAAGTTAAAAGAGCGCACGACTAAATGGAGTTTCATAGGCTTGAAGGGGAATAAATAGTTAACGCATAGAGAGTTCAATGGGGGAGTAAAATTGCTAAAACTGCTAAATGTGCTGCTGCGTGCAAGAGTCAAGAGCGATTGAAATTAAATGAAGTCAGAGGGCGTCGCAGATGGAAATGGGCTTTTGCGAACCTTTAAGTAGAAGTATTCGCAAGTCGATTGAAAATACGCAGGAGTAGAGGATGTTTAAGAAGGAAGTGTGTACCACATGCAATTGAAGCTTAAAGACTAGCAAAAATTTAGTGCGCTCAAAAAATCCACGCATGTGTGGAGGAATCACTCACTACATCTACGCAACTGAATAGGCATTTCAAATACTCGAATGCAGTGTGGTGCATAGTTTCAGGCATTTTAGAAGGAAGAAAAAAAACACCCTCATATTTTATACTGAAAGAAGTGCTCACACTCTTAAGTTGCATGCATGTGGCATGAAGTACATTTTATGCAAGATTGTAGTAAAATGAGTGGAGGAGGGTAAATTACTCGCGGAAGTACAAAATCAAAGTTTTTGCTGTGTTGTTTTAATTTTTACAGGCAGGTATTGTAAGTATACTTGCAAGTCATCTAAGGGATGCAGTTCCTTATGAATAGAAGCACACAATACTCGTATATGTAGTGGCATCCCTGCAACGCACAAGTGTCCTCATGAATTAAAATTACTAGTATAAAGCAAGTATCTAACCATACACGACTTAGACTGGTTGCTTTGTAATGCGCCTCTGGATATTTTAAAAATTCCAATTTCTGCTGGCAGACTAACTGTAGAAATTTTCTTGCAACCATATCTAAACTACATACAGTGGAATGAATAAGGGACAAATGTCATCTCCCTCTTAAAGTTGACGCCGGTGTTGATAGAATGAGCGTGGTACTAGTATTGTGGAAATGGGAACTTGTCTTGAACTATTTTTGAGCTAGAGAAATTTGTTGCAGGGATATAATTATTGGGCATTTAATTTACTTATACAAACACGAAAACTTACGCTTGGCTAGATAAAGATCGCAAAATGTTTTGTTAATGAAATCAGGGTTTCGTTACATAATAGATGTAGCACGCAAATATTTCAAATTAATACTTCGCCTGACTTCGAAAGTTTATTTTAAATGCGCAGTTAGTGGAAACGAGGTAGATGTGTAAAGGCACAGTGGCGCAAAATAGCAAAATTTCTCAAACTGAGAAAGCCAACAGTAAGTTCTGAGTGTTCTGAAGTTTTCGTCAACCAACTCTGCTTTGGTGGGGCTGCAATTTTATTAAGAGCTCAATGCAACTTAACTAAACCCAGTTCCAGAGCATAATTCAATTATGTTAGGTAAGATAAGGCTACAGGAGTATAATAATTTTCACACTTTCTCTTTGAAATCTAATTACTCACTGTGATTTTTCTGTAAGCGCACTCTTTTAAGCAACATATTTCCATTGAAACATTTACTATTCCATATAAAATGGAGAAGAACTGTTAGTCTGAGTATCGCTGGTTTTACCATGCATTAGAAAAATTATGATCTCAAATATTTGAGTCACTTTAAATGAAGCCTTGAATGTTTAATTATGATTATGGAAAGTGGTATGTCACCTTCTTCTTTTCGTAACTATGCTGCTGAAGGAATTTGTTTGTACCCAAAATCGTTGGAGAAAAGGTGTCTCGGGGTGTCATCAGTTTTTATGGGCAAAATATTGGTTAGAGTGACTTTGAGATCTCACATGCCTCTATTTGTCGACAGACTATTTGATAAGGCTACTTCGCAGTAGTAGTAAATCGGTGGCTGTATGGCTCGCTTCGTTGGCTCTCATTTCTGAGAAATCCCTCCGTCTCACCTGTTTACCGCTGAGAAGATATATTAGCCAATCTATGGGTCTAACGGATGAAAGATTGGTTTTAAACAGCATTTGTCGAAGGGAACACAAACACCCTTTCTTATATTGCATATTGTGACACTTTGAGTTCCTATCTATCCAAAAGAACTTTCAGAACTTAGTATAAATTTAGTTGTTTTAAAATTTGCCCAATATTAGAGACATGAATTTCGATAGGATAGTGTAATTTTGCCATTCGATATCGATATGTTTTACTCGATACTTTTACAGCGATACTTTTTTGGAATCGAATACTTGATCGAAATTGCAAGGCAAAATTATTTAAAGAAAAATATTTGGATCAGGCAATCAAGTGGAATGAAGGAACGCAAGGTTCTCTTCAAGGTCACGCTGTAAGCTCACACATTGGGCACATAAAATTGCTAAAAGTTGTATAATAAAAAATAAAAGGATGGATCGGAAAGGATACCAATTTTTCCAAGCTGGAACCTTCAATTTAGATAAGCAGAGTTAATAAGAAAGACAATGGGAATGCATTTTTCTCCCAGCCGCTAAAATTGGTTTAAAAATATATTTTGCGTTGATCGTCTATAATTTGAGTGCTAAACTGTCATTTTCAAAAATTAAAATTATTAAAAGTAGACTAAGGGCCAAAAGAGCCTAGCGTGTG
This sequence comes from Anomoia purmunda, assembly GCA_951828415.1. Taxonomy (NCBI): domain Eukaryota; kingdom Metazoa; phylum Arthropoda; class Insecta; order Diptera; family Tephritidae; genus Anomoia; species Anomoia purmunda. The sequence goes on along the minus strand of OX639994.1, from coordinate 73,513,770 downwards.
TATCTTTGCTGACCATTGAAATTAATCTACGTCATTTCTTGGTGATATGCTTTCGATGTCCAATTGTGGATAAAGATATTGGTTATTAGTTACAGTTCGAAATCAATTTTAATATTTAATTATTATTGCCTACGTTTCCTTTAACAAGAATCAAGTCTGCATTATACAATGTATTGAGGGCAAACCCATTAATATTGCCATGGGGTCATTTCCAAATAAAACTCCGGCTCTGGTAGTCCCAGTTTCCTTACGCTTTTCGAATGCAGTGGAATTTTGATAAAGGCGCGTCTCTAACTGAGTCGATATTTTCTGGAAAAAATACCAAATTTGATTGAGGGAAGTGCAGCTATAACGACATGTTGCATCCCATTTTATAATTGCAGTTCAACAATTTTATTTCAGCGCGTAAGTCAGTGGGTTTGAGCTTTTTAAATGAATCTAGCGCGAAGTGTAAAAACGGTCATTGGTTCAAATACCATATCCTTCTTCATTCCTTGCCATTGCGTAAGCTTTGTAGTAGTCAGTGTCCAGACACCTATATCAGTTGTATTCCATAATATTGGGCTGCCTCGTTTAGAGGTGTGAGACATTCTATGAGAGACTTTGTATTACATACGAATGAGCTAAAGTTAGATAATATTATTAACACGCCCGCTTGGCTTTTTCAACACTAGGTATTAACCCTTGCTTGGGTGCAGATTCATACAGTTTTTATAAGGATTTTTACTGAGGTTTAATTTGTTTTCTTAGGAGAACCTGATAGTGGTTATTCAATTCATTTAATTTACAACAAAGGATATGTCATTGAAAGCAATAACAATCTGATCTTTTCTTCATATCAGATATATGAATTGTATCAATATGCCCTTTTTAATTAAGTGAATATAAAATTTGGCCTCTCGGCAGGCAATGGCAAACTTCCGAATGTATTTCTGTTATAAAAAAACTTTTCACAAAAAACTTTCGCCGTTCGGAGTCGGCGTAAAACTGTAGGTCCCTCAATTTGTGGCACAACAACAAGACGCGCACCACAAATTGTAGGAGAAGTTCGGCCAAAATCACTTAACCGGTTATAGCTCCAATTAAGTAAGTAAGTAAGAATATAAATTGTAGAGATATTACGAAGATCCAGACTTCTAGGTTTTCTGGATAAAAGTTTATGTAATTAAAAAATGCAAAAATACAATGCACCCGACCGCACGGACGCAGGTTAAACTAGCGTATAGGTTATTTTTTGGTTACAATGCAATCCGCATACTGCCATATTTTAACAATCAAATGTATGTACATGAAACAACTATATCTCCGCTTTCAGATTTGGCATTAAAATATATTGTTTACAGATATTTACTATTAACCAGCCTCGGCATGGTATAATATAAATCGCCCCAGATAATTTTTCTATGTTGAGTAGTGTTGCCTGCGATAAAAATTAGATTTTTAATTTAGGTTTTACCATATTTTACAGATTAAGTACACTTAATATTAATTTGAGCTTGAGTTTATGTAAAATTATTGTTTGGACTGCATTCAATCCTCTTAAAAAATTTAATAGCTCCTTTTCCCTAATGAAAACTAAACAAATTATAAAAAATCACTTTTAAAATTTCGATCATATATATTTGTTTCGTTTGATATTTTAGATATTAACATTGCTTCCAGTTCACTTCTGAACAAATCTGCCTATTTCGTCTGTACTGAATATCTTGATTTTTTTTTTAGAATTGCAATTCATTTTCGTCTTACGATCCCAAATGTGCAATAGAGCTTAAGTCTAGTACAGACGAGACAGCTTACGTATTGAATATACTCCTTGACAGCCACTCCAAGAGTTCATTGTCCTGCCCAAACTAGTTATAATTTTGTTTACTCTGATCTTCGATAGTTCTCCGTCAGTAATTGGATGGATTAAAGTATTTTTTTAAGCTTTGGAAATCGAAAAACGTACAATCATTAATATTGTTAATTATATCAAAATGCTAACTGCTTAGTAGGGGAGGTATTTAAGTGGAAATATGAGAGACTGTCGCATGCCTTCTTTTACTCACTGAATGCCTTCATCTGGATACTATTCACTTACTTATCCGAGAATATTTTTCTTACTTGCTACTTCTAGTAAATTTCGCCTCCTCCTGCACTCCTGCTCTTATTGTTACACTTTTCATGAAGATGAAATGGTACTGCAACTTTGTAGGAAGGTAGATTGATAGCAGTGACTGCCACCCATTAATTAGGCCATCCATTTTTGCCTCGGTGATGAATCTCATTACGTAATTAACCTCGGTATTTGAAACATCACTAAGGTCACCCAGACGGGCTTACACTGTGCAGGACACTTAAGTTCATACATAGTAGAGTAGATGCAAGATCGTTTCCTCCTCTTCGTCATACCTGCAGCTCCTGCAGCATCTTTGGAAAGGTACAGCTTGCCTTTCAGCATGTTTCCCTATCCGACAGTGCACGGTTTGAGACCCAACCACGTTACAACTATTTTCTCTTCTTAAAGAGTATACGCTTCGTTTCCCTTTCAAGGTCCGCTAAGTCATATTTTGACTCCATCTATTGATTTTATATATACATTTTCTAAGTAGCAGTTTGCAAGTGGGAAACGGCATACCAATGCGTCCTTTATCTTGAAGAATCTGGTTGGTATGGTTAGTGATTGCAAGCTCATCTGCCATGCAGTTCCCCTCTATGTATCAGTGAGCAAATAAGGTTCAGCCTGTTCTGCTTGGCCATTTCCTTTAGAGATAGGTGACAGTGCAGCGCGATGGTTTTTATTATACGTGAAAGAAGTTAGACCTTAGATTACAGCCTGGTTGTGATTAAAAATGAAGATATCTCTCCTTAGAATTCCGTTTCCAAGCTTATCTACCGCATCCATAATAGCTGAGACCTCAGCCTGGAAAACGCTGCAGTGATCTGGCAACCTAAAGGAAATTTATAGGAAAGGGTTTCCTGAGAAAACGCCTCCTACCACCTTATTATCGAATTTCGGTCCGTCTGCATAGAAGACAATACTATCAGGTGGAATGTTAAACTCCAGTTTGTACTCCTCGCATTACTTTTGGAAATGCTCACTATTCGGGATGACACTGGGATGTGTTTCTTGGTCGCAGAGCAGACATCTGTTGTGCCGTCAAATCTAAAGAAAGGATATCTAAAATAGCGTTCAAGAGATTAACATCTTTTTCTAATGTAGGCCACCATATGATCTGGAGAATGGGCCTAACGACTACTGTAAAAATCTACAGACAGATCCGGAGATCCGCCTAAAAAATTTTACACTGAAGCAAGACTTAACTGGACGCCGTGAAGAGAACGAGTTCCACTTTACTTGAGCTGACCCTAATCCCGCAGCGGCTGGACCATTTGGATACATCCCGAAGCGTTCGTTGCATCAGCTTGCACACAGCAACTTTGTGCAACTTTATGTTTCAAAAAGGCGTTTACAAAGACGCACTTTTAGTTAATTTTCTAGCTACTACCAATAAATTTTTGCAATAACTGATTAATGTGGCCTTTGTAGAAATTAGTGGGGTTGTGCGTTCTTTTGCGCAGAGGTAAAATTTTCAAATTTTTTAAATTTGTTTTAAATATGGTTTTCATTCATTTATTTTAGCATAATAAAAAAAACATCGGGTGATTGTGGGAAATTTGTGATGAATTTGACAGCTTGATTCTCCTTTTGCGACGTTTCAGCTGAAAATAAACAAACTTCCAGCTACAGCCTATTCACTGTAACGTAGCAAGTCAGGGATTACGAAATCTGGAATTTCTAAAATTTTTCTGCATAGATTATTTTTAAAAACTTCACATATTCACACTATCAGTCGAATATTATGTTTGAAAATCGTGTTATCCTTCAGTGTGTGCTTTTCTACAGGTTGATCGAATAGTTCATCGTTTGAAACCACAGGTCTTAAAAAATAAATTGAAAAATCAAAAAGTCATAACCCACACGTACATACATACTTCTTACTTTAACCTCTGTTTCTACCACGGTAGCGATTATTTAAGGAGTTTAATATCACATGCAGAAAAACTTTCATAGGCGCAAACATACATTGTATATTCTGATGAAAGTAGATGTGTAAAGGTTCGTCTTAGAAACTCCACAGGCATTCCTGTAAAAATCATCACTGATTATGGCAATTGGCTGACTGCCGTTTGCCACATTGCCTCTTCATGGCGCTTTTGTTACAAAAACAACAAAGCATCTACGCACTCCGCAAAGGAAAAAATAAAAAATTGTACATATGTATGTACACACCTCCCTCAAAAATGTAAAATATTAGGTTATGTAAATGTGTTAGTAAGCCAGCTGTTTACCGAGCCTACTACATCCTGCTTTCCTTCCAATGATTGTACGATTACGTACATACGTTCATATGTATATAACTTTATACGTATATACTTTATATATCTCATAATCAAGCTAACTGGTTCTAAACCAGCTTATTACTAGTTTTTTAAGCAGCTTAACCACTTCCTCTCGTTCCTTTTTTCATTGGTAATTTTAACATGGCAATATTCTACGAAATAGACACTGTCAGGCTTTGCATCAGCAGTCAATTTTGAACCATTCGATTAAGCAGTTCAAAATTCCATTCTATACTTAAATCATGATTTTTTAAGCATCGCTCTCACCTTGGCAATAGCCGATAGGACGAGATTAGCAAGAAAATCAGTATTACGATTAACTAATAGGTTTTAACGATATTCGCATCGTTAACTCATTTTAACGAATATTTTAACGATATTGCCATTTTTTAACGATATTCGCTATCGCCGGATCAGCTGTTTTCGTTAGCTAGTCGATTATCGAAAACTAAATGACAACAAATTTGATGCTGTTCACTCAATCGGGAAAAGGAAAATTCGTGATTTTATTTGCATACAATTGAAGAAAAGAAAATTCGACTGTCTTTTGAATATTTAAAATACATTACGAGATGAGAAGAAGATAAGCCCTTACAACTGTGGATTGACGTTTGCTCCAGCTACATCCTGGCTCATGTAATCTTGTATTCAATATTAAATTCTAATTTGATATTGCTAGGTTACAATCAACTAACTGTAGGCAAATAATTGCAATATCGATGAGCCAAGTCGATCTTCACTATTTCAATCAAGAAGATATATGACAACCTCCATAGCTACCGCAAATGGTAAAAGCATACGCTTATCTAGGATTCAAGTATCTATAAATGTAGTTAGTTTTTAATTTACAGATAAATTATCATAATGAAAAGTTTTAATAACAAAAACTAAATATCCTGGAATACAACACGATTCATAAATGTGGACCTACTCCACTGTACGAAGGGTAATGGAGCGAATTTTGAAAACCATGACATGTTTTTGATTGTAAATTACATCAATTCATTGAAAATTAATACAAAGAATTAATTTAATTTAAAACTATTTCTCTTTGTGCTTTTCGCTTTCTTGGCATTTAGTTTGACAGAAGTGGCCCTCTTGATCACTTTGAATAAAAATACAACGACTGCTAATAAATGTCGGTAAGATGTGTTTGTGAATCGCACAATCGTAAGTGCAAATGACAAATGTTGTCGAGAAAAATTACGATTGTCGGATCGTTTAAAGTTAGTGAATCGCACTATAGGAGGTTTTTAGTTTGACTCCTCGAACAAAAAGAAATGTTTTGCATGAATTTGCATTTTGTATACGAGTATATGTTTTTTTTTGTTTTAATGCATTTTAAAGTTACTGTGAATTTGAATATTGGATTTTCGATATCGAACTGGTATGATTCCGCTCATTTAATAGCAGTTCATGAAATAGTAGGTTTATTGACTAGATTGGCTTCTCACTACAGGGGTTTTACACTTCCATACAAACATACATACAGTGAGTGAATGAATAGTACCAATCAAATCATCGAAACAAACACAACAATAACCACAAAAAAAAAACAAATCAAGAATTGCTGCATCAATTCTTTTTTTCTCTTGCTTCTTACGTTTATTGTGTGGCACTTCTAAAATTTATTAGCCTCATTGTGAAATCGAAAACAGCGGCATTACAAGGGAATATCTAAAACCCTTCCGCTGGTGGTTTTCATTGCTATATTTTTTTCCAACTTCTCAAGCACAACCACTCAAAGAAAGCATGTTTAGTAGCGTGGCGGTTACCTCTAATGCTTTCATGTGCGCATTTTTTTTTTGTTTTTATTGAGCGAAGCACGTTCCTACTGCGTGAGTGATTTAATAGATTATTGGCAAAAATTCCATGCATCATTTGTAAGTATATTTCGTTTAACATATTGCCAAAACATTCGTTCTGTGTGTGTGTATATTTGTAATGGCGATGCTATGTACTTCTTATAAAGGGTGGTTTAATTTTAAGGGCCAATGTTGATTTTGAATAAGAGACAAATTATTTTGGAAATTATTGTAATGTCATTTTATTATGATAACATGGTGTGGTTCAATTATGTATGAAACAAAATATCGGCCAAATGTCCGCCGAGACCTCGGCGGCACACCTCCATCCGATGGTCCAAGTTTTCGATGACGCTGAGGCATAATTGAGGTTCTATGCGGTTAATGTGCCGAATAATCTCATCCTTTAGCTCTTGAATTATTGCTGGCTTATCGACGTACACCTTTTCTTTCAAATAACCCCAAAGAAAGTAGTCCAACGGTGTCAAATCGCATGATCTTGGTGGCCAATTGACATGGCCACCACGTGAGATAACACGGCCATTGAATTTGTCGCGCAAAAGTGGCACCATCCTGTTGGAACCACATATCGTCCACATCCATATTTTCCAATTCGGGCCATAAAAAGTTCGTTATCATCTCACGATAGCGAACACCATTCACAGTAACTGCCTGACCGGCCTCAATTTGGAAAAAAAAAACGGCCCGATGATGCCGCCGGCCCATAAACCTCACCAAACAGTCACTCCATGTGGGTGCATTGGTTTTTCGACAATCACTCTTGGATTATCATTCGACCAAATGCGGCAATTCTGCTTATTGACGAATCCACTGAGGTGAAAATGTGCCTCATCACTGAAGATGATTTTCTTCGAAAATGCACGATATGCATTTTGATTTGAACGCCCATTTTCATAATAAACCTGAATAACTTTAACACGTTGCTCGATTGTGTATCTTCCATGTTCAAATTGAATTAGTCTGAAATTGAGAAATGTCAAATGAAATCTAGAAAAAAACTTGACGTTTAGGTGTGGTTCACATTCATCATCGGCCCTTAAAATTTAACCACCCTTTATTTGACGTCAGCTTTTCATTAGTGCGGAATTTTTTATAAATTTGGAGGAAAATTTGGGCAATAAGTCTTTGCAAGTTATGTCCTCAAACTGCCACTTCTATAAATAAAAACTGTCTCAAGAATTTATTATTTAATATACCCTAATCCTACCCCTAAGTTGCTGCTAATATTCGAACTAAACTCTTGAGAATTTGAAAAACTGGATTATTACAATTTTTGACTTTATAATTTTTTAACTATTATAAAGAATGCAATATGGGAGAGGAATTAGTGTAAAACTATTTTTACTGCTCAACGGTATTTTTGTAATAGAGTAACCAAATCTCAAAAGGACTACTGTGTCATCTTCGCTGAACGGAGATGCACAAATTTCTGATTGTCTGAGTTTTCTATTAGTCATATTAACACTATAATAGTGTCGTAATGAATAGTCTCCCGCTTATTCTCTTGTTTTTAGTAAACCTTATGGTATACCTTTTACCAAAAGAGACCCTTATCGGTTTGTCATTTGGGGACAAAACAAGGGTATGGCTCGGACAACATTCCACACAACCCTCTAAGTCCGAAACTATCAATCTCGTGCCATTACGGATATAGAATAGATCATTAAATCCAGTGATAGCAAGTTCAACAAAGTATTCAGAGTCTGTCCTGATGTCGTGTTTCACGCAGAAACCTATCCATGATTCTAGCCACCATACTACAGCATCATCACTTGTGACTATCCTTTTTGGAGCTGTGAATACCCAAAGCACCACAGCCGGTCTCAAACCCCAAGTCTCACTAAAGGTTCTCCGACACTGTCCAAAAACTTTCCATGCTCGTTTTACCTTATGTTCGACAAGAGCTTTTCAAGCACTAAACACTGAAAAGTTAAAACCTTCCAATTTTCTATTCCTTTTAAACAATACCAGGTTTGTCCTGCTGGAGTTGACGGAAAGGCATAGAAAGGCGTAGTGCACCATGCACCACTCTTACCAAGGGTTTTCTGTGTGTTTCCACAGATCTCCTGGAGAGATCTTCCTGACGCTAACGCCACTACCAAACACCAAACGAGAGGCGAGAGCACACCATCCCTTGGGCATTCTCTCTAAACCTTTGCCATTATGCAAATACCATCTTTTTTCCAGTCAGCAATCTTCTAGATACCAGTCTTCTTCTCGCCAGCCAAATGCCGTAATAGGAGCCCAACCACCACCAATTGCAGATGAGGAGTCCCTACTGCCGCGCGGGTCCCGCGTTACTCTGGCCCAATTAAGATCTGGATATTGTAGTAGACTTAACTCCTACCCAACCAGAATCAACCCTGACATACCCAACACATGTCCGGCATGTGCAGATTTTCCGCACGATACCAATCACCTATTCACATGCCCTCTCAAACTCACTCATCTAACCCCTCCTCTCCCTCTGGTCCAACCCTGTCGGAACAGCACGTTTCCTGGGCCTCCCCTTAGATGAGTTTGACGACAACGACCATGGGTGAGTCCACTCTTCACAGGCCACTACAATAACAACATAGCGTGGAGTAGAACCACCTTGTAATTGTTTATTCCACCTTATGCCTTCTGGTCGCTGAGCATATAGAATCAAAGGTGGTATTTTCAGCTGACCAATAGGATTATCCAGTCAGATATGCATGTTGCTGTATGAAAAGTGGACTGACCACGAATACCTTCGATCTGATGAATTTTTCGACCGCGCGCTTCAGGCTCTTCAACATGATAGATGTGAGGCAGATTGACCTGACGTTTTTTGCTAGTGCACAATCATCTTTTCCCGGTTTGAGAATGAAGACTACCCTAAATTTTCTATAAAGCGTGGAAATATCATCAAACGCCAGACAAGTCTAAATATTCTTATCAAAGCCCTAATATGCTTTTACCCCCTCACTTTTACAGTTACGCGTTACAAATTTTCTTAATTAATATTTTTACTTATTTAGTCCATTTCTTTATTTTGATGCAATTTTCATGTTGAAAACGGTTAACCATTCGCATTGTAAGTCATTCCCTGTGAGGAATAAGCAAAGAGTGTATGCCGAGTAACGGCACCAATGCTAATAATTTCCTTCGAAAACGATAACAATATATAACTAAATTCCCCGTTGCTTAATACAACATTAAATGCGCTATATTTCATATTAAGTTCTTATGAGTTTTACACAGAGCGAAAATACCTTCTAAAAAGTTCTATAAATCAGAACAAAATTAAGCGGCTTTTGCTATAACTTTTTCCAATAAGAAACCCTTTTTATTACGACTGGTTATGTCTTTTCAATAAATTCACGAAGATAATCTATAAAAGTAAGATGAAAACTTTGCAGTGTAATTAGAAGAATTAAGATAAAACCCTTTTCAATAAAATCTAATAGATAACCTGTAAAATTAAGATGAAAATCTCTTCAATATAATTAAGAAGGAAATCTTGGTTGTCATTAAAATCTGTTCTTAATTTTAATAAGCCGAAGATCTTTTCAATTTAAAACTATTGACACCTAAATTTTTGACGTAGATTATTTTCTGAAAATAAATATCACACTGTTTTTTTATAAACTGTTTATTATTTACTTATAATTATGATAAGTTCAAGTAAATATTTATATATTATTATTACAGGTTTTACAAATTGTATTATAACATAAGAACAATTAAAATAAGTATAATATAACAACTGGTGTGGCCAAATTATTCGTAGTATGGCAAGTGTCATTTCTTGAAATTAAATATATGTTCACACCAAGACGTATTCAGTAAGGTGGTAGCAATACCAACAGCGAATTAATTCGCAAAAATTACATGCTCCTTAGAAGGTGATAACAAGATAAACAAGTCGAATCCGCTGTGTATTTTGTTTGTGTAGTTTTAAGAGTGGAATGTCAAAAACTCAATTCGCTCAGTTTTGTTTGTGTAAGCAAAACAACCCAGCGAATTCGGAAATAAGAACAAGCATTCAGCTCATGAGATGATTTCACCTTCTAAACAAAACTCCAAAAATTTTAAAATTCTTTAGAACAGCTTTTAGAAATTTTCGGAGTGTGCAGTGTTATAGCTTATTTAAATTTTGCTTCCAAGTCTAAGATTAAAAATCGAAATCAAAAAAAAAAATTAATGGTAGTTTTGACTTCAAACTTGCATTTTACTGTACAAAATTTAAATAGGCTATAAAACTGCATACCCAAAATATGTCCTCTATTATATCCATCCTCTAAAAAATTTTAAAATTTTGATGAAAATGTGTTCAGTTTTTGTAAATTGTGAATAAAGTTTTGAGATATTAATTTATATGGTTTTTGTTACAGTATGAAGTATAGTTTTGTACAAAATTAACGCGAAAAATTGTTCATATAAAACTTTGCTAATATTGTAAAAATGTCACTATGCGACCGTTTTGCTCGCCAGTGTAAACAAATTGTTATTTGCCCAGGACAGCTTTTTTTTTATAATAAGCCCAACGGTTACCCTCTTTCCCGCCCAACCGACACGAGGGGCACAGTCCGCATGACGTACGGATCTTTTTTTTTTTTTTTTTTATAATTAATTTTTTTTTTGTGCCGAGTTGTTAAAAGGAAAAAGTTTGTTAAGCGTCGAGATCCAAAGCTGCTCAGCTACAGAAAAAAAAACTTCATCAGCTGAATCAAATATATATTATACCGCCGTTAATCATTTATTGAGAAAGGACAGTACAACTCTTTTTATGGTGAAAAGTGAGTCCGAAATATCAAAAGTGCTGGAAAGACAGTTGAAATCTTGACATAAACATCGGAAAGGTTCATTTAATTCATAATTAGTTTTACACTGTTTTAAATAAAGAGGTTTAAAGTGTCTTGAAATCCGAGAAGGAACATTAAGTTTAACTTCGGCAATAAGAAATGTGCTTGCGATAGACCCTGTGAGTAGTTTAGTAATGAATATTATGCCTAGCATTTCTCTACGGCTGGAAAGAGTAGGAAGATTTATTAGCTTCAAACGATCAGTATAATGAGGAAGATTAAGCCGAGAATCCCATCTAAAGTCTCTTAGGGCAAAATGTAAGAACTGTTTTTGAATTGATTCCAGCCGATCAATGTGAACTTGATAACGTGGGCTCCAAACTATCGAACCGTATTCTAGCATAGGTCTTACTAAAGTTGTAAAAAGAGCCTTTGTTACATATGGGTCCTTGAATTCTTTTGACCATAGTTTTATAAAGGCAAATATCCCTCTATTAGCTATAGCATTAACATGACTATTGAAATAAAGTTTGGAATCCATTGTAACTCCTAAGTCAACAAAGTCAAACACTTGATCCAGAGTATAGTTATTTATTGTGTAAGAAGCTGGCTGAATAGTTCTTCGTGGAAAACTCATAAATTTGCATTTTTTAAGGTTAAGTGGCATATAATTTATGTTGCACCAATCAACTAAGCTGTTAATATCTATTTGTAATAAATTTCTTTCTTCAATCGAAGCGTATGATTTAAAAAGTTTTACATCATCGGCATACATTAGTATATTCGAATATCTTATTGCAGTAGTAATATCATTTATGAATAACAAAAACAGAATCGGGCCTAGATGGCTGCGTTGGGGAACTCCCGAAGTAACATTAATGACATTGGAAAAAGCATTTTTGAATATAACGATTTGAGATCTATCATGTAGATAAGAAGAAATCCAGCGGAGGAGAGAGGGTGGAAAGCCCAGCAGATCAAGTTTGTGGATGAGTAAGGGGTGACAAACCTTGTCAAAAGCTTTACTGAAGTCGGTGTATACAACATCTGTTGGAATATTTTCTCTAAAACCATTTGAAACATGAGTTGTGAATTCCAGTAAATTGGTAATAGTTGATTTGCCCTTACAAAATCCGTGTTGAGAGTTTGCGATTGATGAAGAGATCGAATATTTTAACTGATTAGTAATAATTGCTTCAAATAGTTTTGGAATTGCCGATAGCTTTGCTATTCCACGGTAATTTTCAATCGAAGACCTATTGCCGCTTTTATGAAGAGGGATTATAAAAGACTTTTTCCAAACAGACGGGAAATTACCTTGTTTTAGCGACAAGTTAAACAAGTTTGATAAAGGCAGATATAGATAATCAGCAAATTGTTTAAGAATACATGTCGGAATCATATCAGGACCGTACTTGAATGATTCTTTTAAAGATTTCAGATAAAATAATACATCTTCAGAAGATATTACTGGAACATTAATCGAATTATTAGTATATAGATAAATGGATATTTATAAGGAGGAAGATTGACTTTAGTGGAATAGTTAGACTCAAAGAATTGTGCAAATAGGTTAGCAATGTCTTCATTGTCGCTGGACACAGTGTTCTGATACCTCATATTTGAAGGAAAACCATTTACCTTACGCTTTGAGTTTACGAAACCATAAAATGATTTAGGGTTACAAATAATATTCTTTTTCATTTTATTTAGGTATTCTTGGTAAGATTTCTTATTTAATTTGAAATATTTATGTCGCAGGACTGAGTACTTTAAGTAATCTGTAAGTAAACCTGTTTTTTTATATTGTTTGAAGATACGCGATTTTTTATTTTTCAACATTCTCAGTTCCTTATTAAACCATAACTGTATTGGTTCGTCTTGAACGCATACACGTTTAGGTACGTATTTCAGAAATAAACTATACAAAGTGGTATTAAAATGCATTACGTTTTCTTCAACATCACCACTATAATTGGGCCATGTTAAATTGGAAAGTTCATTTCTAATTTTTTTTAATTCGGCCTTAGCAAAATCAAAGCAAGTACTAGAACCGACTGCTGTCGTATCATACCCCCGAGCAACACCCATGATTTCGAAAGTTATCTCAATTGCAGGATGGTAAACGTCTTCTGGCAAAACTAGAGGATCACATCGATTTAGAGAAGATCTGGAAATATCATCAACGAAAACCAAATCCAAGAACATTAATCTGACTTAGGCACAGTTCAGCCATCTCATCCAAAAAGTCGCAGCTACCCAATCGCGTAGAAACTGGTACAATGTTATAGTCAATCATCTTCCAGGATATGTGCGGGAGGTTAAAGTCACCCAGGACAATCATAGAGTCAGAAGATTCAGTCATTGAACTACTGATTTTAAGAAGAGAAATATGTTGGGTATATACAGACAAATCAGACTGAGGAGGTATATAACAGAGAGCTAAGTAGATATAACCTGTGCCAAGCTGCACTCGGAGGCACATAAATTCAATGGATTCCATAGCAGGGACACAGATTTCTTCTGAAGGAATAGAAGAATGAACAGCGAGTAGAACACCACCCCCAACTCTGCACAGGCGATCATTTCTGTAAACCTGATATTCACTGCAAAAGATTTCCGAATTAAAAACGTGAGGCTTAAGCCATGTTTCGGTAAATGAAATAATATTATAATTGCACTGAAGGCTTGTCAAATACAAGTCAGTTAATTTAGTGTTCAAACCTCTTACATTTTGATAATAAATACTCAAATCAGACTTAACAATCAGTTTTTTGGCTCAGTGTTTTGACGAGAAATCTTTACAACATTTTGGTCATTTATATTAGGTTTGTACTCGAATTCGCGGACTAACGCCCCGATCGGTCAGAATGAATTGTTTAGAAGAGCATCGAACTTTTCTAAAGCAACATCAATTTTAAAAGAGGAAATACTCCTTTCATATTTGAAATTAAATTTCCTGATTGTTAAGTTGTCAATTTTAATTTTTGATGCGATGTAAAACTCAATGTCCTCGACAGTAGTGTCTTTGGCGAATCTTGACACAAAAATTGATTTTCTTTGCGGAACCACAACCAGCTTCTTGGTAGTTGTTTCAACAACTTTAAGCGGTATAGAAAGTTCGCGGTTTTTACTGGCAATTGACCTTGCTGAAGAGGATTTGGATGTGGAAGGCTCCACTATCTGCGGAATTGGTGAAGCTAAATTAATTAGTTGTAATGAGGGAGTTGGAATAACGACCGGAGTTGGATTTAAAATCACTGAATCAGACGGACACTCAGACGGACTCTCAACTCGCTTACGTTTATTCTCACGATTAGAGTTATTGACAGGAGGTGAATCATTTAAGCATTTAAACGACTTAAACAAATTCTCATAAAAAGTAAATTTTTCGGTAAGTACCGAAAGCTCCTTACCAATTTCAGAAAACCCGTTCCTAGCATGTTTAAAGCATTTAAAAAGATCAACTTCGGTCGATCTACAATTTAAGCATGACCAGCGTAAGCATTTGCCATCATTAATTGAGTCTAAAACTCTACCTGTCAATCCAGCACACTTCATATGGGCCAACCCATCACACAGCCAGCACGACACATAGCGTTCGGACTCACTTTTAATTTGACAATTTGCAAATATGCAAGCCATATTAGATCAAAGAAAAGTGTAAGTAAAAATAAAACAAAATATTGATGAAAGTTTTGAAGCTATAAAACGAACAGTTTTGGATACACTGTATTGTGACACTTAATAAACACGCAAACAGCTGTGGCAAAAAAGAGAAAGCAAGAGATGAGTAAAGTACAAAGCAAAACAAATATGCACGCGCAGAAACAACTGCAAGAACAAACAAAGCCAATTAACAACAAAATACAATTGCAAAATATGACTCGGCAATTAAATGAGTTATTAAATTAAATTGATTCAAAACAGTAGCAGTTTGATTGAACTTATCTTAGTCGATCAACAAAGTGTTGGCACTGATTTCACACACAAAATATTTAAATATAAGTAATTAAAATTAAACTTATTTATTTAAATAGTACGGAACAGCAAAATTGACAACTACACAGCTTGACGTTTGCTTTCTGATCCAACTTCTATAAATTTGTCTTGGTGCAGACTTTTATTGTGCAACTTGTATTTTTAATATTAATGAACAAGAAAGACATTGAAAGAAAAAGAAAGCGTTACTATCGAGCAAATATATGTATTTATTTTTAAAACTTTATGCTTTCAAAACTTCTGGAACAATTAAAAAGTAAATCGAAAATTTTAATTTTGAAAATATAAAAATTCAAAGAAAGATATTCATAATAATAACTAAAAACAATTTAAAATAGATTATTTACAAATTACAAAGTTAAAAGCAAAATTTTAATTATAAAGGGCTCTGTTAAAAATAAAAGGGTTCCCTTATTAATAAATTCAATAAGATTCTAGTAAAAATAAGAGGATATCCTTATTAATTTCCTTTATATGATTTTTAACATAAAAATGCGGAGAGTTTATTATACAATTACATATTTTTGAACAAAATTCCATAAAAGTGAATAAACAAGAAATTATCTCCTTAGTTCTAGCCGTTTAACATTTCAAAAAACTTGTGAAAAAATTCAAACCAATATAAGAAGATTTTCTAGCGAAAATTTCTTCGATTAGGTCACCTTGTTCGATCTCTTTACTTATACATAGGTGAATTTTTTAGCTCTGTGCAGGTCCTCTTGGTTTTTTTGCTATAGTACCGTTTTATGACACTGTATCCAAAGAAAGTAAATTAACTACACATAATTTTAAAATATTAGTGCTATGTGCGTTGGTGAGAATTTATTAATAAATTAAATTTCATCATCGTTTCAAACTATTGTTCAAAGTGTAAAAATTAATTTAGAAATCAACGAATTAATAATTCCTTTCAAAACTCATCGCTTTAATTTCGTCTTTTCATTCATCACTTAGTAGTGGTGGTTTCCATAATTTTTATAACAAATTAAAAGTGGCGTGTGTTCCAATTATAATTGTGTGACCAAAAACGCTTACATTCATCCAACCGCAGCCAACATTTGAGGCGCCATGCGCCATGCTCATCAATCGCCGCTACTGCTTCATCTGTTGCTCTGTCTGTCTGCTGATGTAATGTTGGCAAGTGGCAATGACAAGCAATTAATTGCAATGAATTTCCATAAAGAATCATCTATAAAATCAATGCAAGTATATATGTACATATTTATATAAAGCTGTACATACATATATGCACCCAGAAAACACACTTCCTAATGCTAGAGAAATTTTGATTTTTACATTTCAAATAATGTAATTCTCGACTCGAGTATGACTTTAGAGAACAACATTTGAACTCAAATTGCGAATAACTAGATAAATAACTTAAAATTATTTTTAAAGTTAGATGAGAAAGAACTGTACTAGAATGAGATTCGAGAAGTATACTATTTGATAAGTTTGAGAACTATGACATTCATTGTTTTTTTTTTGACATTAGTGGATAGCGGTAGTTTCCAGTTCTTTCTATAAAAGAGAGCTAATAGAAATATTTGCTGGTTTTTTAAACGAGAAGAAGCATCAAACGGCCGTACGTCGTCCGTGTGGGATATTAGGCTGGACTAAACCAGCTGATTTCGAAGTACCAATCAGACTGGCATAAAGTGCTTCGTCGGAAGAGGGTTTCAGCCTTAAAATCACGCACAGGTACATAGTAAGTTCATTTATTTAATTCACAAACATTTTTGAAAATTAGTTATGATGAAAGTTAAGGTTCCAAGAATCAATTAAAAACGCGAGGTGTGTCATTCAACCTTTAATAATGAAGTATAAAACAAAGCTAACAAAAAAATGGAGATGAGAGTATAAACAGTCCCAGTTGTTACATAAGCAGGGTTGCATCTAAAAGTATTACATTTCCACCAGTTAATTTACAACTATCTGTAATATATTATGCTCAGTATAGGACACTCACTATAAATCGTTTTCGGCAGCCGGTCTGAAAGGATGAGTTTGAGAGCCTAATTATTCGGGCGAAAAGTTTTTCCGGTTCCGAATTTTGAGTAAGAGCTTTCCTATTTCCATTGTAAATTGCGAAAAGTGAGTCTTTTAGTAAACATTTTACACAAAATAAAACGAGTTAATTGAATACAAAGTATTTACATTATTTGCGCAGATTTATTTAAAACATAAAGTAAAAACATCAAACTTGTGGTGTTTGCAGGGATTACGGTAATACAAAAAGTTAAGCAGCTTTCGACGTTACTTTAAGTAAAATACGAAAAATAATTCAAAATAAATTAAGAATCACAAGCAGTCGTAATTTAGCTAAAAATGTGGCACGCAAGTTGGCTATAAGAATATATGTAAAACTTGTTATTAATTCGAATTTTTAAACACTTATTGTCTCGCGTATACCCAAAAAAACAAACAAACAACCAAACAGAAAGGTCCAAATAATTACCGTTTCCACCACAGTCGGTTCTACGTACCGGAATGACGTGGGCTTCACCCGGCCAAGGACTGTTGTTTCGGCGATCTAACCCTGTTTAGATTGGCCTACCCCATAAGTCCAAATAAATCTCATTCCGTGTTTAGCGCGCAAATAGGCACATTTTAAAACAATAGTGGAGGTATTTCCGTGTAATTTTTAATTTAAGGTTTTGAATGTTTTTCTATTATACACTGATTTTCATACTTATATAAATTTACGCAAAAAATAGTTGAAATTTTCCATGTCGGAAGATAGATATATTTATATTTATTAGCAATTTTGTGAACGCTATTCTCTGACACATGGATTTGAATCAATATTTTGTAATTAGCTCATACCTGAATTCAAATTTTGAATAAAACAATTGGAAACTTAGATAATGGTAATATCTGTCATAAATTCTTTCTTTTTTTTTTTAAATAAATATAAGGATTTTCTTATTTTTCTATTTTAATTATTATTGTCATTTAATTGTAATTGTTGATCAAAATATCACAATTAGGTGCACTCTTTTTTAGAGCTTATAAAGGTCAGTAATTATTAGTCAACGTTCACCCCATCTAGCTCTCTCTATACTCCCTATCCCTACTCTCTCTACATTTTCATTACGGTAACAACGAGTTGGCTTTCATTTTGCTTCGCCTTCCATTAAATGTCGGGGTTTGAGACCCTGCAGAGATATTTCCGACGGTTTCATGCAATCTGTTTCTGTTCACCAAAAATCGCGCACACACAAAAATACAACACCCACATATGCCAGTTTTCATTTCAGTAGTTGCGAATTTGTTCACTCTCTTGCCTAAAATTTGAAGGCGTATATTTCGAAGAACTCATGATCGCTCAAAAATCGCATCAAATAAAAGTCTAACAAGTTGCATTGAATTGCATTGAAACGACTGACGACAGTACTATGCGGAATACACTTACCATTTCTTCTAAGTACCCGAGCGGGACAGTTTTAAAACCGGTTCAAAATCGCCCATTCCATAAGTGGAACACAATTCTTTCTGATACTTTCAGTTATCTTTAAAGGTGAATATTCCCTCTATTGATTACCCAGGTACATGGGCGCAGGGTTAGTAGAGATGAGGCAGCTTGTAGTAATAATATAATGCTTTGGCCGTTCTTCTCCTACAATTTGTTTCAAACGTCATGTTATTATACGAAAAATTTAGAGTTTTAAGAAATTTTAATTTAAACCCGTGATACACTGCTTGATATAGCACGCTTCCACTACCCATTCAGCTACTGTGGACCCCATATACAATTAATTTCAGAATCTCTTATTCGGCTCGAGTTAAGACCTGCCCTAGCGTTTTATTCAGTCAAATTATGCCTTGGAAACAATATTGCTGATATTTGAAATTGATACGATTTAGTTCGCACTTTTGAAACTTTAAAATTGTTCAAATTTTCCAATAAGCACTTACCAGTTTTTGCAACCCTATACGAAAACTATTACATGTACGTAAGCCACATTTATTAACGCGTCACTAGTGACGTGGAAAAATTGTGCAAAAGCAGTAGCGGCGGGACTGTCAGATGCCTTGATGGCTTTTATTTTTATTAAAATTAATTAAATTAGAAACTTTTTTCTTTTATTACCCTTAATCATATATTTTCAAACTAAACCATGTTTGAGTTTCACGGACTTTGATATGGGATTAGAATTTGTATACGAAAAAGTGTCCATACAAAAAAAAAACATTAGCCCAAATTAAGTCAAATTAGCTCGTGGTAAAAAGATTTCAGACCGAGCGGCTTACGTTCGAAGTTTCTGAATTCATTGTCTTGTCCCTTGGTTTGATAAGGAAACATTCCGCCATATTGGATTTTAGGGTTCCATTTGTCAACAATTTTTGTTGAAAATATGTGAAGTACTTAAATTTTATAAAAACATTTTTTTTTGCGCGACGCTTAAGCCTCGACTGGGAACATTCTAAACATAGTGATGTAAGGGAAAATTCTACATCAGTGGCTGTGCAAAATGAAGTGCTCTACAACTTTATCATTTAACTACGCCACTCATTTTTGACATAAATTTATGAAAAGTGGCGAAACCCGTGGCAAACCTTAAATCCAAAATAGCGTAATGTTTGCAAAACTGTTACTTTAAAATGTAAAGAAATTAAAAAGAAAAAAAACTGTAGGAAACCTAGTAGAACATTCCAGGGCAAACCTTCCTTGCTCATTGTAAATAAATAGAGCGAAAACATGTATGGAATGTTTTACGTTTGATTTTTGAGGGGCAACAACTCTTCCGTTTTCAAAGACTTCGCACATTTACTGGAACATGGAGCTCCTTTTGAGTTTTACAACCACTTGCTACCCATAGAACAGCTCGAAAGCAACTGAAAATACGTGCCAATTGTTAGAGTAGAATCATAGCTTACTTTAGAAAATCTAAAGGTTAACTACTTCTGAGCAGACTCAACATCATAGATAATAAGACACACAACTCTTTCCTTCGTGAGAGCGCTGTCAAAATGTGAATTTTTTATAACATTTTCCAATGGTGCTACTATGCAGAAAATAAAGTTTGAGAACTTTAAAAGCATTTTTAGGGGATTTTACATTTTTCGCACTACAGTTGAAATTTAATAATTGAAAATGCAATCCAAAGTAGAACGCAGTAAGAGGAATGAATAGCTGTTTGTATATAATTTGAAAAAATATGAAATAAACATGACTACATAAAAATATCAAAAAAATGTTCCTGTTTTCAAGGACTTATAATGCCAATATAATAATTTACGTATGTATGTGTATATACTTATATAAAACAGCATATATGAATATATTTGTATCAATTTGGAAGAATTGCAAAGTCATTAATAACCAGTTCTCCCAAAACTGAAGTTTTAATCGGCATTGTTTAAATATAAATAGTAATTTTATATGAAATTAAGCACTATTTTATTTACTGTCCTTCAAAAATTGAATACACTTGCCTTTTTAATATTTCAATACAAATATCGCGATTTTTTAGCAAAACAACATTCGCTTTCTTTCTCTATCCAACTAGAAAATGCAGTGCTTTTGCCAATTATTTCGCCTATTTGTCTCTGGTAGCTCGCCTTTTCACTTGCCAGTTGATAATAGGGGGACAGCAGTGGTAATGGTGCCAGCCTAAATCCCCAGGCAGGCCCCCTATTTTGTCAGCAATTGAGAGAGTTTCGTACCCTATTATCTATGTCCACGTCTCTAGTTATGGGCCATAATCTCTCGCTTTGTGCAATTCATGTACCGTCCTATTCGCTTGTATTTAAAGTCAACTCTATGCGGAGAACATTATTTATGTAGTAAAAGTTCAAGTAATATGCTTGCTGGGTTCGAGCATATAAGTATGTACATATGAATTTATGCCACCCGTAAAACGGTTTCTAAATTGCTATATTTAATTTTTCACATACTACTTCTTTCAAAATTTCCATACCGTAGCGATATCATTTAAATGAATGAGCGCGTGAAATGTTCAGTTGATAACGAAGGGGCGACAGGGTAAAGAAAATCCACCACTGCTCTGGCAACGGCAATGCTCTGACTTGGTCCGCGTTTATCGTTAGTGTCAGAATGTCACCCGCACATTTTACGGTTGATTTTCCAGTCAACCAAATTTGACAGCGTCGAAGCTGCCAATACCACGGCTGTCACAGTGTGCTCAATTTGCTATGCAGCGCTCAGATGGGAAAGAAACCGGGAAATATGTATGTACCAAGTTCTAAACGTGGACGACCGACCATTCATATGCACAGCATGTCATAACCCATATTTTGCTATAATGCACCAGAAGTGTGGCAGCCGGCAAATGTCCTTTCGTACACTGTTCGTGTAATCATGGCACTGCATTTTACCACAAGCCCTGCTCGTTTCAAGAAATTTTCGTATATATGCTTCTTTTTTTTCTTTTGGTGCTAAACGGAAATGAACACATTGCGATTGCCGCAGCAGCAGCGACGCCACCACCAATCAATTCTTCAGGGTGGCGATTGCCTAAGAACTGCTCCGCCGCAAGTGTAAGAGTAGTTGGCTGATTGCGTTGGTGTGGCGCTGTGTTTGAGAATACCAGCAGCCACGCCTCTATGTTGCCAGCTGTGCAAGAAAAGTCAATTGACGCTCTCGTATTGCCGCCTCTTCACTGTCGTCGAAATTGCTACCTCTTGTGCCGAAATACTGCAAGGTCGTAGCAGCTACGGAACGATGAATGTGTTGCAGGAACTGAAAAAAAAAGCTGCAATGTCCTCTCGATTGCTTGTGTATGTGTGAGTGTAATTTAAGAAAATCGGAAGTGCTGATTGAAATCGCTTTGGCGTGAAATCAATCATCGCGTTCACATTCGTTAAGGATCTCAGAAATTTCATTAGTATCCTTAATGTGATTTATGTCAATTGTCGAAATTACTTTTTCTTCTGCATAGCTAAACGTGCAAGATGCTGATGATGTCCAAATGTTGCATAGCTGCGCTAGTTGCTTGTGTAGAATTTGTGTCATCTGGCTTTTCGTTGAGTTGAATGAATAATCAAATTTAAAGTAATTGTTGATTTAGCGCGTGAGATCAAGTTCGTGACACGATTTTTCTTATTCAAAAATATTTTTGAGCTGCGAAACCTAAAAATATTTTCCTTCATATTCACAATTTTTTTTGAATATGGCCATCTTAAAAATTTTGCTAATACGAGTATGTTTCGCTTGTGACCCCTGTAACATAATTTCAGCTGGTACTACTTTTTATATTTATATACATATATTAGGTGTTTCTTCAAATTGAATAAAATCTGCACTAAATAAAATCTCTTTTCTGCAAAAGTAGCAAATATTTCTCTTTTTTATCTTCTGTTTTTCCGACAGGGTGAAAAGTTTATGTATTTATGTAAGTAATTAGAACGATTTTGCGTCATACCTAGTCAAGTTCGACTTGGAGATGGCGTTGCACATTTTTAATGCAACTTTTCATTCTCTAAATACCTCTTAGGCGCTAATTCATTCCCATCTTTCTTTCTTATGTTCACTGTTTTTCTTCAATCAAGATAATTTCTTCTTTTTTTCAGTGTATTAAACATAATTAATTTTCTTAGCTTTTTACTATGTCTTTCCTCTCTGCTCGCTCCTTCCAAAGTAGAAATGTAGTTTTGGATACAATTTCGAGTATCGGCGTTCCTGAGAGAATTATCACAAGTGCAAAATAACTAAATGCGTACAATTAAACAGAGTATCAAAAACATCGCGAGCTTTACGAGATTGCCAATACACAGGAAACTTACAAGAAAACGGTTCTCGTGAGAAGTTGATTATGGATCAGTATCGAGATATCTAAACTCTAAACCAGTTATCTTAGGGAATTGAATATTGAGAGTCTAGTGACCATTACGAACTTTTTGTTAGCCGGGAAGCTCATGAGAAACATTAGAGCTCTTGTTAATCGACTAGTAGACTAGTCGGCTAACTGATTAGCAAAAGTTGCTAAAAAAAATAGTCTACTTCACCTAATCGACTAACCGTTTCCTTTCGACTTTTTCAACTAACCGCTCCTAAAGAACTAGTCGACTACCTGTTCGTCTTCGACTTTTAGACTAATTGTTTTGTTCTAACTCGTTTTCACCTATAAAAAGGTTGTTTATGAATTTATTGTGAGTAACTCTCACTATTCCAATAATTTTGGTTAGTCGATTTTCAGACTTTCTTTTTTTGGTTACAATTCTTTTCTAGATACACCCTATTCCATGCATACTAGTTGATCTTTCTTTTTTCTGGTCAATGGCACTCTCTCTTACTCCGACTAATTATAATTTTATCTCACTCTCTCAATGACTTATCTTGCATGAAATGCCGTTCAGATTGTGCCTCTGTATAGTTCTAATGTTTTCCCCGTTTAATTTGATAAGTTGCCATCTAAACTAATCAAATAATTCATGACTATAAACATATAGGCCCTAATTATGAGCTACATTCGATTTTCGATCTTCGCTGGTTATCGAACAACGAAAATCGAATGTCAAATTCATATCACGAGCTGTGCAACACTGTCGAAATTTTCTTTGTGCTTGGGTTTTCTATCGAACACAATTTTGCTTTCGACGCTGTATCATAGTGTCGGAAAATTGCAGAAAATGTAAATATTTTGAAATTGTTTTTTTTTTTTGCTTTTTGGCGACCAAATAATTTTTGTTAATTCTATGTATGTACAAAGTCGTAAGTACGAAACAATAACTGAAAAGGCTGTTTTCATTGATGGCAGAATATCCTCAATTTGCAAAAAGGATTTGCACAAAGTTTCAAGCAGCAAAAAAATGGAAAGAATTCTCGTTGGAGCTAAATTAGAAGGACACATGGATTCACTAAATTAGTACATTATTGCTTAAGAAATATATTTAAGTTTTGGTATTTGCAATCCTGAGCACAAAATGGTAGCACTGTTGCTAATTTTAAAATATTTGGAATCGATTTGGCTTGGGTGCATCGTTGCAGCGACTCTTCAATAGTGGAGAGCAAATCCACAAATGCCTCCTTAGTAGTCGAAAGTTTTTTACAAAATGTGTGCACAATATTCATAAAGTCTATCGATAAATATAAAATCCTTTTTGAAATATTACACTTACGCAGTGGAGTTCGTTTATCAAGGATTTGACCACTCCCTTAATCGCTTTCTACTTCTTGCCAATTCCAGTAAACTCTCGTCCTCCTCCTCTGAAGAATCGTCGAAAAATAACTCCGTCATAGTCATATTTTTATTTTATTTTTATTTACTCAAATTGCTTGCAACTTGTACTTAATTTAATTTCAATTATACTATTGTTTAGTGAAATTTACAATAGCGCTATTTTACATGGAATCTGTGCCATAACACCAAATGCAAATTTTTTCGATCAGCTCTTTCGACCACAGTTGAAGATCGAATCTAATTGATAATAAAGGTCATAATGGATAAAATTGCTTACGCAACGATAATGATAATACCACAGAGCCATATAATTAAAAGTGTTGATGACGATCTGCGTGGCCTGGCATCAGTAAAGTCAGCTGCTATCGATGTCTAACAAGAGCGATCCGGTCCACCGTAGATATCTTACAGCAAAACTCGTCACTGAGGAAGTGAGGGTGACTATTGTCAAACCAAGTCATTTATAACGCCAGCCTTCCCTTAAAACCGGTAGCAATACCTTCGTCGACAACATTTTCCTACTGTGTACATACTATAACTATGTATGTACGATGCACTTGCGCAACCATACCAACCACTGTAACGTCTTCCTACCATTCAGCATTCCATCAACATTCATCAACTTCGCAATTGCAAATTGAAATGAGTATATATTCTCGCAAACATATGAGCATTCTAATATTCACGGCTAAAGCCAAAAAAAAAAGATACATGAAGGGCGGTAAATAGAAATCTCATAGCGAATATTAGAAAACTATTCAGAAGAAAAGCAACCAAAACCAGAACCAAACTGACTGCAATTGAGATAATGGGATATGGCAAAAAAATAGCTGAGGAAATAAAATGAAGGCAGCAAAAAAAGCAACAATTGTAGTAATATGTTATAGCAAAAACACCAACAGAGTGAGAACAAGAAATGCAATAACGACAACACATAATCAAATAAGCATGCAAACAGGATATGAAAGTCAAGTGGGCGCGCCGGGAATAAGGAGACAACGAACGACAAATGGAAGTAAGAGTGAAAGTGCGGGGGAACTTACTGCTAAAGCTGTGAAACAGTGTGTGATGCCGTCTTCTCCCTGCCGTGGGGGAAATATACACCCCAGTCGTTCAGATTTTTTTTTCGCTGCAGAAGCCACCTTCATCTAATAGCATTAAAATGTAAATCAATGCTGCTGAGTGTGGATTGCAAGCAATCGCAAATGTTCGCTTGCGCGAGTAAACGAACATAAATATACCCTGTGGGAAAAATTTCAACTAGCAAAAGAAGTTTATGGCTATTACTGGCTTTATTCAGTAAGGATCAGAATGGAATTCATACATTAAAAAAAAAACAAAAAAAAACTGCCTGGATTGTGGAATAAAGAAAAAATGGGAATGAGTGGCGCCAAAGAAATATTTTTATATTTTTATGTAGATTTTTTTCAAAGCAAACTTTACTCCATCGTGAGATAAAAACTCGCGAAGGGTATATAAAGCCACGAAATCTTTAGTTACTTACTCATCGGTAGCCCCAAACTCAGATCAATACAATCAGGCAGATTCTGGAATCCGAGTGAAAGTAAATATGAAAGTGAATCTAAAACCGGTGAATTTAGTTTTTGGTGTCCTGGAATCCAAACTTTTAGCTCGTTTTCGATTCACCCTAGAAATGAACTACACTGCTGATAGTCGTAAATTTATCCAAATTTAATTTTTAGTGAACAAATTGAAAATGAGAGCGATAACATCTGCGGCTATTTTTATAGAAAATCTTAGACTTTCAGATGGATGTGCCTGAATTAGGTAAGTTAATATTTAGATGAGTTTATTGGTGACCGTAATTGGTCAAAATATTTTCATAAACCAGTTCTATGGATTTGTGCATTTTATGTTACTGACGTTGTGGTTCGCAATTCGAAAAAAAATATTTCCATTCCGGCACTACTACAACTGGCGGCCAAGCTGATATATTTGGCGGAAGATGACATTCAAAAAGCTATAGCGAAGGTTACTGAACGTATGTTAAACTTTTTTTGGAGAAAAATATTTGTCCACTAGAAGATTTAATCAGAAAGATCATTTGAAGAAAAATTTGGTATTATAAAATAAACGTTTTATGTGACTAAAAATTTGCTTTGATTTTTGATAATTTTCCGGCGATGTATTCTTCTATTTTTCCCTTCAAAAGTGGTTAAAACTACAATATTTTTAATTACTTACGTTTCGTTTTTTCTCCAAATACACGAATTCAAACAAAGTTGAATGATAACCGAATTTTTTTCTTGTGAATTCGTTTTTCAGACCATGTATATTCACTCGGAATTCAGTTTAGAAAAAAATGTGAAAATAAAAAAGTTTTTTAACACACACCGATACTTTCGTATAAAAAAAAACTAGAGCGGCCTAATCTTGATAAAAGAGCACACTAACTTTTAGTCTGTGATATTTCGGCAGGGTTCCATAATACACCCCCATAACATGTGAGCGTGTTGCATAGTTGCTTTATCTCGACTTTCCATTCCTCCCTCTTGGTTTTTTGTTCAATTGCAATCGCAATCGATTGAAGTGAAATTTAGTTCACTGTTTATTATTGCACAGACAATAAAATCACAGAAATAAATGTTGCTATACTTTTACCATGTATTTAGGGCTTGCATTTTTCACTTACTTTTTTGATAAAGAATGATTACTACAGCGAGTTTTTTGATCACCCTTTCTCTTTTTTCTACCGATGCGAGTTGGATTTTGTTGACGGATAGATTTTGTTTTTGTATCGACTTTGATTTCAGGTTAGAAAAATGTAAATCAGTTATTCTTGATTGAGAATATTTTTAATTGAAATACAAATGTTGAGAATATCCAAATGACTCGGCTGAGTGTTCTAATAGAATTTTATTCTTGAATTTAAAAGGGAAGAGATAAAGTAACTAAAAGTTGCAAACAATGCAGTTGCGTATAAATCTATTTTTAAACGTCAACGTCGCTTATTTGCCACATATATTCAGACACTAATAAAATTTGCCCTAAACTATCTCCCTTTTATTGCTGAATATTTACACATTGGGCATTTCGGGGAAAAATGAAGAATTACGTGAGCTGATCCTGATTGAAATACCTACAAAAATTTAGTTTTAGAGTAACAAAATTTGTATTCAAAAAATAAGTATTTAAAAATGCGTTCAACAGAATCAGCATTAAATGAGATTATTTAAGCTGTCTTTGACTTTTTTGAAAGATTCCCTTAAGAAAAAAATTGGATAGCTCAGTCAAAACTTGACTGATTTATATTTATAAGTTATCATTGGAAAGATATTATTTTCATTGCAAATAAATCCGTTCACGTCGCAGCTCCATGTTATGATTGTTAATACATATATAATTCATGTGCGTAACTCGCAACTTTTTTTTTAGGTACGTAGATGTGAAAATAATGAATAAGAGTTCATCGATAGTTTGTCACCATTTTATGAGTCCACTAGATAGTACTTCAAAGCGATGCTGTACTCAAAAAACTAGCAATTTGTGTATTTGTAGTCATTAACCCGTTCAAGGGCGGCGAACGTCCTAAGCCCGGGTGGGCAGTTCTGCTGGTGGGAAGAGAATACCAGGTGAAGGAAATGGTTTGTCGATATAATTAAGAAGATGAACGAGTTTCGGGAAAAGAGCCCATTTTTCTTCGCATAATAAGTTTATTGTTCATAAGCAATACATGAAAATAATTATTTCATCGAACCTGACTACCGGCCTGACGTGGTTAAAATCCCCTGATTGGTCGAAATCTTTCAATGAACTTTTTTTCCGGTGGGTAACAACCCACTATTGGAAATTTCAGGTGGGTAGTATTACCCACCGTATCCACGTCTTCCGCCGCCCCTGAACCCGTTTGCATTTTTTCGTACTTGAAGT
>OX639994.1:73462271-73485553 GCA_951828415.1 Anomoia purmunda | reverse complement strand
AAGTAATGCGTTCGCCAAACAGTTCTTTATAAAAGTTGTTTCCTTAAATGTAGTTGGCATATTGCATGTCTTCAGTCAACATGCCATTAAATTTGGTAAGGAAATATACGGCAACCGTTCTATAAGGTTCACAGTTGACGATTACTTGGCGTAAGATTTCTTATTGCCAGTTTGATTTTCGAAAAGAAAATTTCGCAATTAGCAAAATTTGTTCTGGCGTTAGTCTATTAATCATGAAACTCCGAACCAAACTGAGCCAAATTGATAATGACGTTGCCATATCCAACAAACCGTTTAATCGCTTTATATGTGAATGGTACCTACATGAAAAACGGTCTATATAAATGTTTGACAGTTTTTCCAACAACTCCATTTTGCTGTTACCATATGACAATTAAAAGGTTGTAATTTTTTCTTTGTACGTTTAAAAAAATTGGAAACGCTTAATCCTGCCGCGGGTAGTATGTACATACATATGTATGTTGATAAAATAAATATTTCAGACAAAGTTGACTCTCAATCAAAATAATATTTTCTACCCATTATTTAGTTTCGCCAACAAAGCCAAAATGTCAAAAGGTTAATTGTCTAAATAGCGAACAGAAATTGCGCACCTGCAGTTAAACTCCACCACTTCACCGTTAGAGTAACGGTTATGTACACATTATTGTATACATAGGCCATTAGATATCTATACGTCAAACGTCAACGAGGTTAGTGGCGGTGACACCGTTACACCAACGGCCATAACGACGACTCGTAGTGGTAACCCGCAGGACGACATATGTGAGACGTGAAAAGGACGAGCTGTGCGAACGCAAACTGCAAGCCTTTATTATATAATATGTGTGTGTGTGTGTATGTGTGCGTTTGTGAGTGTTAGCGACTGATTGTGTGTCCACACTGGTAAAGCTGTTAAAACTAATTGGGTGATAAATTCATTCTAAAATTTATAACTGTTCGAATGGCTCACTACTATGTACGGGTCTACCAACTCCAAGTTGGCCAACAAGCGACACTCCGAGTGCAGGTAAAATGACTAGGGCAAGTGTGGTTAAAAATGTATGCAGGTGTAGCAACAAAATGTAGAGCTTCACAGTGACATTTTGTTATCCTAACGGTGGTTTCGTTCGCTTAGGTTCCCATTCGCATTAGTTTTTGCATTTGCGGAGCCACAAGGGTTCGGCAATGACTGTCTAGACGAGCGCACCAACCATAGCCAATACTGACATTCACCGGCGCACACGCCGACACCCAAGCTACCACGCGATAGCGAAATAAAAGCAGCAGCGGTTATAACTACGGTCCGTAGCAACATAAACAAAAGTATAGCGAAATTTTTTGAGGTTACAGCTGAGGGGAGACCCCACTTTGCTTCTTTCAGCCCCACACACACACACACACACATTGATTGCACATACCGCAAACGCTCTCCATTCGTTAAAGTAAAAAGCGAAAATTGCGAAAGCTTCAAAAAATAGCCGAAACGTTTAAATGTCTACAATAACAATAATAGCATGAAATGGGGAAAAATAACAATAACTGTTTTAACCCTTTTGCGACAGGCGCAAAAAGTTTGGGGGGATTTTCTAGCCGCAGTCCGCGCGAAAATGGCAAAAATTGCGAAACGTAAAAAAAACTAAAGCTACTACAATAAATAAATAAAGCTACAAAAAAGCGCAGTCATTTTGTAATCATCGTCGTTTATGCTTGAATAATGTTAACAAAATAGTTTACGGCTGTGGTGACAAGCTGACATCGCGTGTGCTGTAGGCAATGAGGAGGCCAAAACTGGGAGTTACCAGTAGTACTGACTGAGGAGAAGCATTGTGGCAGACACGTTGGTTGGTCGACAGGAAGGTCTTATGCTATATATGTATGTGCATATGTATGCCTATTTAGCAATGGGAATACACTCCCAAATATTGGACAAGATGTCGATTTCTCGTGTGAGTGTGTGTACATGGTGAATAACACCAGAATTTCCCAGGTAAGCTATATTGGTTTTTGCATATCCGGTTTACTTCCTTGCAAAAATTGTATAGGATCTCATAGGTCTCATTATATGACGTAGCCAGAGTTGTCATATATATATGTAACTATAAACTGAAATAAATGAGGAAGAGTCTAAATACCCGACGCTTGTACAGTAGATTCAAGTGATCCCCGAGTCCGGGAAAAAGCCAAATTTCTTATAATTTCGCAACTCTTTGACTCAGATGTTCACTAGTTGGTATATAGATTCTATATACCAAGCTATATAGTATTTTTCTGTAAAAGGGCGAACCCACACCCCCAATTTAAGGAGAAACTGCTTTTCAATAAACCTTTCCTGCTTGATGTTTGAGATTGCTACCATCTTCGGCTCCATCTGAGCTGTTCATTAGTGCTCATTAAATGCTGTGTAGAACTTTAGCAATTCGGTAGAGTGACTCGGAATGGAAACTAGGCCTTTCGATCCGTCTATGGAGCAGAAGATCCACTACTCGTTATACAATATGAGCGTGGATCGGAGAATTGGCCACTTCGACCATGCACAACAGCCCTCTCCCTGCCTTTTTGCGAAGTAATGACGGCGAAAGTATGGATTGAAAACTCGGATTCTCCGACCATAAACAGCAGACATTCTGCCCGCGATACACCAAGGCAAAGTGAAGACTGTGCCTTGCCCGATACCCATTACACAATATATTTACTAAGGTATTATTTGACAGTTTTAGGCATGGATCGAAAACTTGAACTTTCCGACCACGGCCAACATCTCACTAGTAAGAGAGAGCGGAAACTAGGCCTTTCCGCCCGAAGCGCTAGGCGTCGTAAATAATTTAGTGTAGACCTATTATTTTAAGTGACTTGTAATATATAAATGTATACTTTGTAATATTTTATTATATAAACCTAAATATATACCTGAACTTTTTTAAGTCGGAAGTGAAGATGCTGACACAGGGCCACGCTGCGATCGGGCAGAACGCGAGCTGTAAGGGCACGCTAACGGGAATTGAGAAAGGGATAGAGACGCAGAAGGAAGAGAGAGGCAGGAAAAGCGCCCGGAAATTTTACCAAAAGGTGCGGCGACTTACGGAAGG
Source organism: Anomoia purmunda (assembly GCA_951828415.1). NCBI lineage: Eukaryota > Metazoa > Arthropoda > Insecta > Diptera > Tephritidae > Anomoia > Anomoia purmunda. The sequence goes on along the minus strand of OX639994.1, from coordinate 73,482,464 downwards.
TTTCATGGCCAGATTGCTGTAAGAACAACAACAGCGACCTGAATTGTAGAGGCAACATTCTCCACTTTTCAAAATGGTGACAGTGAAAGCGCTGCCGGAGAAGATAAAGATCCCGACGCAATTAAGATCTCGTCACCCGACCTCGATGAAGTTTGAATAGTACTAACGTGGCTACGGAACAACAAAGCCGCTGGAGCTGGTGGGTTACCAGTTGAGCTATTCAAGCATAGTGGCGAAGAGCTGATAAGGTGCATGCACCAGCTCATCTCCAGAATATGGTCAGACGAATGAATCCCCGCCGATTATAATTTAAATCTGCTCTGCCCAATTCACAAGAAGGGTGATCCTGCAATATGCACCAACTACCGCGGGATCAGCTTCCTTAAAATTTCATTCAAGGTTCTATCGAGCGTATTTGGTGAAAGACGGAAGCCAACCTTCAACGAACCATTGGACCTTATCAGTTTGGATTTAGACCTGATAAATCTACCATCGACTAAATATTCACGATACGCCAAATATTAGAAAAGACCCGTGAGAAGAGGATTGCCACGCACCAGCTATTTTTCGACATAAAACCTGATTTCGACAGCACGAAAAGAAGCCGCAATATAAGAATTTGGTATCCCTGGAAAATGAATACGGCTATGCAAAAAGACGTCCCGCAAATGCACCTGATCAGTCGGAACTGATAAGGACCGTAAGATAGCAAGCGAGGTTTCAGACAGAGAGAGGACTCTTTTTCGTGTAACTTCTTCAACATTATCTTGGAAAATATAATTCAAGCTGCATAATTAAACCGATCTGACACCATCTTTTAAAAGTGTGCAACCACAGGCGTATGCCGATTACATCGACATCATTGCCCTGAACAACCGCACCGTTAGTTCTGTCTTTTCCGTGGAGGGGGCAAAAGTTCGAATTTTTACAAAGTAGAGTACTGTGTTTATCTTGGAACTTGCATTAACACCAACAATAATATCAGCCTCGAAATCCAACGAAGAATCTCACTTGTCAACAAGCCCTACTTTAGGCTGAGTAGGCAACTGATCAGTGTAGCCCTCTCTCGATGAACCAAACCCACACTCTATAACTCCCTCATCATGACCGTGCCATTGTCTGGCGCGGTAGTGTGGACGCTGTCAACATCAGATGAGATAGCCCTTGGAGTGTTCGAGAGAAAGATTTTTGGTCCTTTAGGTCTTTGCGACGGTGAATACCGCAGACGATGGAACGATGAGTTTGTAGTTATGAGCTTTATAACGACAGTGACATAGTACAGCGAATATTGTACGTATGGAAGAAAATGCTCCAGCCCTGAAAGTATTTACCGTAGTACCCGCTGGTGGTGGCAGAGGAAGAGAAAGGCCTGCTCTATGCTTTATATTGGAAGAGCAGGTGGAGAAGGACTTCGGCTCATTTGGTGTATTTAGCTGGAGCCAGAAGAAAAGCAGAGGAGCAACTGGCGCGCTATGTTTAAATCGGAAAAAATGGCCTAGGCGGTTATAGCGCCAATTACGAAGAAGAATAATTGAAGAACTTTAATATTGGCTAGATGAGTAAATATTTATTGTTTTAAGTTTGAATTCGATTTGAATTCATATTTTTGTTAATGTTTCTCGAAACTCAATTAAAATTATTATATTCTCAAAGGATTTTCATACATTAACAGTTTTACCTGATAGACTCCTTATTTAATTATTTTCGCAGCTTTTCGCAATATTTCTATTACTTCCTTTTTTGGAATAACTTCACCATTTGCGAGTCAATTAAAAGACGCAAACGCGCACATTTTTGTGGCAAGTAAACGTCGAGCCGGATTACACTATGTTGCCTGCAACATAACTGTGGAAAAGTCAGGGAAAACTCAAAACAACAACAAAAAAACACAAATAACACAGGGAAATATGAAATAACATATTTAAAAGTAGAAAAAAACTAAAAACATTAAAATATTTGGTGCAGGTGAATTTTTGTAACGAAATACTAAAAGTATGTAAGTCACACAAACAAAACATTTGCGATAGCTGTGTGGCCTTAACCCGCTTCGCATTATCAGCTACTTGGAAGTTTTCGTGTTGACTGCGGCTATGAGCGCCGCGTTTTTTGGCGGCGGTTCGCGTGGCATGCGTGCTTATTACATACTTTTGCGCTGGTAATGCCAAACTTTTTTAATTAAATTTAACTTTTGTATGCCGGCAGTACTGCAACACACGAAAAGTGAACCGGAAAAAAATAAATCTCATATGACTAAATACTGCGAAGGCAATGCCACAAGCATCTGGCAGTCTGTGAATGTAGAAGTCAAGCTGAGCAGCGAATTTTTTGTTTTTGTTTTTGTTTTTGTGTTTGTTTTTGTGTTTGCAACAGGTAACAAGCACGAAAGTTTCAAGGTATTAAATCTCGTGTAAGGAAGTAAGGAGAAAGTTTGTTGGTAAAATGAGTAACATATAAATTTTTTTTTTTAATTTTCTCGAGTTATTAAAGTTTTAGCATGTACTCTTAATTGAAATAACTGTACATTGTTTTAATATAGTCAACTACTTATGAAATTATGTTTAGTTATTAAATATTTTAATTATTTTAAAAGAAATATCAGATTGTATCTATAACTATAGATAGGCAAGGTTTGGTTTAATTCATTAAACTAAAGGGTCGGCTCCCAACATACCGGTTATAATTATCCTCTCCTTTGATCAATTTTTTGACAAATGACTTTCTATATTGAAACCTTTTCATTGGCGGTAAATAATTATTGAGCAGAATATTGAAAAAAATAAAAGTAATGGAATCGAAGTATTTGGGTGTTAACTGCAAAACTGGCAGTTGACTATGAATTCCTTGAGTACTGGAGTAGGAGGCTTCCTAAGCTAAATCCTAAAAGTTTCCGACACTCGCTGCTCATGCCAGTTCTCCATCCAAAAAGAATAAATGCAGTCATATTAATAAAATAACTCCAAAATGCTGTGAATACAAGACGAGAAGTAGGAACACCCAGTATTTTATTTATTTTTATTTATTGTAGTCTACTGTTTTACAAAAATATTGTAGACTAAACGAGAACAAGTTAAACTTAAAACTACTAACAATAATAATTAAAAATAGCTTATAAAAGAAGGAATTCAAAACATTCATATATTATATATATATCTATATATAGTGTTGATAGGATATAAGGAAAGTGGTAAAAAGCAACAACAGCTCACAAGCCGACTGTGGTCCATTGGATACGTACTTGCCAAGCAAGTCATAGGTTGTTGGTTCGCATACCGGTGGAGTCATGAAAATAAATCTGATAAGAAGATGTGGTGATCTCCGAAATAGCTATAATTTCTACCACTCCTGACTGTTGTTGTCTTTTTTCCAATATACTTTTCCTTGTACACTGGCCTTGAGCTAACAAATTAATATTGTCGTTTGAATTCAAAAGTTTAAAAAGCGGTACTCGAGACTGAAAAATCTATCACCATTGCATTATTGATTGCCTTCATTTCTCGCATTGAGGGTAAAATCGGAACGTTTCTAGCGTATTGCATTCTAACTGGACCACCATAAAATTTATTATTGCTAAAAAATAAGGGCAATCCGTTAAACTGTTTTTGATGCCGCCGTAGCCGAGTGTGTAGCGTGTGCGCGCTTCATTCGGTGAGTCCCGGGTTCAAATCCTGGCCGGGGAAAGTAACATCAACAATTATAGAATAGTTTTTTCTAATAGTGGTCGCACCTCGGCAGACAATGGCAAATTGCAATAAAATGAAAATCTAGTTCTACTGATATTAGATATTATTAAAAGAGGATAGAAACACACCAGCCCTGAAAGTATTCTATGCGGTCTGCGTAGCCGGGGTCAAAATAAGGACGATGTTCTCGGCTTTCAAATAACCAAGTTCAGCAGTATTTGAGCCTACTCAGAGTTTCTAAATATTGCAAGTTTTCATTAAAAAGATGGGCCGAGGATCGCGGAGTTTCTTGTTACTTTTGCAGATATGACAAAGGTAGGGTAATTGGTCGGTAAAGCATTCAAATGCGGCTTATTAAGTTTATATGAACCTTAACAAACCGCATTTGCCACTAATCCAGCCACATCCTCAATTCTGCATACTCACTCGGTTGTCCTTTTTTTCGATAATATTACGCTCCTTTTTCTTTTGCTTCAATACTCAATATCCCATTAAATCTTCCAAATTAGCTTTACCAAAAATCAATAGCATGCCAATTGTGGGCAAATTTATTCAAGTCCAACCCAACAACAGCCAATTCTGATTGCTACCAGCCATCGAGCTCGCTTGCCTTAGAAACTGAAACGAAGCTGCTGCCCATCGCAACGGCGGCATATGTGGATTGAATTCTTGCCACTGGCTCTGATAGGTTTAACCTTTTTCTTTAGACTGCCTGCCATTTTGGCAATCGGCATTCGGCGTTTATGTAGATGTTTTTAGGGTAATACATTATTTCCAGGTGATTAGCTGCGTGTCCATGCATTCCACATCAATGAATTTTCGATTCGGTACGCAAGGCCTGTGTGCCAAAAGAAATTCAAGAAAAATCAAAATATCTGAAAAAATTTGTTATTTTTTTCATAATCTCTGAGTTGATTTTCAACATTACATTTTCTAAAAATCTACATACGGGTTTGCCTACAATTTTCAATGTTTCCATGCAAGTTCGTGCGTGTGTGGCGTAATCTGGCTTCATTCACATTTGCGTAACACTGGCTGCTGGCTGTTGGCTGCTGATCGTTTATCCACACGCTTGACTGGATCTTCACACATCAGCGCCGGAAAACGCTGAGAAGCCAAATATTTGCTGGCCATAGGAATCGCGTGTACACATAGTATGTATAGAGTACATACAGATGAGTACATAGCTTTAGGTGCCCATACGCTATAGCAATATATAGTCGTAGAAGTAGATTAGCCAATTTAATGTTCACATTTTACAAAAATTCTTCAATTTATGACTTGCCAAAGGGTGCATGGCTCTTCAAAAATATTTGTTCAACAGGCAGCTTATTTTTATTACCGAAAGCTCATCGGGAGCGAAAACCAGGGTGCTCAAATCTTACCCTCGCAAAAGCAGATCAAGTGAGGGTGAGAGCATTACGTATCTTTGTTCTATGGATTTCTTTTAGACCTTATGCGAATGAAAATCCAAACAATAATAAGACCTGACGTTGGCTTATCAAGAATCTCGCCCAGGGTTTCAAGATAGTGGGTTACTCTACTACTTAGTCGCTAGCAGAAGTCAAAGACTGTGGAGGCACACATTTTGCGAAATTCATCACGGGGCTACCACATAGAAAACAGAAATCAATGTTGCCATCGATTAAAATGCTTGCGTGAGTCCGATCAAATTCACACTTTCAATTCTATATAAAAAACTTAATTTGTTTACACTACAATCTATCAAAACTTAACAGCGGTATGGTTGGAAATAGGGATAATGAGAAAGCAAACGGGTTTCACACGGTTATCGTCGCTGAGTGGTTGAATGCTTGCCTAGCAACTCCGTGTACTATGGTTGGTAATGTTTAGAAAGAAAAAAGTATGATGAGAAGATGTAATGATCTCCGAAATAGCAGCTATCACTTTGAAAAATCGTCGTTTCTCATATTATTCCAATAAAATTACACTTATTTAACGAATATTTTATATATATTTTAGGATGTACCTTGTTCGAATATGAGAAGATGGAAACAATTTCTAAGTCTACGCCTCCATTTACAGACACCACTCCATTGATGAGTTTTCACTTTCATTGCTCTGTTCCTTTACATTAGAGAACGGCTTCCTTACGCCGACCCTTTCCAGGGCAGAATGGTAAGCAGGACTAGTATCAATTGCGGAAAAACCTCAACAAGAACAGCGATGGAGAGTAAACAGGTTTTTATGGATCTGGACGGCAAATACACTACATTTATTTTGTGGTTGTCGGGTCATAGTGATGTACCGGGCAACAGTGTAGCAGCTGAGTCTCGATATCATCCCGCAAACTCTGTATTAGTTCGAGCTTTATGGAGTAGTCAGATAAAATATACGCCACTGAGAGTCACATGTAGGACATCGCGGCAGATCTGACCTTAATACGATAAGACAAGATCTAGACATCTCACCCAACTGGAGCGCCATCTTCTTAGGCTGGTTGATGGCGATGCATGCCAGCAGGATGGGGCTGCAATCAAATGGCTTCGAAAAACTGAAAAACTGAAAATTTTGAAAGTGTCGAATATTACCTATGTATGCCTTTCGCCAAGATTTCTTTAGTTCAGTATTTAAGAATATACGTACATAAATAAAAGATAACGATTCAAAGTAAGAAGAAAGCGTTCAATAAGAATTCATACCAGGTGATGCTGAACGTACAACCACAAAAATATACACTAGCAAATCGTACGCACAATGACAGTGAGAATTGACAATAATCACAACAAACAAATAGCTTTGACACTCAGTCCAGCAAGCGAATTCACTCAGCTGCTTGCTCAGCACCACCTTATATGAATTCGCCTTGGTGTAGTTACTATAGAATTATTTTTGGTTTTTGGTATGGCACATGATACAAAAAAGGAAAGTAGTTTCACTTTGAATGTTTTTGTCATAAACTGTGCTTATTGAAATAAATTGTTCAAGTCGCACTGCCGCCTCAACAGATTATTGCTTTTGAATTTTAATATTTTTTGAGGCATTTTTACTCACAGGATTAATATTCTTACTGGCACGTATCAATAGAGTTATTAAAAAGCGGTTATTGACTAAAATTACTTCAAAAATAAATAAAGCTCCTGCTGGTATGGCGTTTCGCTTCAATCCAGCGCATCCGTTTATGGGGTTAAAATTCTTCACGGAAAAGTGGTAGGAATGAACAAAGGACGAGTTTGGTAATGCATCTGCAGTTAGCCTGCAACCACCGAAAATTTTCTTAATTGTTTTTAAATTTTTTGAATTGCCTAAATATACAGCTTCATCAGAACATCAAAATATTTGGCATTTTACTAAATCCTTTAGCAAATTTTCTTAAGCTTGGTACGCAATTGACGTGGTTGGTTGAAATCACAACAATTTTTCATAGCAGAAAATGACTCGGAGGTTTATCATCGCTTACCGAGGGGCGAATGCTATTAGAATATTTTTTTGTATAATTTTTGGTGTTACTTGTTACGGCCAGTTTTCGAACTAAGGACACACCGAATGTAGCGCCTACACGATACCCAGTCGGCTATCACGGCCGCCGAGTCTTCTTTGCTTATTTTAAAATTATTTGTTTAATTATTTTTTTTTATTGTTGTGAAAGAAAGTTGTAGCTCCACTTGAAAAGGAAATGCCAAAAGCAGAGTTTACGACAGTTGAGCGGCTAAGAAGAGTCATGATGTGGCAGTTGTCAAAGTCAGTCTAAGGCAAGGCGAATTCATATAGGGTGAAGTTATTAAAGCAGCTGATGCTTTCTTCTTCCACTAAATTTGTATTTTTACTTTACCTAAGACATCCCTAAAACGAAAACTAATGGTGTCCATTCTTCTAATCTATTTTATCGTGACATCCTGAAATTTAAAAATTACATGTTATGTCATCACCTTATATGAATTCGCCTTGGTCTAAGCGACCCGGATTGAGATCCAGTCAAGTACTGTCACTTCGTCAACAATCTCCATAAGTTTGTGGGGAATGTCTTATGCTTTTACAACAGTAAATGCGGTCGGATTGTGGACCTTTTTACAACATAAGCAAGTCTTTTTATGATAATTTTTTTTGTTTATTAGTTTTATATAAAACCTTAGTTCATACTATAACAAAAATCCTGCAAATTATTGTTTCAAACTTAATACAAAATTTATGGAAACTCAACAAAATTTTTATAAAAATTTTAAAAAATTTTAGAAATATTTCGAGTAGAAGTTTTAAAATTTATTAAAGGCCAAAATTAAAAACATTTAAAAAAAATGAACGGTAGTTTCTAGCCACTTCCAACTAAATATGCTATAAAAGTGCATACCCAAAAAATGTCCAACCAACCTTCTAAAAAATTTAAAAATATTGATCAACATTTTTTGAGTTTTTATAAACTGTGTATAAAGTTTGAAACACTAGTTTTCATAGGGTTTGTTATAGTATGAACTATTGTTTGATATAAACGAAATAAAATTAACGAAAAAAAATGTGTACTATTATAAAAAGGTTACCATTCTACCGGTTTGATCGTCAGTGTAAACAATTTGTTATTTACAAAATCGAAAGTTTTTTCGTAAACAATCGCTTATTTTGACAATCTCTATTTCAACGAAAAAAATCAAGTCAGCTGTTCTTTTGACATCATCTAAATTCGCCTTAATTGAAACCAAGGCGAATTCATGCAGGTGATGTCACAATAAAAGAATAAAAGAATGCATGCCATTAGTTTGCGTTTTTTTGGATGTCAAGGGAAAAGGAAAGATACAAATATAGTGGAAGAAGAAGACATCAGCTGCTTTAATAACTTCACCTCAAATTAATTCGCCTTGACTGAAAGTTTAAAAAATAAATTTATCACGAAGCAGTATTAAAAATCTTGTTGACTTTACGATGAAATTGTTTTTAACAAATTTATAATTTATAACAAAAATACCTCTTTTCAATTTAATTATTAAAATTCAGAAGTATTTATTTTCCAGTTTAGTTCATTTAAGTCTCCTATTTTCGTTTGGAAATTCAGATTTTGCCATTTTCGCCATAATTCGCAAACAATTTGCTTATGCTTGAATGAATACCAGCGTTCTTGTCTCTTGGGCTAGCAGACACCGAAACTATTTGAATGAAACATATTGTATTACATAAGTGTGCACATATGTAAATATTATGATTTGCACCAATTTAATACATATCTACTAATTTGCCAATGCATGTATGCACACATACATACTTATGCAAAATGGTCGCTATGAATTCGCAATTTCATTTTTCTATTCAATTTGTATATTCATTTTCCACGTATATTTAAGGTTCCAATGTCAATAATGAAATATTACCAGTTGTCCGGCCTGATAAGGATCATCATTGACAGCTCACAATGCTGCCGGCAAAAAGTCAGGAGCGGCCAGCCATTGGCGCGCCACATTAAATTAATTAATGCTGTCCATAAATAAAAGATTCATTTGTGTGATTTTAATTTATTTTCGTCTGTACACCGTTCTCTGTTCAATATTTTCCCTTCTCCTGGCCTGATGGTTTTCGAATTTACTTGGTTGCCGCGCGCTCTTGCCTCTGACCCACCCTTTGGCTTGTCTTCAATGTTGCGCAAAATTTAATCGCTTTGGCTTAAAGTGACAACGTTTGCGACACGACAGGTAGTCGAAGTTTTAGAGCTTTGCATGAACATACAAATGAGAATATATATTTTTTTGCAAATGAACACTAGACTTACTTTACCTTTGGTCCTCTGTCAATTTGCGTTTGACATTTAAATTTCAATAGCTTTCGATATTTACACACCTCGTTCGTGTTTTTTTTGCATTGGTTTTTTTTCCTTCATTTTATGCTAATAATTAGTAACGTTCAAATGCGTTTCTAATTTTTTGCATCAATAACTTTCCATAGTAATCCTTATAATGATAATTGCTTTTGTACTTTTTAATTCTCATTGCAATCAAAATGCTGTCAATGTCAATGGCGTATGGAATTCGCGAATAATTTTTATAAATACAAAATTATTGAGAGTCTGGCACAAGAGAAGCACATATCCTTGTGGGGTAATTATTGATTTTTAAATTAGGAAAGTAAATAAATTGAATTACAGCATTAGACGCAATAGGCGTAGGATTGATTTGCTGGCGACCTAAATTTAGAAGACGACGCACAATGGATCGACTTTTACCAAAAATCATCAAATCGTTTTCGTTATTTAATGCGAAATATATGTGCAAAATTTACGTAAAGTCTTCAGTTAACATAAATAGATGAGAAATTTAAAGGAAGTTTATTTTTAGTACTCACGCGAGAGTTCAAAATAGATGAATCACGGACGAAAAGATTATAAGGAAATATAAGGGATTTTTTAAAACACTGCTTATTAAATAGATTTGCCTGGTATTTAATTTTTTGCATAGAGTATTTATGATCTGATAATCCTTTTAATTTTTCTTTTGGTCATAAGAATTCGGCAACTGCCGTTATTTAAAAGAAATTCTAATTTAAGTGCAAAGCCGAAAATAACGTAACATTTTTAGTAGAAAATAACTGAAATTGGGATAAAAAGTGCATCCCAATTTTTTTAAACGTGTAAAGAGCAAGTATGTAGATTATCTTCGCAAAGTTTCTGTTTAAAATTTTTTCTAAATTTTTTAAAAGTTTTTCCAAGAGGTCGTCAGGGATCACAGTAATGCGTCACTAGAATGTACCCTCGATTTTGGGACTGCTGCGCAAAAAGTCTTGTAATACAAAAATTCTGATAGTCTCGTATAACCACTGTTTTTTTTAAGGCCACATATTTGTTTTGTTTTTGGCAGACGATGGGAAAATATCGTAAGTCTTAACCCACTAACGCTCACTAGCGAGAAAGCAGGTTATCAATTCAACTCAGAGTTGACCAGTTAAATTGATAAATTTGCTTGCACTGCAGAATGTTAGGCAAAACATAAATATTTAACATAGCATTTATTTAGGGTTACATTTTTAAGTTTGTGACATTCTGTCATAAATAAATAAAAAACTAATTTGTCAAACAAAATTTTTCTCAAATAAACGAAAAAATTTGAAACAAATCGCTTTTTTTTGACAATAATGTGGAAGCCATCGAATATGCCGATGCCTCCAACTCCTTTAACAGAGCTTTGTCAAAGCAAAGCGATCACTTCCAAGAGATTAGAGACCAAGCATACCAATCATTTCATTGTTGTACTTCAACTTCCCAAAATTTTTTTGATTTCAAATTTCAATAAATTCATGAAATTCAAAGAAAATGTCAAAAAACGAAATGTACATACATACCCACGGTGTACTGAATACTGAAGGTGACGCCTTTAGAAGTACCACTACTTTGGTTTTGCCGGGTTTGACAATTCTCAACTTCAACTAGACAAAGCTTTTTTCACAAATTAAGAAAAAGAGACACTTTTTTTAGTATTTTGCGAATTTATTTATTAAATGTCTGCCTATAAATTCATACTTTTACACTTTAGAACAATTAGAACACGTTTTTCAATGAAATATTGGAAGTTGTTCAATTTTCTCTCTCCCGTATTCTTGTTTACTAAAGGCGAGATCTGTCATTTCACCGCGGGAAGGCGCAATCTTGTATTCTATCATTCTTGATACATACCCATGTAAACGGATTTGTTTGATGCAAGACAATATCTGGGTTATAAAATTGCAAATTTAGCTCTGAGTTAATTATCTTTTTATTTATAAATTTAACTCTGAATTTCCGCAAGTGGGCCTAAACCTCCGAACAAAGAAAGTAGATCACAAAGAAGTTGCATGACGTTTCGTTTCCTGTGACGATAATTCGCATCCAATTTCACCACATCAAAAACCAATTATATGTATCTAATATCAATCAGCAAAGATCAAACGTGTTCTGGAATTTTGAAATATTATTAGATTTTCTGTTAGAGGAACGGTGGGATGGGCGATGCAACTTCTTTGTAACCTACGTTCATTGCTATGACGTTCATCCCATCCCACTACTGCCGTCATGTACAATATCAATGGTTTGAGCACAAGCTCTCCATCTGTTCCTGTTCATATACAGTCCATCAAAAGTTGCATCTACTTGGGCTACCCCTTTACTATCTATTTTCAAAAGACAATGGATTGCTGCTAAAGTATTTACTTTATTGCACAACTTCTTCCGACTGTTTCTCATAAACTTTAACTTCTCAGGATATACTATGTGTTCCAAGTGCGCGCCCTATTCTGTGTGCCTCGGGTTCGCATCAATTCCGGGGAAATAAAATCGTAAATCACAATCAAATAGTAAGGGAGGGCGTAGAAGATTCCCTGCTTGAATTGAGTTTTGTTTTTTAGGAAGACATCTGATTTTAATATCTGGTTAAAAGGTCTTCAAATACGCCTCTACACTGCATCGTACGACTTAATGTACAACAACTTTACCCAGACAGGGGACACATATAGCATAGCTGAAGTGGCTACTCTTGCTGGCGGAACGCATTTGCTGCTCCTGGGTCCACCAATAACCGAGGGAATTTTTAAATGCGTCCCGCACATCTAAGGGTAACCCAAAACGTGGTCTATCATGGTTTTGTTGTTGTTTGAATTGGTTGTCGCGAAGATTGAATCATGCGGTTTTCGACAATGAAGGTTGATACTTCCGGGTTCTTGCTGGTGGTGGTTATGAATAATTGTTTTTTCCACATAGATAGTTAATGTAAGCGATTCGTTCCGTCATCGATTATGTCCAAGAACCTAGAACCTACCCTTGCGGTACTCCCGATGTTACCTCGTACGTTTTGATTCCGACTTCTTCACCGTACATACTCTGTTCTCCTGATCTCTTTAGCTTACGAGTTAAACGTGGTGGCGTGAGTTCGATCCCTGGAAAAAGTCTGATGAAGAGATGTGATCTCCGCAATAGCTATAACTTCTACCATTGTTGTTTTTCCATATTTTTTTCTATTAGAAATGGCCTTGATCTTATAAAAATTATTGTTTGATATTCTCGCACTATATTAACGTAACGTAACGTTTAGCTTCGATAATCATTTTATAATATTTCCCCCGATTTTAAGATATGTTCACATCCGATGTAAACATCGCGCAGTAGTGTTTATCTCCATCGTTTGTCTGAAGCTGCACTTATGGCATTCGTAACTATTCTCTGAATGCCCGATTTCGATAAATGACAGTAGTCTGTTCGGCTTGTTGATTATACAGCCAACATCTGCCGTTCGGAGTCAAGACGCACACGATAAAATGTTGAAGTTCGGATAAGCAAAGAGCTAAGTGATGTGAGCGCATCTATTCTAACTGCCCGAACGGAACATTGTCGGTTCCCTTCGAAGGCAGCAACCTCTAAAACACCTTCGATGGGTAGTGAACATATTAAATAGGAAAGGCCGACAATTTATTTTCTCAATGTGACTTTCAAGCAAGGCCGCTGTGGTTTCAGCCGAATTTCCCCATTTTCACCGTTCCTTGTTTTGAAAACTCCAAGCTTCCATTGTATTGTCGTTCAATAATTGGGTTGTTCAATATCAAAGAATTGTTACGAATCGCTATCAGTGTTTGCAAGTTTTTACTAGAGATGCGTTTCATAACCTAAAAACCTTGCAAGAGGTAGCGAAAACGGGAATACAAGACACTTGCTAATTTTAGCAAGAAAGAAATTTATTAATGGAAACTTGCAGCTATAAAAAAGTTGGCATTTCAAAACACAAACGATACCAAAGTGGATAATGTGGCAAACCTAACGAACAAAAGTTATTATAGCTAAAGATGTTTACTTGCCAATTATTACTATCTAGTTTTGCTTTAAGTAACCTTTCCTGGTTGTTTTATCATTCTCGCTATTTTACTTCTACGCTCCTGCTGCAAGTTTTTACTGGGATATTTGTTGAAAAAACTATATACGTATTTCAAAAATTGTAAGTCCACAGAGTGCAGATTTGCTTGCTTGCTTTAAATGAATATAATGGAATACCAAATAACTGTTAGGCAAGAGGTGAATTTAGTCGAAGACAGGGCACCGTATATCGCTTTATAAAATGTGCTTTAAAAATATTAGCTGATTTAAATAAAAGATTTTATTTCAGGGAGTATTTTTGATAAAGAACTAGTTGTTCAAAGAAAGCCGATCTATGGTATGGTATTCAGAATTTTAGCAGTTTTTCAGATATGAAATTCAATTTAGTTTTGTTGTGTTTGAAAATCATTTAGTATCTTGTTTGTAACGTTAGTTATCATGCCATTTATTTCAATTTAACATAACACAGAATACCAAATCTCATAAATTATTTAATAGTTTCGAAAAGCAAGTCGTTTTAAGGTATATGACAAATTTTGATCAGTATTGTGAGTTCACCTATTTTAAAATATAGTTTGAAAAGAGTATAAGGCTCCGAAATAAGCAAACGTTTTAAAAAACTGAAATTTTGTATTGAAGTTCAAAAGACACATATCGCAAATCAAAAAATTTTAACGTTATGCAATGAAAACGAAAACGTATACCTATTGCTCTTATAAAAACTATTGTGGCAGAACATTTTTTGAATGTTCTAGTAATTTTTCTTTAAGCTTGCGGCAACCGTGGAAATGATTCTTTGAAAATTTATGTATTATACGAAAGAAGCACGTCAGTTAAATTTTACTGAGAATTTAACTTCCCAACTGATCTAGTGCAGTTTTAAATGGAACTTTGGAACGAAAAATATGCGCTATGTGAGCTCTTGATACAATTACGAAAATTACTAGTTCCATTGTTTGCATTTTCTCCCTTTGTTAATCTTTTGAAGCTTAAAATCCCAGGTGGTCTCAGTATGATGCGGCAAGAATGACGCATTCAGCTAGCTTTTTAAATAAAACAAAAAGGAATAAAAAAAACGAAATCAATAAAAATCACTGAATAGTTGCACATACCTCGTTTTACTTTTTAACATAACAGTTACAATGTTTTACATCCATAAAACTGTATCATTAGTGACTATTGACATTACAACAGTAAAAAATCGTATTCTAAATTGGTAAATAATAAAAACTTTAATTGCCATTGTACTACAACTATTTAACATTTTATATGTGAATTCATTGTCATAAAATGCTAAAAGCCCAAATAGAATTGATTTAAATGGCGTTTGAGGAATTAAAGAGTGGGTGAGGGCTTTTATGTGTTTTGCGTGTTGGAATGTGTGAGTAAATAAGAGCGGAATACTAAGTTTGTTATGAAATGTGTTTTGAGTGATAGAACGGAGTGCGTTAAAGTAGTTTGTAAGTCATATTGTTTGATTTTTATTGAATTTTTAATGTATTCTTTGTTAAAATCAACTATTTTTAAGTGTTTTACAAGATGACGGTATTTTCTTTGCGGGCGTGCCGCAAATGTAAACCAGCTCGTCGGCTTACTGCGCATCAGATGGTATCAGTACCCAGTGTCCATTTCATATTTATAAGAGCCAGTAAGAAGTGTCTCAAATCTATATATATGTATATATCGGGTGCTTGACGAAATCATTCAGTATGTGGGTCTCTACTTTTAGGGGCACCCGCGTAACCTATTCTATCACTGCCACCGCTCGAAATGGTCTGAAAATTTGTAAATTGGATTTTTTAAATTGTATGTCGTGTGATATGCTAGATACCAAATTATATATAACAAAATATAGGTAAATATTATCCCGGTAAAAATTATTATTTTTTAATTAAAACAAACTTGAAAGTATAAACTAATTTTTTCGTGGCACACAAAGGTCTTAGCTTTATATTTAAATTATAGCACAGTTTTGAAGTTACATATTTCAACTGCTTTGGAGGTGGGCCGTCATTTTCTAGTGTAAAGCATTTCCCGAATAACATGCAACTGCAGGTTTGAATAACAATTGGTGTTGTAAAGGTCTTAGGATGCTCTATTAGTAGACGGTGGAACATTTTGATAATTCTCCGAATACAGTCTGTCTAGTAGAAGCGTGATCGGCAAAATTTGCACATAGAGTGCCGTTATCAATATAATTTGAATGCACCTTGATAGCGACATCATTTTTGTAGTACGCATTGCAAAAACTGTCAGTTTCGTGAAACTATTACAAAGTGCACGTTGTTTTAAAAAATGAGTTCCGCGTACGAGAAGCGATTTGAAGCTGTATTTCTTTGTCTACACCCTAGAGGGCCGAAAATGTCACGTTTAGCTGCAGCAAAATATATGAAGAAGTCGAAGTCATTCGTATCGAAGTGGACGAATCGGTATTTAGAAGTAAAAAATGTCGACGATTTGCCTGGGCGAGGCCCTGAAAAAAAGACCTCACCAAAGCAGGACAAGAAGATCCTTGATTTGTTTGCGACGAAGCCGGGCTTATCGTTGCGTGAAGCTAAAGAAGTTGTAGAGAAAAGTGTTGTTCAAATATCGGTAGAGACGATTCGAAAACGTTTAGGCGCTAACGCACACGTTGAAAAAAGACTCGCCTGGACCTGCGCCAATTCAGAACGGAATTGGAATAATGTAATATTCACGGATGAATCTTCATTTTGGGCAAATAGTAACATAAATCGATCTTGGTGTACCGCTAACATTCGATTGCTCCAACGAACTGTTAAACACCCAGTGAAGGTCCATGTTTGGGGATGTTTCTCAGAAAAAGGATTTGGACGCCTTTTCGTGTTTACCAGCAACTTGAATGCGGTTTTGATGAACAAAATTTATCACACAGCTTTATTACCATCAGCTGCGAAGATGTTCGGGAGAAGAGGACACTCTTGGATTTTGCAAGAAGGCAATGACCCCAAACATCGCAGTCGAATGTGTGTAGAGTGGAAACAGCAAAATGGTGTTGAGGTGTTAGATTGGCCTTCACAGTCGCCTGATGCCAATCCGATAGAAAATGTGTGGACAATAGTAAAGCAGAAACTCAGAGGAAAAACGATATGGACAGCAAAACAGTTGTCAAGACAAATTCGGCTGATTTGGAAACGATTGCCTCGGCAACTTGCTCAGAACTTAGTGCAAAGTATGAGTCGGAGGTGTGAGGCCATAATAGCGAATGGCGGTGACTATACATGTTATTAAAAGTATTGCGTACAATAAATATTATAAACGTGTAAAATGTTGCTTATTTAAAACGAATCGGACAAATAGTTTCCAAGTTATGGCGATCACGCTTCTACTAGACAGACTAAGTACAATGCTCTGCATGTGGATATATTTTTATAAGTCCGTTTTCTCTTTCATTTCATGATTTTTGTGTTCATCTCTACAAATTAAACTTTCAGATCTCTAGATTTTTTTTATTCAGAGCGATTAATCAATTATTGTTTTTTGTTAAGCAACTTTTAATTGTTAATGCAATCGGACATTCTTGCTTCGAAATAGGATTTGTCTTCATAAAGATCGTGAACGTTCTTCAGTCATACCATTTCAAAAATATTTCGTTTTTAAAGTTATCAACCTCTATGAATTTTTCTATATAGATTTTTTGCTTTCTTCTATTTTCGAAGGAAAAACTTTTTTTACGAAATAGCACATTTCAAAGAGGAGATACTTTTTTCAAGACTATTCATATAGAATTTTTTATAGGCATTTGTTGACTTTTTTATTTTTTTGAGCGATTACTCTAGTGAAGTTTATCACGTCGGCATTTTTCGATTTGAGTGTTTTGCATGAATTTACGCTATTCATGAAGGAATTAATATATTCCAGATCTCTGCCTAAACTGTTTTGGATTGTAATATACAAATCAGGCGAGTAAATTTAGGAGATTTGCCGCCCTAAAGCTCGTTGTCGAAAAAATTAAGTAAAGTCCGTGAATTCACCTGAAATTGTCTTTCAAAAAATATTTATTTTATTTATTTATTCTATTTCATTTAACGTTTTCTTAATACTTGCATATTAACAATATATTCATATATGTTTTCAGTACCTCTAAATAACATGCAGTATAAGGAAAGTAAAAAATATTTTAATTCTAATTTTTAATGACAAAAATAGTTATTTTCTTTATATACTACTAGTTAATACCCATGACTTCGGCTACTACTTCTTTTCAAAATACCTAGCGCCAATGTTGAAAAGTATAAATGTAGCTAAGATGAATTTTAAAATAAGCTTTATTTAGACTATGACTATGGGGCATTGTTTTTAGCATCACAGAATTTCCAATTACTTAGTGTTAAAATCTCTCAAGTGGACCCCCAAAAAACGAAAGTCGTCATTTGTAAATGACATTTATATTTTCCGGAAGCAGTTATGGAAACATAATACTCTGCAAAATATTTCACTAAAAAATTAAGAATTATGCAAGTTATATGCAATTGTTTTTTAATGCAGTGTTTTCTTAAAAAAAGCGTTATTTACGAATGGTTTGGTGTAATTGAACGCGCGAGGCATCAAAATCTTCAGAAATGTTTGAGGAATAAAATGGGTTCAACAATGTTGCTGAAAAAAATTTTTTTGTTATAAAAAAATTAATTTGTTATAAACAAATTGTTTTTTTTTGTGACTTCTAGGGCTTCAATTTTGACGGGACAAAAAGTCAATCGTTCACAATACTCTGTAAATCATATTGTAGCAAAAAAAATTTAGTAGGTATGAATATTTTTTTAATTTTCGCGGTTTTTAGCAAGCGTTGCAGAAGCCGGTAAGGACTCGCGTCCGAGCCGCGAGCTTCGCGAGTAATGTTTCAGGCACTATACCACGTTTGTGAATGTTTTGCGTTAGAAATGTATTATAACTCTACTCATTACGGTATATACGAAATATCCGAGCCCAAATAAGTTTTGAAATATTACATACTGTATGAAAAATTACGCCCTTAAATGTTGCCTTGTATTTAAGAATTCTTCTTTACATAAATGATATAATAATATGAAACAAAATTTATCTTAATGAGGTTCCGGAATGACGCACATTTTTCTACTGCACAGCAACTTAGTAATTTGTTTTTAATGAGTTTCCCATAGATAAGCTCATGCTCGGTGGTCGAAGACTGAGCTAGTCGCGATTGTTCTATCATTGAATTCAGTTACTCAGTGCACCTTGAAGAAAACGTTTCTACAATGGTGAAGCCAAATTCTTGCTGCAATCCAAAGAACAAAAAAAATCATAACAACGTTATTACAAAGTTAAGCTTAGTAACAAACAAATGGAAGTCTGCTTTTCATAAATTCGAGGGTGATTACATTTGTGCTTCTTGCAAATTGGCAATGTATACTGAATTAAAAAGTAAACCAGAAATAGTTTTCGACAAAAGTGAGTGTAGCAAAATAAGTGTACACAATGAGAATGTCATGAGTGATGACGAATGCAACGATGATGACGGCAATAATGATGAAAACTGTTCATTTACAACAATCGACAAGGCTGTGAAAAAGGCTAAATTGATCAAATTACTGGAAAAAGTAGCAGATCCTTCTACCTCGTCAGGGCAAGCGAATATTTGTTATACTGAAAAAGAGCTTTTACCGGAAGCTGTGAGTCTCGTTCAAAGACTGAGTGATAGTTTTCCTGGAAGTATAACTGATGATGTTTGGGTAAATGACATGAAAGACGCTCTACAAAGGGCAACAACATATGCAGAAAAATTATATTTGTTGACAACTGTGCCAAGTACTTGGGGCGTGAAGAAAATTCAGAAATCTCTACAAGTGTCACGCTGTATGGCGTCCAGAGCAAAAAAGCTGCGTGTTAAAAAAGGTTTTGGCTCCTACCCTGATCCAAAAAAAGGGAGACCTATCGATTCTGAAATCGTAAAAAATGTAAATGAATTTTACGTATCGGATAATATTAGCAGAGTCATGCCTGGTGTTAGAGATTTTAAGTCTGTTGTGATTGGTGGACAAAGGAAGCAAGAAACGGTAAATACAATTGTATATTTCACTTAAACTTCCAATCTGTCTTCTTTTTAAAAATGTGCACAATACATTATTTTAAATTCATTTTATTTCAGAAACGCTTGTTATTAGGGAGTCTTGAAGAACTGTACCATAAATTCATGCGTGAATATCCAAATCAAAAAATTAGTCTGTCGACCTTCAGAAGATTAAGACCGAAATTTTGCATTTCGGCTGGTGCGAAAGGGACGCACAACGTCTGTGTTTGCAAAATTCATCAAAATATGCGGTTAAAATTACACGGTTTGAAAAAGGAATTTTGCAAAAATGGTTCTAACTATAATCCCACTTATCACGACTTGCTTCAAGAAATGACGTGTGTGCAATCGACGTCGGACTGCTGTTTATCTTTGTGTTCAGAATGTCCAGGAGTATCAAAAGTAATCGAAGGATTGAAATCCCACATAGTCGCTAATAATATTGTACAGGTGACTCATAATCAGTGGTTGAGGACTGATAGGTTCGTATATTTCAGTGATAATGAATTTTTCCGAGTTCAATGTAGCTGCGAATGTCATATCACTGAATAATATTCCATATATTTTTATATTTATTCGCAGATGTCAACTACTCAGTAAAACAGAATCGACAGAAACGTTTTTGGAGCAGTTAACGTTGGATTTGCCTGTTTTACTTAAACATGATTTTATCGCAAAGTCTCAGGCTGTTTACTTGA
>OX639994.1:73268720-73462071 GCA_951828415.1 Anomoia purmunda | reverse complement strand
GTAAGATCAGTTTTTAAGGGGAAGAATTATAAAAAACCAACAATGATAGAAGTTGGTAGAAGTTACAGCTCATCAGACTTCATGCAGGGATCGAACTCACGTCCCCTAATCCACTAACCAACAACAACCAGACATTCATGTAATAGCGGCAGACTGCCGTACTTGAAATTGTGTTTGCAATAATAGGAAGAGGAAAAAGCAACACCAGTATATACAGCTTACTTGACTCATCTCGTTTAGGCTTGGCCTTATTGAGTATAAGCTAGGGGACGTGATCGATCCCTACAAGATGTCAGATGAAGAGATGTAGTGATCTCCGAAATAGCTATAAACATCTACCAATGATGTTTTTTCAATAATTCTTCTTATTAAAAACTGGCCTTGAGCTCATAAAAATTATGGTTTGATATAAAATAAATAGACCCAAAAATATTAATATATGGATAAATACGTTTATAATTTTGCACCGGTAAAATTTCTTTTGCCATCGCTTACCTCTCGTATATATTGTTGTTGTAGTTTTTTGGTGTCAACTTGCTCGTTTCTTTACGCTTGCCTAATATACTGCACGACAAACAAACTTAGTGAAATTCTTCAGGGTTTATAACTTCTACACGAGGTTTTTTTTTAAGAATGCAGGTGTTGATCGCACATTACGAATGCAAAATGTTGCTGGAAGCAAACCAAAAAATGAGTACCCCTAAATTTTTTCAGGCTTCTGATATTTTAGATCCCCTTGACTTTAACCCTTGATCTCTCAAATAGTCCTCACGCTTCAGTACTAACAAGACATCGACGGTAACAAAGAGTTGTTATCCACTAAAAATATATTTTACTATACATATTATTTATATTGATATTATTTTTAGTAATAAGCTTAATCAAAATATGCTAACAGTTTTTTATGGCTCACACTCATTAACACATTACTTAATCAAAAAGCAGCAGCTATGAGTAATAAAAAAATTTAAGTGCTTTAAGGAATTTTTAACCAGCTACTGAAGCAAAGCACTTACATAAAGCTATTAATAATAATAAGAAATAAAGTTCTAAGTTATATTAATTTAAACAATAAAATTTCCATTTACATATTTTGTGGTGTCACGCTCCGCTTCGTGCCCGCCGGTAAGCTCATAAAATTCTCAACACAAATAGATCATTTGAAATGCCAGATTATCAGCAATAATAACACACTATTTTAATAGCACTTCGGAGGAAACAAGGCGTGACATGTTAAGGAGAAATGGAATAAAATACAAAATGAAAGTAAAATGGAAATAAAAATACGCTATTTCACGTTGAATCAGTGAACACTGGAAAGAAACAAGAAACGAGTGAAAAAAACTAAATATTTACTAAGCAACGGAACATAATCATTCTGCCATAAGTCATGCCATTAAAAACGAGCCGAAGAAGTGCGGTGATGTTGAAAACTTTCAAAATCATCAACGAGCACAGGAATGCAATTTCATAGGCCGATCTCGTTAAGTGTGCACCAACCTACCAGCCGTTAGTCAGCCGTGCAACTCTGGAGGGAAAGCCCATAAAAATACCAGCGACTTCGAGTAAAAGTCATAAAGTGGTGTTAGTGGTGGCGTTAAGTAGCTGCTGCAGTCAAGTTAATACTTGGCAGTAGCGACGAATGCAGAAGACAACACTTAAGTGCCAGGGAATTGATAATAAAATTTCCCCTCCAACAGAGCTGGCAAAATGAGTGGATTAAAAAATTATATAAAAGTTATGGGCATGTTGTGCGAGAGATCATTAAAAATATGGCTAAAACATCGAATTATATTGGACATTTTTTACACATGCTTACACAATTACGACTGTGTTCATATTAGAAACATATACATATATGTACAATTGTACATATATTATACGTTTATAATGGTACGAGTATATGGAAACTTGGGCTAGTAGGTCTATGTAAAGATTAGCGCATTGCACAGCGTGAATTTCGTTTTGTATGCCAACCGAAGTTGGTTTGCGTGCGTAGATTGTTAAGAGTTGCATATTTTTTTATTTTTTTATTTATTTCCAATTTCTTTCAGACAGTTAACAATCAAGCTTACGCTAGGGCATCAAATTAATAATATTAGTAAACTTTGGTTTAGGTAGAGAGAAATAAAGGTCTATAGTAGCTGAGAACTAATTAAATTCACAAATTCCCCAGTCAATGGGTGCATTACGGGTATAATTCGTTTTAAAGCGTAAAAAGACAGGGAAGCATGAAGATACATGCCTTCTCGGTATATTCAAATTTATTCTACCCAAAAGCTGCTGACAGTCGCATGATCCTTGGATAATGCAGAAAATAAGGACAAAATTTAAATACTTTTATCTGACGATTTTAGATTAGGCAGCGATAAGCGCATATTATATGAAGGTATGGGATCAGATAATCGTAGTGAACGTAATGCAAATTTCAGAAACACCTTCTCAATTCGTTCTATCCTATCGATATGGAATTGATGGAACGGACGGCAGATAATTGCTCCAGATTATACCGTACAAAAGAGGTATATAGTAAATTTGAAACCCAAAATCAGCGTTCAATATGTCTGTATTAGCGCACCAAAGAATGACGCGTTTGCTAGTACATATAACAAAATTGTGAAATCTTAAATGCAAAGGGTATAGAATGTGGAAGAATTTGACAAAGAAGTTTCGGAGTTATACAAATTTGCTCTAAGGAGGGCAATATCACAGGGTATTCCCAACATTTATGATTCCATGTATTTCATAATCAATCTCGTCTACCAACTTTGAGCAAATTTACTTGTATAGCTAATAAATATCGGAGCTTTTTGCCGTTATATAAGAAGTAGGGCTTGACAATTTTTTACAATTTTCGAAATTTTGCGTATTGATTTGAAATGCAATATGTGCATCCAATTTGATGGAGTTTGGTGGCATAGTTTTTAAGATATAATGGCTTGTTCGACAGTACGCGGTGCCACGTCTAACGGGTTTTTCAATAGTGACGCTACAAAAGTAGACCGATAGTGACAGCAAACGACGCCATATTTTCTCCCGCTCTTTTGACATTTCTCTGCGTGCCCGTGGTGCCCATGCAAAAGAAATCGAGTTCCATGCATAATGGCATCGAATATACTTTTGCAGGAATAAAAAATTTAATTCATATCCCAAACCGTTTTTGTTTTACTTAAGAAAGCTTTTGTAGCGTTCCTATTGAAAACCCCGTTATTACCAATTTTTTTTGTTCCGTGTATTTGCTTGTGCAAGCTTATTCAACATATCAAATTCAAGCAAAATTTTCTTTAATAGTTACTAAATTACGGTTTTTTTTTTAATTTTTAAAGGTTTCTGTTATATGTGGGTGGGTTATAATGTGATGTGTCTACCAAATTTGGTAGAGTTTGGTAGCATGGTTTCGGAGATATACTTATTTGCTCTAAAGTGGGCGGTGTGTTTTTGGTGTAGCCCCATCCTTCGTATCAAATTTGAGCGAACAGCCTTTAATGCTGACTTAAATATTTTAAGATTTTGGTAAATTACCATTATATGAAATGTGGGCGTAGTTTTTCGGCGATTTTAAAAATTTTCCGAAATTTTAGGGGCTGGTTTAAAATGCAATATGTCCACAAAATTTGGTAGAGGTCGGTCCAGGAGTTTCGAAAATATAAGTTGTTATTAAAAAGTGGGCGGGGCTAGGCCACACACGCATTCCATTCCAAATTAGCTTCAATAGTTACGGAAATATCAAAAACCCGTGATTATTGTCTGATTCATTTTCAATTTAAAAGTACCTTGGGATCAGGGCAATGTGTTTACCAAGTTTCGTTAAGACAGCTCAATATTTACTCGACTTATCCGACTGACCGGAAGACGGACTAACAGAAGGACATGGCTTAATCAAGGTCGCTATTGATTCTAAGAATTTTTGTATATATATATACGTCTATATCTATCTAGCTTATTTTATGCTGTCACAAACAACCGTTAGGTGAACAAAGTTATAATACACTGGGCACCACTGTGCTCGGGTGTAAAAGTTGCCGGTAGGTGGCGCTGCGGTCGAGATATTTCCAAAAATCATATTTATCATTATATATATATTTGAATATCTTTTTTATGGACCGATTTGACTCAAATGCGAAACGGAGATTAAATAATTATTTGACGTAGTTAGTTATCCAATTGAATTTTTCAATTCATTAGAACCGCCTGGTATGCTTAAATTTCAATATCGGCTCATCAATTATATTACTCCGAAATTTATATGCGCCTGAATTGTGTAATGGCACAAGACTGGCAGTAAGCAAATTGATGCCAAATTTAATTGAAACCCCAATATGGGCTGGCAAAGCAAAAGGTGCAATTGTACTCGTACCGCATTTTCCAATGATACCAACATAAGCCATTTGAATTCAATCGTTTGCAATTTTTAATGCGTTTATCATTTGGCATGCCCATCAATAGAGCTCAAGGACAAACGCTTCAAGTTTGCGGATTGCATTTGGCGGAGCATTCCAATTTTTTGATCATTCATGCTCCAGATGGAAGAATCAAAAACGTTGTTTATCCAAATGTATTGAAATGGGATTGATTTTTTCTTATTTTCAAATAAAATGAATTTACCAACTGAAGAAAAATTAAAAAAATGGATTTTTCATTTTATAATTTCATATAAAATAAATTATAGTACGCGTAGCTGGTCAGCTAGTAATCTAAACAAAGTTTCAATAATACAAATCGAAAGTGTAAATGACGTTATTATTCGACCAACTGTTAACAGCGTTAACATTTGCTCCAGAAATGTGGTTACTAGCAGTGTTTACAATTTTCAGTAACAAAATTACTGGTAACAAAATAAGGGAGAAACCCCAATTTTGTTAAAGTTAACCCACTAACGCCGAGTTCTAAAATAATATAATAAAATTATGGATAAATTTTTTGGGCACATTTAGGACTCCGTTTAACAAAAAGCTTTTTAAGTCAGGTTGAATAATCGTTTACCTTCTATGTTGAGTGCCTATAGGCATTTTTTGGGCTTTATTGAAAACACTTTAAGTTAGTTACAAGTTCATATTAAAATTGAGAAACATATTACGCGAATTTTCTAAATCTTGCAAAACCCGTGCACGGAATACAAAAATTTTCATATCCGATAAATGCCACATCTGAACCCATGTTTATTTTCTTATATTGACGTACAGCGAAGTAATTGCAACCCTGTGCCAGCTGTGTTTTATTATTCCTTTGCTGATATTTTGTTGGAAAATGTAAGCTTTATATATTTTCATACCTTTTTTTTTATTAATTATTAATGCTTTTTTTAACATTTTTAGATATAAGTGAAAGAAGAAGGTACGCCACCCGCTTAAACGGGAAGACATTAACCCAATAAGAATTGGAGCGAACCTGAGGAGACGGGTTTTGAGAGTTGTTTTCCAGTTTGTTTAAATATTCAGTCTAATTTGTTTTTCTATCTTTTCCGGCTCCAACTGCAAACTTTTTTAGGAACGCTTTTTAGAATAAACACAGTTAGGTGGCTCCTGTGATTTTGTAACGTAGAAGGTACAACATTTGAAGGCGTAGTAATTCAAGGCGAACAACGATTCTGCAATGGGGCGTACTATAGGATTTTTGCATTTCGTACAATCTTGTAAGACTTAGAAAATCCCCGTATTATAATATGAGTATAAAAGTCCACTTTCTCCATAGTCACCTGGACAGGTTTCCGAAAAATTTTGGAGATATGAGCGAAGAGCAGGGAGAGCGTATGCATCAAGACTTACGCGTCATGGAAGAGCGCTATCAGGGTTTCTGGGATACAAATATGATGTCTGACTATTGTTGGTCTCTAATACGTCATTTTCCAAAGTCGACACATCGGAGAAAAGCTTTAAAACGAAGTTTTTTAGAACTCAATGATTAATTGTTTCTTTAAATAAAGTTTTTCTTATTAAATACATGTTTTTTTCTGTCTAATACCTACATAGCTGAAACTCAGAAACTAGAGCTGATAAAAATATTCTAATTATATTTTTGAAAATAGCATATTATATGTAGTCAGCAACAGCTAAAATTTCTTCGGCAACAAATGTACTGTAAACTAGTGTTATTTACTTTCGGTCATTACACCTACATAATTTTTTTTCTTGCAAATGCTGATGTCTAGCTCAAATCGAAACGAAAGTGAAAGAGCCGAGCTTTTCGGAGCTTGCAAAGCTCATGTATATCAGAAGGATTTACCGTATTCTTTTGTCAATTTTGGTTTGACAGCAACCAGTCTTGGCGTTATGCCATCTTGCAAATCTTTTACAAATATTTTGCTACATCTTTTAGCAATTGTAAAATAAAGCTTCTTTTCTAAAAAAAAAGTTGCTACATTTTCCATCAGCACGATTTTTGTGAAGAGTGCCTCAATGCACTCTTAACCATTAAAGGGTTAAGCTGCATAGGTGCATTATTTACGGATTTATGCCATTGTTACAGTTAAAATAGAATGCCATTAAATTATTTCCGCTCACTATCTACTCATACCAATGCACAATTCCTGCGTATCCCCAACAATGACAAACAAACTCAAGCTTGTCATGCCACACAATTGAAGTGAAGATTAATTACTGCAACCTTTTGTTGCACGAAGCAGCAGCAAGCGAATGTGCAACAACAGCAACACGTACGAGTAAAGAGGATACGCCGAAAGCGCATGTGCTCTTATCTCAAGTGTGGCATCTGAGCAGGCGATAAGAAATTTCCAAAGCGCGTTCTAAGCATACAAGTCATATCTATTCCTGCGATTATCCACGTCATTGTCGCTGTGTGTGTGCGAGTGTGTGTGTGTTCGAGGGATGCAGCTAAAGCAGCCACTAATGTGCTTTCTGCGGCCAACCTCTTTCAGCTAATGCATCTAATAGCTAGCTATTCCATAGCGTCGCTGCCGGGCCCTTTATGTTTTTTTTTTTGAGATTGAGGTTTAACTGCGTGGCAGCTTGCGTACCTGCGTGGAAGCTGGTTGTCTGCTTTTCGTAGGTGTCACCATATCGATGCGATTACATAATAAATTTTCAAGATAGCAATTATGTTTACGCACCGAAATGCAGCACTTACTCGCTCCATAGTGTGACATATGGAGTAAGACTTGCACGGATACACCATATGATATTGTCCCAATGTATCAAGCCTTTCTTTCGGCTGTCACAAGGCACATTTCCCGGACACAGATTCGGTTGGTACTATTGTGCCTGATTCTCGAAACGCTTCAGAAATGCACACGGAAGCAGAGTAGCTTGCCTGTAGGAAAAGTCTGAGTAATTCCTCGTTCTGACCTACAACTACGAGTTTATCAATGTCGAAGGACTTTAAGTAAATAGTTCACATACTGACTCTAGCCATCAATCGTGAAGTTCTGATGACTGCGGTTTTTACCTTTCATTTACAACTGTACCGTTCACCAAAGATGGACGAAACTGACTCAATTAAACTTAAATTCAACGTACACAGAGCGAAAATACCACCCACAATACTCTATAAATCAGAACAAAATTTAGCGGAATGCTCTATGGTTTTTTCCAATAAGAAACCCTTCTTATTATGACTGGATATACATAACTTTTAAATAAAATCAATTAAATAATCTGTAAAACTAAGATGTCAACCCTTCAATGTAATTAGCAAGGTGACCCGTAGAATTGTGATGAAAACATTTTCAATAAAATCTAGAATATTGGTTTTCATTAGAATTTCCTATTAATTTTGGTAATCCAATGATCTCTTCAATTTCAAATTATTGTCACCTAATTTTTATTAAATAGATTACTTCTGAAAATAAATATCACACCTTTTTTTACTGTAATCATACAAGTTTTACTTATAATTATAATAAGATTATGTATTTTACATTACTAGAACATGTTTTACATATTTGCTTATAAATTTTATACTTATAATCCTTATTTTATAACTTATAACTTAACGGCCTTTGAGACAATATTTATAATATTAAACTAAAAACAATACATAAATAAAGTATATTATTCAAAAAGTATATAAACCCTACAATCACTGCCCCTGATTAAAATATATCATTTATATTGAATGAATATACGTAATTTTGAAAAATAATTAGTTTTCCTTATAAATAAGTTTAATAATAAAAATGAGAGATTCTCCATATTAATTTACCATCTATTATTTTTAACGTAAAATCAAGGATATTTATTGTTATAATTTCATAGTTTTGGACAAAATTGGATACAAATTAATAAACGGATGTTATCGCTTTGCTTGCAGTTGCTTCCCTTTTCAATAAATTTGAGGATCAATTCAAAATAAAATTAAGACGATTTTCTTACTCTCCTTTGTCAACAAGGCTCTTCGATCTCTTTAATTATAGGTGGGCTTTTTAGCCCTAAGTAATTTCTTGCGTTCAAAATAGCGACTGTCGGAGTTGTTTGTAAGCGCGTACAAGATTTCTGGACGATCTCGTTAAATTCTGATCAATCAAACTCTGAAAATTATCTCTAATCAAACCTGCAATGAATGGACAACTAATGGACATTACGCAGATTGGTCAATGCCATATGGCAACTAAAATTTTTGGAAATTGAAATCTACTTCCTCGAATGTTTTTAAATATAAATCAATGAGATCGGAAAATGCTTAAGCTATATCCTTTTAATTCATAAACGTGTTCTCGACTCTTTCAATATAAAATTTATTGGTCACATTGAACAGATAAGAGCAGCAGCGATGCTAGTTTGATCTGTCTCATTTTAAGAAGCCGCTGAACTGCCAAACTTCATTCACATTTTTTATTTAATGGTTATTTGCGAGCTTTTATTGATATATCAGCCTCTTCACCCTTTCCTTGTAAATATTTCTATATCTTTTTTCGAATTTTTAGCATAAGTCTTCTTGATTTGCCAAGAAGAGTTCAATATTTTTTAAGTTAGTATGGCTTACATTTTCAAATGCCAAATTTTAGTTCAAGAAGGAATCGTCATTTTTATGAGGTTTCCAAAAAATAGTCTGCTGCAAATTTTGCACTTGCCACAAGGTATATACTACAATTTTAGTACTGTTACAGTTGATTATATGAAAGTAAATAACTACATTACTTTTACTTTTATTTGATGTTTTACTATAATATTTTATAATACTGAATTAATTTATATGTTTTGCTTTTATATTTTAAAAGTGCAATAAATGAGTAATTGAAAAAAATATTTTCCCTTTTTTTAATTGTTTGGGTTGAAATATTTTTAGGAAGGAACAATTTTTTCTACGGTGTCCGGCTTTGGCTTGGAGCCACTGTACATCATTTTGAAGTTTTCTGAAATTGTAAATTTCTGAATTTGAGATACAATTTTTTGAATTTGAATCGTAGCTTTCTGAATTTGAAATGAAAATATCTGAATTTGAAATCGAAAATTTAAATTTGAATTAGAATTTTAAATGGAAATTCTGAACTGGAATTGTAACTTTATGAATTTGAATTGGGGGTTTCTGAATTTTAAATACTGAATTTGAGTTGCAACTTTATTAACTTTAATTGGAAATTCTGAATTTGAGTTGTAATTTTTTTAACTGGAAATGAAATTTTTAATTGTCACTTTCTGAATTTGAATTGCAACTTTCTTAACTAAAACAATGTAAAAAGGTGTACATTATTTTGAAATTTTTTGAACTCAAATTGTAAATTTCTGAATTTGAATTGCAACTTTTTGAAATATGTAGAGCTGAAAAAGGTGCAGATGTATCTCACGAATTTAGAACGAGTTCGCTACTAAGGAAAGAGTGCACATTAATGAAAAATTCTCTGAGCATCGCTTTGCCATAGTGACAGATCGTTTTCACCGAAAATAGCATAAAAGCGAACCTATCGAATTTCACTATGAACAAACGAGCTCCATAGCAGCCAATTTTCCTACAGGGCTCACCATATTCTCGCTTTGTAGGCGTGTTGCAGCATACAGCATGTATGTGTTTGTATGTATAAATGTGTGTGTGTTGGTACTCAAAATAGTGGAGCATGCAATTAGCTCAAGTAGACGCATAAATTTCGAGCTATTGTTAAAACAGTTTTTGGCTTTCTCGATGTCATTACTCATTACGTTGGTTACGCTATGTTTTTCTTATATTTCATATAATTTTGTCTTACTGCTGTGGTATATTTTTCTTTGTTTCATACTTTTAAATTTGTTCTTGTTTTTTTTCTAGTTTGGTTTGCTGCTGTAATACACCGGAATTTCGATTGCATATGAAATTAAAAAAAGGGCCGTGATTTGTCAAAGCCTTTCTATGACCGTTATGCCAGCTCTTTGTTGCCCAATTACCTTTTTGACTCAGACGTTTCTTTTCCCTTCTCTTTAATTGGAATTTTGTCAAGTCTAATTAAAAGCGGATATGTATTTGCTGTCTGTTGTGAGATGATTAATGAGCCTTGGCGCTTCTAATCTGCGGAATTCTGATATTTTTCTTTTTGTTCATTGTTTCATTTGCTCCTTTCGATTTCTTTTCAAGATAAAAATAAATCGTTCAATACAGTAGTGTTGTAGTTTTTCAGTACACATATCTTTCATTCAATATTTACAATGATATGGCTATTTAGAATAAAAAAAAATGCCCTAGAAACATCAACTTACTGAACAGAAATGTAGAATGATTGGAGAATGCTTGGCCAAACAAAGTGGGCGCACATATGTAAGTACAGTACTACATCGCCAATGAATTAGATATTTCAAGTAATAAAATTACAGAAAAAGTAGATTATATTCGATTGGCTGCTACGACTGGAATAAAAGGTGTTATTGCTTATTGAGCTATTTTTATATTTGTAGTGATGTAAATTCGGAAAATTATTTAATATCTCATTTGTTACCTGCTTGCTGTATCTAATTTTAGAAAGTGTAGAAAATCAATTCAGTAGTAGTATATGTACATTTGTATTTACATATATGAAACAATTATACACGGGTGGTCCAAATATGTCCACATTTCGCGTAATGACAGCTACTTTTATTAATTATCGATCGCGTCAAATGTTCAATAAACTAAACACAAATCTTGCTGCTGCTGAGCTTCGAATGGCGCAGTATTTTTTTTAAAGAGATGATGAAGCATTCCACGGAAAATTTTCGAACCTGAAATGGCTGAAAATATGTAGGATATTTATCGCTGAAATTCCAGTTTTTGATAAACTATAGTTTCTTTATAAAGGGAAATTAAAATTTACTAGCACTCTTGTCTCATACAAATTATTCTATTGTAGTTCTCTGTTATCAAAAAAAATTTTAAGCTAATGACTAGATTTTTATTTGGATAGTATTGCCAAAAGGCAGTCAAAGTGGTAGGGATGTAAAAATTGGGCATATACAGTTTTAGTCTTTTTATGTTTCTTTTTTGAAAAAGGTCAAATAACACTTTCGGATTTCGATAATAGCTGATTCGCAGTAATAATACGGAATTTGGTCCTTTTTTAATAAACATCTGCTGCTAAAAAATTTGTAAATTTGTAAATACAGCTTATAGTCTCATCTTGCTTTAAAATATCTATCTGCTCTTCCACAAGCTGGAAATGTCGATAGGCTTCGGCCGAATTCGGCTAAAGTTCGTTTCGATTATGACAAATCTATTTAATTATTCGTAGTATTTCTTAGGGTTGGTATTTATTATATACAAGTTAACATAAGCAGCACATAAGGCACAGCTTTAGCGGTAAACTGCCAACGTAAGCGTCAGCGTTAAATTTCAAAAAAGAATGAGATACATGGAATCAAAAGTTTTGGGAATGGACGTGGCACCGCCCACTTTAAGGCAATAAATATTTTTTCGAAATTTCTTTCTCAAATATATTAAATTTTCGTACATACATTGCATGTCTAGTCAGAAACCACAATATTGAAGATTATAGAAATCAGACGATCACCTCAATTAGAACGGTAGTTTGCAATAAACCATAAGTATGGATATACATACATATTACTAAACCATTTAGCAAGTCATTTCAAGTTTGGTACAACAAATTTTATTGGGAAGAGGAATATTTTCAAAAATTAAAATTTTTCAAATTTTTTTTGTATGTGCAATAGGTCGCATAGCATATTTTATGCTTGCCACCTGCCAAGAAAAGTCGAATTAAATTAATTTATACACAAATTATATGAAATATTAAAATATGGGTGTCAGCCGGCCCCTTTTGCTACGGATAAGGATATTTTAAAAAAGTTTTTCACTTTTATAAAAAGTTCGATTTCATTAAACTATACACAAGGTTATACAATTTAAAAAATACGAATGGCAAGTTTTCGTCTCGGCAATAGGAAAGTACGTACCTATATTTTTGAAAGGGCTGTCACCTGTCGTATGGAACAGAGACCTAACCCAATTTTTCTGGTCAAATATGCAATGACAATTAGTAAATAAATATAGGCAAATATATATATATATGTATATATTGGAAATTGTATACATCAAATATCATATATCTACGTCACACGGCTGGAAAGATAAGTAGTTTCCTCTTAAATGGTGGCATGGATTCGACTTTTTCCACACAATGTATAGGTACTGTTTATTTAAAATAAAGGCTTGAGCAGGTTACTTAAAGTTGGATAGCTTTAAACTAAGACTTATCCTTACTTGTTATTGTCTAAAGCTGGCATCTATTATGGATGATTTCGGGTGATAGTGGTTTTAAATTTATATCCCAAAATTCCAAACAAATCGAGAGTTATTGGCGCTATATGGCATTTCATATGAAAATTTCAAAAGTTTTTGTTTGCCCTTGTAAAATTTTACATTTCATAGTTTGTGCAATTAATTTGCCAACATGTATGCAAAGAAATTTGTTGTTTGTTTTATTTATTAAACGAATTCGAGATGTCATTATAAATTCCTTACCTGCAGCAGCTAGAGAAAAAGTATGAAGGCACTAATTATATTCATATTATACGCAGAAAGTTGTGGCCTCAATTAAATATATAAATAACGAAGCGAACAATTTGCATCAGACATTTTTTAAGGAACTTTATATTTTTATTTATAACCTTTAATATACTTAGGTTGAACTCAGAACGGTATCTAGTATGTATCACCAAAAGGAATTGCTTCTGATTTACTAAAAAACTATCGCAGAGTTACAGATTTCACTAGTCGGCAAAATAAGTACAACAAAAATAATTCCACGACTATGTACCGCTGTTCGATTTCATTAAACTATACACAAGGTTATACAATTTAAAAAATACGAATGGCAAGTTTTCGTCTCGGCAATAGGAAAGTACGTACCTATATTTTTGAAAGGGCTGTCACCTGTCGTATGGAACAGAGACCTAACCCAATTTTTCTGGTCAAATATGCAATGACAATTAGTAAATAAATATAGGCAAATATATATATATATGTATATATTGGAAATTGTATACATCAAATATCATATATCTACGTCACACGGCTGGAAAGATAAGTAGTTTCCTCTTAAATGGTGGCATGGATTCGACTTTTTCCACACAATGTATAGGTACTGTTTATTTAAAATAAAGGCTTGAGCAGGTTACTTAAAGTTGGATAGCTTTAAACTAAGACTTATCCTTACTTGTTATTGTCTAAAGCTGGCATCTATTATGGATGATTTCGGGTGATAGTGGTTTTAAATTTATATCCCAAAATTCCAAACAAATCGAGAGTTATTGGCGCTATATGGCATTTCATATGAAAATTTCAAAAGTTTTTGTTTGCCCTTGTAAAATTTTACATTTCATAGTTTGTGCAATTAATTTGCCAACATGTATGCAAAGAAATTTGTTGTTTGTTTTATTTATTAAACGAATTCGAGATGTCATTATAAATTCCTTACCTGCAGCAGCTAGAGAAAAAGTATGAAGGCACTAATTATATTCATATTATACG
The DNA here is from genome assembly GCA_951828415.1 of Anomoia purmunda. Taxonomy (NCBI): domain Eukaryota; kingdom Metazoa; phylum Arthropoda; class Insecta; order Diptera; family Tephritidae; genus Anomoia; species Anomoia purmunda. Next base: position 73,448,187 of record OX639994.1, on the reverse strand, counting down.
CAGAAAGTTGTGGCCTCAATTAAATATATAAATAACGAAGCGAACAATTTGCATCAGACATTTTTTAAGGAACTTTATATTTTTATTTATAACCTTTAATATACTTAGGTTGAACTCAGAACGGTATCTAGTATGTATCACCAAAAGGAATTGCTTCTGATTTACTAAAAAACTATCGCAGAGTTACAGATTTCACTAGTCGGCAAAATAAGTACAACAAAAATAATTCCACGACTATGTACCGCTGTTTTAACTGTTTATTTTTGATCTTCCGTTTTACTGACAAGGTGAAAAGGCGATATATATTGGAACGATTTTCAGCCATCCTTTGTCAAGTTGGGTTTGGAAACAAACCGATTTCGGCGTTGTGCCATTTTCAGTGTCACTTTTCGTTATTTTTAACTTTTTTTGAATTTCAACGGCAATTGCTCTCCGAATTCCGGATTAATCTTATTTGATTGCCTCCCAAACAGAGCTCCAAAATAGCAGCTAACCGTTTTAGGTCTTAACGAAATAACAATAATTATATATACCTATCTAATAATACTATAGCTATTTGGCACTGACATTAGTTAGCTCGACGGCCGAACTACTCTTACATTTTGTGGTGTGCGTCTAGATGTTGTACTAAAAATTGAGAGGTATACAGGTGTATGCCGACTCTAAGCGGTAGATGACTTTTGCGAGAAGTTTTTCTTGTCAAAAGTACATTTGGAGGTTTCCATTGCCCAACGAATGGCTGCTACTTTTACTAAAAACCCCTTCAATAATATTTTATGTTAGTTACCCTGGTCGAGATTTGATCCCAGGGCACTCTGGCTCCGTGAAAGACAGGGATTTTCTGGATAAAGTTCACAAACTTTTAATGGTTGTCATTATGCTTTATTTATTGCCATTGAGAAAGCAGCACGAACGTAGAACGGCTAGCCTATAAAATCAAATAGCAAAAAACTTGAGATGATACGGATTCTTGAAATCAGAGGATCTCCTCCATTTGATTTACCATTGATAATAGCTGAATCGATGATTTTGGATAACCAGATCTAGTTTCATTGCATATTCGAGAGGGCTTAGAGGAATTATGGGCACACCAATTTTTAGTGACAATCCTTGTGCAGGCATCTCTGGCGTCTCTGGATTCTAACGAATCTAAAAGTTCAGTGGGATTAATTACTCAATTTATACCACGTTGATACAAAAATTGGGTGAAAATGAAATTAACATTGTTTTTGCACCAATTTTGTATGTACTTTGAAAAAGTGGCAGCTGAAATAATTTCGCTCATGCCGCCAACGCTTTAATCCTCTCAAGCAAAATTTAAGTTCATCAGCTGGTGTTGATTTACATAGGCATTGCCGGAAGAGTCTGCCAGAAGCCACCAGCCAACAAATGGGAACTCCACCGAGTACTTACCAGTTCCTCCCAAATCTTGACGTGTTGAATTAAGTGATTCAAATGACTTTATGTGACACGTCACCTCAGATTATCAGTTTGTATGTCATTAGCGCTTGTGCAGTACCTGAGTCTCTACGAATGTTACATGAAGGAGTATCGACGAATTTCATATTTAATGTCAAATTTAAAATTCAATAGGCCTTAAATCCAATGAGGTAGTAGCAATAACAGATGAAGCAATAGCCGCATTCGCCGTTTATCACTGTAGTTGTAATTTTTTTAGAGACCGATTAATGGTCTTCCACCAGGAGTTGTTAATTTACTGAGATGAATGTATGGACGTTTTCCGTATTGAGTTGTTGCAGAACGTTCTGGTGATAGAAGTTCATGAACGATGGATCATTGAGTAAAACTCGGCTACGAATATGCACTTATATAGTTACGGAGATGTTTGAATTTGGCTCTTTTCTTGTATGAGGCGTGGCACTGGCCACTTTTCCATTTATCTGCGTCAAATAACTGGCAAAATATGATGAATAGTATTTATATAACCTGATATATACGATCTACATACATATCAAATATTGAACATCTATGAAGGTCAAGTAGTTGCAGAGATATAATGAATTTGGATTTTTTCTTGTATTTGACGTGGCTCTGCCCGTCTTTTTCCAAAATAATATATGGCTTGATCTGTAGAACACATACGTATACCCAAATAAAATTCTCTCGTCCATTGGGCGTGGCTCCACCCATTTTTCCAAAGTTATGTACAGTCCAATTCTAGTCTAATTCATTTTTATATACATAGATAGATAGAAGTGCAATTTTATCGAATATTTGCAATTTTTTATATGAATGAAAATACTCAACACCGTCACTAAAAAAACGCTATAAAACCGCGTTTAAGGGCTAGGACTATTCGCACATTCGAATATCCGGAAATCCATGCGTATATAAAGTTCGAATAGTATTGATATCTGGCTAATATTCGTTGGTGCAATTATACGGATATCCGGATTTACGAACATCCTTTTAATATTCGTATTTTCGGATATCCAAAGGGAATCAATGAATTGGTGAACAATGACAATAATCAACAAACACATTTTGTAAATAATATTTCGTTGTGTTTTTCAAAGGTCTAATAGCTTTCTATTTTCTTAGTATACCCATTCCACGACTATCAATAAGCGTACATCATTATCCGTTAGGAAACGAATGGAGTAAGACACCTCGTGGACGAAGTTTGGGAGAGCGTCATATAGAATTGACGTATTATTGTAATCACCTATACTAACAAATATACTAGCCTTTGCAAGAAATGATAACGTGGTGCATATTCCCGACCGGCAATTAATACTGAAACATTTTTGCTTTCTCTATTCCCAATTTATTTACTTATATTTTCTTTATGGTACATTTCACTTATTTCTGATATTCGGATATCTGAATATTATCACATAATTATTCGTTTAACTCTCCGCACTGAATTATCATTAAACAACTGAAACTTTGCTGAATTTTTTTATATGTTCAGAACAGGCTACAAGCAATGAAACTAATTTTATAACATCGGCACGTCTGAACCAGAAAAAGTTGAAAACCTATGGAATAATTTCAATAAATTGTTTCTAAAACTCATATCACATTTATATCTACAAATGAATCAATGAAAAAAATTTGCGCCTAGATGACCAAAATCTTTGAAGCAATAAATAAAACTCTGATATTGTAATTTTAAACAAGAACCGGTACATAAATACACAAATATCTCAACCCTAGCAGTTTACCGGGATTAATTCATATTTTATACTAAGTGTATCAGTTCGATATATCATCCAGCAGCTCCTTTAAAATCGGTTAAAAAATTGAGATATAAAAATTCTCCCGTTAACGCCTTTTATCTCATTAATTTTTTTTTTTTTAAATACCATTGTCTTCTAAGAAGTGACTGCTATTTGAAAAACTCTCTCTATAACTAGATTTTTCATCTACAGGGACATCAAAACAGTGGGCTATCTATTGAAGAAGTCGCAACTAACCTCAGTCACGTAACTTTTGCAAATTAGTTGTAACCAACAAACTAAACTTCAATAACTTAAAATCCTCTTCAACTCAAGTTGCGTGTTATCACTTCCGATTGTAGGCATAAAATTAGAATACGCTTGCGTGCAGAATATCGTAATGGAATTGCATTCTTCGCACCACTTTTCGCGCGCACTCACGCACTTTGCAAACAAACTTCCTAGCATTTTATGAGCTGAGTGAGATGTGGAGAAGAGCCGACTGTATTATCATATGCGGCATAAACTTAGTCGTCTCATCCCAAATATCAGCAGCAGCAACCTGCGACTTAATCTCACCAAATTAATTTGCTACTCATCCGGGAGATGGTTTTGTTGTCGTTGTTGTTGGTTGCTGGTTGCTGGTTGCAACAGAACTGCCAATATTCAGCACTTACAGGTAGGAATATTAAAGCAGCACATTGTGACTGTATAAAATGAGTTTGATTCTCATAACACTGCGAATTGGTGGTTTGTAGTTATGTGCAGCTTGCGATATGCAACTCCACATTACGAATGCTTTTGCCGCATTAACGCAATGAAAATGCCAAATTACAAGACTAATTCCGGTATTTATTGTATGGCGGGTTGTAAATACATGCATTTTATTTGGCTTTTTAACGCTGAGCGTGTGAAGCAGCGGAGGAGGAGATGAAGTGGGATTGATAAAGCAAAGGAGAAGAAAGCGTGTTAAACCAGGTGTTGGGGGTTGCCAGATTTTAGGTATGCGTAATACCACATTTTTCGTACAATTTAAAATATTTCCACGTTTGGCGCTTACATCGTATAGCTCGATGATTGGCCGAACCTCGGTGAGCTTCTTGAGGCTTCAACACAAATTGAGGGACCCACAGTTTTGAGCCGAGTTCGAACGTCAAATGATTTTTGTGAGAAGTTTTTTCATGGCTAGTAGTTTTGATATTCCTTGGTGAGAATTAGAACGAAACTTTTTTAAGTAAAAATTTCAGGAAAAACAAATAAACAAAAAAATTATATTAATTTTTTAATCAAAATGTATTTTCTTTTTCAAACAAGTCATACATATACTTTTAATTTGATAAAATGTTATATAGTTAGTTTTATTTACCTATTATAAGAAATTATACTATATTTGTGTTGCTCACGAAGAGAGAATTGGTCATACTGATTGTTACGATTCGAAGGTCTCTTGAGTTGGATCAGCAAGGATTATTTTTGTTAATGCGTGGCTAAAGGCCGCCTACGCAGAAAGGAATTGTACGCAAAAATACTGTGGCCAGCGTAGCTGGAGGTAAATCGGCCAGGTATAACGTTTAACAAAATGATATCTGGGGGAAATGGGATCATATTTCTCGCTATTTACGTACCGCCGCTTAACAAGCCATTGGTTTGTAGAGACCCCTAAAGATCGACTGTCTGGTGAGGACTGCTGCGGAAGGAAAGTTGTTACCCACACTGCCACTCTACGATAGGGAGAAAGTCGAGAGATATAGGGATTTTAATAAGGAATCAAGGCGTATCTTCCGAAAGAAACAGAGATGCACGAGGGGCTTGAAATGCTATCCAATAGGAAGAAAAGTAGGTTTTAAGATCTGGACAAATTCCTGCAAGAATGAAAACAGCGATCCATGACAGACATACAAACTACAATTAAACTATGGAATAATCATTTCTCATGATGTTTAATGGTGGTGGCACAAAAAATGTTACAGACGATGAACCTGAACCTCCGATAGATGATTATTGAGTCGATAGCTTGGCTATAGAACAAGAAGACAAAAGGGAAGGATCCTCCAATATCGCATATCAGGTTCTGTCTTTCGTTTCATTTGAAGTACTGAAGTCTACCATCAACGAAGTCGGGACGAAGTTGTCTATATACTCCGATGTCTTAATTTTTGCTTACAGCGAAAATAATACCGCTATTTAAAATTACTTTGAGCAACACCACCAGCTCCGTCAGAATCGGGAAGGACATCTACCAGCCGTTTGAAACCAAACGAGGTTTCAAACAAGGTAACTCTCTTTCGTGCGACTTCTTTAACCAGATGTTATAAAATATAATTCTAACTGCTGAATTAAACTGGTTTGGCACCATATTGAATAAAAGTGTGCAACTGTTGGTGTGCGCTGATGTCATCGCCCTCAATAACCTTACCGTCGCTTTTGGTTTTTCCAAACTGTATAAGGGAGCGAATGGATCTGGAAGTGAACGATAGTAGAGCAAAGTATCCGGTATACGCTGGAAGTGGCAGTTGTAAAGGAAGGCTTCCTCTGCTTGGAAAAATAAAGTAAAAAAGAGTTGGCATCATGTGGTATTTCCAATTGGAGTCAGTTAGCAGGAAGAAGGAAAAAGTGCCATAAATGTTGAACTCAACCAACATCACCAATTAAGTTTAGCCAACTTCATAGATCAGCTGAGTGCTTCTTCAATAAGTAGATCATTAAAAGACCACGTGGACTAAAATTATTGATGCTTAGAAGAAGAAAACTTTGACAAAAGTTGTTGTTATAAAACTCTTCTGTGTTTGCATTAGCAAATCCTATCAACAAAGTTATATGCTTTTCTTCCTTGTTCTTCTAGGTATCAAAAAGCAATGACTACGTATATATGTATGAAGTATTACTAAAAGACAGATTATAATACATAAAAGAGGCTACATTTTTTTAGTTTCATTAGATTCTGAGTTTTCCTGAATTCAGGACCAGTTTTCACTCCTTCCTTTTTCGGAGTTGAAAATTCCCATATCTGGCTACACTGTTGGTAGTGACTGCATGCCATTGGGCGTACCACTAAGTGCATACAACACGCGTGCCCTGCATGCCGCACGAAGTTGAAACCACGCGCGTTCACGAGCTCGCCCCTTGCATTCGATACGCTGCACAAGTTATCATTGGGGCAGTTAACACGACTAAATGAGTGCTACTCAAACTAGTTTTGTCATAACTGGCTTACATGCTGCATGCAACACGCCGCTAATGGCGACAATCGGCAGCAAGAAAGTAGGCACATTAGGAAGGAGGGAGGGGACGCTTGGGCAAGCGAACGGAAGTGAGGAAGTGAGGAGGGCAATTGTTTAAAGCGCAACTCGTCGCTACTTCACGCCTGAGCACCGGGTTTGGTGCTAATTTGCCAATGAAATGCATTTTATTACGTTGCAAGTGGCATGCAATTAATTTGCAGACAAGTTGCAACAGCAGTTAGCTGAAAGGTGCACTTTTGGCATCTAATGTTGTTTTTCAGCTTGGAAAAAAATGCAAATAAGGCGAAGTAAACTTATAGCTAAACTGAGATAATCTGCTTGCCATTATTATTGGTTGCTATTTGTTTGAGTGAATTAGCCTTTGCCATTTCGCAGGTGTTTGTGTGTGCGAGCATTTAGATGTTTAGCTCCGCAGCTGGAATACAATTTTTATTGAACTTGTCACACCTTTGGAGAGCTAATGGTGTGATTCATGCAGGCCCGACAAAAGGGGTGAGATCGGGGATGATTCCTCCCGGGCCCGGAGTTCTCAGGGGGCCCGGTGCTCTGCCACAATTTTTTGCAGATTTTTTTTTCCAACAATTCACTATCATTTTATAACAATAATTACGTTTCTCAGCAATCAACATCAATGCAAAAAGAAAAATCATTTCAACTCCAATTTAAAGTAGAATCGTGTCTGTTATTTTTCTAATATGAAAGTTCACACATATGTATTTAAAAATTTAAAAAATTACGTCAACAAAATTAATTAGCGTTCTTATTAATCGGAGTGCTGTTTAAATGAAAACGTCGCAGATTTAACTAAATATATTAGCCGAATTTCTTTCTTCATTCGTTTCGCACAGTCCTTGGACTAGTTCGTTGAGACGATTATATATCAATATATGTATCTGTAAATAACACTGCGGAACAAAATTTTGTGGTCGGAGATTTTTAAGTCGATTTAGGGTAATTTGGGGGCGCTGATTACGAAAATAATATCAGTTTTGTCGAATTGGTTCTAGTTTTTCAGATAAAGACTTTTAAATATTTCACGAAAAAACCTAATTAAAAATACCAATATGGATTTAAATTATATTTTTATTGCGCGCCTGTATAAAAATAAGAAAAAAAATAAAAAAAATATATTCTTTTCTTTAATTAATTTTAAAAAAATTACCAAAAACTTTTTCTGTGGACCTCCTATGATGTCGTTGCTCAGGACAATCCCGTATTAAGTGCCCGCAGTAGTCTGCCATCATGTGGTCGTCCCATCGACCTTGGTATCTTTCTTCCATTATTTGTATGTCCTGATGGAACCGTTTCACCTTGTTCCTCACTGTAATCGCCTAGGTTGTCCGGGAATTTGTCCAAATGACTATGTAAATAATGTAAAATCCATATTTTCTCTCACTGGCCAGTGCTTTCTAATCCAATGTTTATTTCTTCCACGACTGTCCCATAAACATATAAAACAGGACTTTTTAGTATACCCACTTTGTTGGGCCATTTACAAGTTGCATTTACAAGTCACGCGGTCGATAACGTGCAGCGGCTCGCAGGGACTGTTAGAGTTTTCAGGTATTTAGGCGAAGTCGTCGAATTAATGTTTAGTTGTATTAACTCACCCGACTTAACCGGCTACCCTTGCTCTCTTGCAAGATAAATAAAATATTTAAACCAACGAACTACTTGTTTTAATAATTTATATAATTTTTTTTCATTAATTTCTTAAGTTTCGTTTATCTCAAGAACTAGAGCCAATCCAAAAAAAGTAAAAACATAGTTCGTAAGCCTGCTACTAATGTTAATAAAAACTATTAACAAAATCAGAACCGCAGGTTTTTTTTAATTTTTGTTCCGCAGCGTAATCTGATTTCGTATGATTTGACCGTTAGAGCGCGCACCTATTTCAGAAACTTACATATGTACATATGTACAGATACATATTTGAATGTTCATAAATAATACAGACATGTTATATTTAGTGAATGCGTTCCCCAAACATGATTGAACAGTATTCGTATTGGTTTAAGGAATTTGTTTTTAAAAGTGGAGTAAAACAATTATTGGGGTCCAGTGGGCTTCATAGGAGCTTTGGTTGTTTTTTTTAGACTGCTAGAACTTTAAATTGAAATAAAACATAAAAAATGAAGTATCATGGCAAATTTATTTGATTTGAAAGCTATTTTCATGACATTTAATATATAAAAAACGATTTTCTGGCATATTTCCGCCACGACTAGCTTTGGTGAAGCGGATGCGATCAGTCCAATTTGGAATTTTCATGTTGTGGATGGACAAAGTCCAACTTGTTGAGCCCGGCGGCGGATAGACAAATTCGGATATTCTCCAACACTATCACTTACAGCACCAATATTTTCTTCTGCTCGTACAGTTCTTTGTCTTGTTGTTGGTTTTTCATCGAGTAGAGTAAATGTTATTCGAAATTTATCAACAGTTCGACGAATAAGCCGCTCTGATGCTCGATCATGTGGTCCATAAAGTTCACGAAGTGCTCTATAAGTTTGGCGAACAGAACACTGATTTTTAAAGTAAATTTCCACAATTTGTAAATGTTGTTGCGGCGTCATTCCTTTTACGATGATTTGTCAATGCTTACTGAATATAAATGTCAAAACGAAATGTCATTGACCAGCTGTCAAGTGACTGCTATCCCTATCGAAAGTTCTATCAGTCTAAAAAAAAATACCCGTTACATATACAAACAATATAATGATATTTCTTTTTAAATTGATGTTATATTTTTTGTGTTCTTGAACAAATAGTATATACTATTCCCAGTTATTTTTAGTTAATATCAACAGGCAACAGTAATTAACAATGATTGGATATAAATATTCGGAAATCAATCATAGAATCAAAATTATTTTTGAATGAATCAGGTACAGGTTCTTTGTAATCAGAGACATTAGCAGCATTTCTTTAATTTTTGTGATTATTTGTAAGACAAATTGAATTACTAAAAATTAAATTTTAATAGTTATTATGTATATTATATTTTTGCAGATCTGTATCAATGCTTCTTTTGGGTACTTGAACTGATCCTCATCAAGTTGTAATAAAGATACTCAAGCACATGTAATATCAACAAAAAATATACATATAGTAAAATAAGATTAATTTTTTCTTGAAATAAGCGAAATGTAATGTCAATACATCGATCAATCAGGGGCTCGCATCCTATATCCTCCCCGGACCCTGATTTTTTCTCTACGTCCCTGGAGTCATAATTTTATTTTTTTGTTTGCAGTCGTTGGGGTTCCGATAATCAAATATTTAGTTATATTAATTACAATTTTTGTATTATCTTTCATAAAAGTCAGTAGTTAATTAAAAGTTGTTTTTTTAATCGATATGTTTTCAATTAAAGATAGCAGTCACAATTATATTTTTCCCCCGATCAAAAATAAAAGTAAACATATGGGAGGGGAAAAAGATTGATTAATACCATGGTGAGATTTTGAACATATTCGTAACAGTCATTAATAGGGAAACATACATATATGTAGCTATCGAATTTCATATTGCACATTCCTTTTTATTTTATTTGCAATAAACGAACCTATTTATACTTGGCTTTAAATCGTCCCTGGTTAAACACTAACCGTCCTATTCTGGCAAATATAACTTATGTTCTTTTGAAAGGCAATCACGGACAGTTTGAAGGACTTTTTGTATTCTGGAACAGAAATCTTACATAAAAAGCTTTTCTTTGATCATCCACGCAGTTCGCCATACGAAAGGCAAAATAGAACTTTCTGAGATAGTTACCCCAGAATAGACATTTGTCTCACAAAAGATTTTTGTCTTCGAAAAACTATGGAGAGTTGAAAGACACTTGCTACAACTACCCTGTAAATGCCATACAATTTTCGACCTAGTGAAGTCCAAATATTTGCCAGTTCATTACTTTTTCTGAGTTATATTATTTAACCCTCTAGTTTCCAATTATAATTTTTTTACAAAAAATTATTTAATTGTTAGTTTTGGGTCAGAATAAAAGAATTAACAAAAAAAATTGAATAAGGTAAGATAACCGATTTTTTTGGAGTCGGAACCTTACACCGCCTACAGGCGGTCTTGGAAAATGTAGCCAAAAAAAAATTTAACACAGTTTATTAAGTGACACAGAGTGCGGTATTTAATTTCTTATTAAAATGATACGTTTCACTGAACTTTTTTTTTTCTATGAATAATTGGAAAATACATACATACATATAAAGATCCAGGTTACTTTTATTACATTTTGTGACGAAAATTGCAAGAGCAATAATTTTGCTGAGAAAAACAAAGGTATTAGATTGCATTTGCGGCCAATTTGCAGAAAAAATAATAAGCCAATAAATGAACGTTTTTCCAATTTGCTCGTGGAAAATGAAGTGTGCGGCATAGACATTAGTTTGTTGAGCAATGTGTTCTATTATATTAACGTCTAAAAAATATTCGAAGCACCTAAATGGTGTATCAAGTCTTTTCAAATCATCTCCCAATTCCGAGGCAGAAAATTCAGTAGCTGATTTATCCAGTACTAGATGTTTTTGCAACAACATTTTTTAAAGATCGCCGATTTCGGATCTAGATCTGAAACGGGGCCAATAAAAGTCCCTGCATTATTTATGAAATTATCGTACATGGAGCGAAGTTGCTGGAGACGATAGGTCAGTGATTCCACTATTTACTGCTCGATCAATCATGTCGCTAATTCCATCACTTACTGGAAAGTTTTCCTCGCAAGGACCATCATCTAAATCATCCTGTGTATTTGCTATTCCATCCGTACCACCTTCGAAATCCTTCACTTCCAAAATTTTATTTTTCTCGTTATCCGATAGCGACGACAATTTACACGACCATTCACGTTTCATTTGTTTTTAGGCTACAAAATGCCTGGACATTTCCACTTGTTACTTACTCGTATTAAAATTTGTTTGCCGAATGATCCCAAGACCCCCTCCAGACGGTGTACCTTTCCAAGCAAAATAAAAGCGTACCGCAACTTTTATTTTCCAACTGTAACTATTTTGAATAATATAATGATAGCAGCATCACACTAATATTATGTATTTTACCCACGAGCACTAATAATATTTTATTTATTATTTTGTTTTCCGTACTATTCGCAAGATAATTATTTTTAGTGAATATCACACAATATGAAAATGTGACGACTGCTACAGCCGCCGTGGGCATCAGATCGCAATGAACATGCAGGCTAATACAATTTTTTGAATCCCCGAAATAAAAAAAGAATAAATGAAAACGCAAGCTACAATGGAAATGGCAAATATCAGTGTAATCAATTAAGCCCGTCGTGATTTCATATCTTAGAGTATGCAGAGCAATAAGCAGTTAATTGTTTAAGTTAAAAACAGTATTAAAGTCAAATTCTTGGACAGCCTTTGGACTTAAAAATAACTTTAAATTGGGATGTGGTTGAGTTTTCAGTTACTCGTAGCGTTATTTTATTTCACTCTCCCTAAAGGATGTTTTTTAAATATTGCTTATTCCGTATCGATAAAAAGACACAAACATAAACATCTTAAAATGTTTTAATAATTGTTGGATTGGGTTGGAGTTTTTTTTTGGCAGTTTTCGAGCATTTCATAAATTCATTATCCCACAGTTCGCGTTCGGTGCTTGGACCATCATCTTGCTGCTGGAAGATAATTGACGCCTCGAAGGCCAATTTCATAGCGGATTGTTTTAAAATGGCTTTTAAAATATTTAAACCGAATAATCCAATTGTTCACCGTATTTGCCGCCAAGCATACTGATATCATCACTAAATCAAGGGATCTACTAGTTCTAAATTAGCATTCATCTGAAAATATGACTCCGTTCCAAAATGTTTGGTCATATTTTTAGTTTATGAAAAATATGTGAATGCGATCCATTTGTGCCGATCGACCCTCCTCACGAAATTAGATTAGACATTATATCCATGATTTGAGAGAAACATTATGGCCATGACAACCAGCATTATCCAATGCCACGGGAATAATATGGACACTTTTCAACCTCATTTACCACTTCAGATAATAATTTGGAGGGGCTTATATTAAGATGTTTTCAAATTTTGCGTACAACTACGCTGCCTTCTCTATCACTGGTGAACGGGAGTGATACTTATTAGTGGTGTTTGTTTCCCATTTTTGGTTATTTTTTACGATATTTTGAGTTGTATCAATACTTTTAACTTTTATCCTCTAAACGACTAGGTTTGTGTAAGAATTTACTCGCCTTGTGATATATATATACAAATTGTTCAATTCATCAGATATCTCTTATTCTCTTCGCACCATTACTGAAAATTATACACTCAATTAAAAAAACGCATATTTCCAAAATGGCTAATGCTCACTTTGAAATTTTTGATAATATTGTGTTATGTTTTTTTTTTTTAGCGAAACGAAAAATATTTACCAACCAATCCTATTCTGTACACTAATTTTTGAGATACTAATTTCTCTTAGATCGAATAATAAGAAAATATTGCTTTATACCATGTTCACACGGCAATGGACACAAGTTGTTTTCAAGACTTTTGAATAAATGGTTTTCGATGACATTTCTTTATTTATTTACCTTTTTTACTCTAAGGCAACCTGGTAACGGAAATTCACCCTAAAGTTTCGCTCTGTGCACACCAAGCAGTGTCGCTTTTTATAAAATGTTTGGTTTTTCTCCACCCTGATTTTTTCTTAATATTGCTCTTATTCCTTTTCCCAAACTAGTGATGACAAATCATCGATGTTTATTGGCAAAAAGTTATCGAAGGTAGAGCTGCTTATGAAAACACAACGAAAATTTAGATGCTTTCGAAATTTTCGTGATTGGTTCGTAAATCAACTTGTTTTCACAGAATATCACGAATGAGTCGTAAGCAAACGGGTTTCGTTGTCCGTGTGGGCTCGGTATTAGTGGGTTATAAATTTTCAGCTAAATCTCAGTGCATAGGAATGCGTATAACAATATGGCAATGCTATGCTTAAAAATTGGAAATTAAATAATGGAAGTCGCGTTATAATCAAATATTTCGAAAGGCAGATCGTGTATATACATACTGAAATGACTAACTGTACATATCCCGATACAAGAAAATTTAATCGAAAATCAAAGCACCGATATATGCAAAATGCTCACTCCAGTTGTACGTTTTTATAAGGGACCGGCGTAAAAAAGAAGCAATTTCAAAATCCGCCATACAGATTTGCGCTGGTCTTATATTTACACAAACATACATACATACATATGTACATTGTAAAACGTGAACAAGCTAAGTGTTACTTTCCGTCACTTTTATTTTTACAATGTTGCCGTTTTCTGCTTATCGATTCATATTTTTTTATTTACGCGTAAAATGCGCCTGCTTCTCTAGACCCACACACTTGTGCCACTTGCCGCATACGATGCATGTAGTTTCGGCCAAATTGCGAGCTTTATTCCCTCCATATGTTTTTTTTTTTCTATAATCCATGCATTTGCATGCCAGTAGCAGACGTCAACGCAGCTCGTAAAATAATAGGGCACAGACTAGCAAACAACAATAACAGCCCGATTTAGAAGCCGTTTATCTTTGCCACCTCAACCTGTCTCGAAGCACATTTGAATAGTTGAAACATATTTTAGCTTTTTCCGATTTTCTTTTTTTTTTCTTCAATATTATTACTTCCCTTTACATTCGCACTTCTCACACTTCTCGCTTCAATATTTTCTTAACAGCAAATACCTTTTTGTGTTTTTCTTCCACTGATCCGAAAACGATTATGGCCTGCCATTTTTCGTGTTTGCTTTTGTGTGGTGCCAGAGTGTCCCAGGTGCTTTTTATACAAAGTAATATCGTAAAGCTGTAGAAAATCCCAATTGTTCTTGGCTCTAGCTGTTTAGCTTCTTGTATCCGTTGATGATCCGCCTCCAACGTGTGAAAATCATATTTATTTTTACTGCGTTAATATTTTTTGCATTGAACACACAGGCTCACCTCACACCATAATATATCCTACGTGCGCTGTTCTAGTACTAAATACATATATATGTATGTTCATATGTGCATCCAGTTATCACGCAGTCATCGTACATAGGAATCCAACAACACACAGACTACCTTTAGCTTTAAGTGCTGCTTTGGTATCAGGACACTTATACGCGGTAGTGCGTTTAAGAAAGTGGGAGATTTGTAAATGAGCTTTAAGTATCTACTTCAATGTTGATTTGTGAATATAGGCAGAACAAATGTACATACATATGCACGAAAGGCGAATTTATAGAAGGTGATGGCATAAGAGCAGCTGATTTGATTTTTTTTATTCACCTACATGTATTTTGTTATTGCTTTGGCGTATGAGCTTTCAAAAGCTGTAAAAGCAAAAACAAAATGTATTTAAATTTTGACAACTCTTTTGTAGTTTGTAGTTGTATTTATAACACCAATTTGTTTGGATTCGCCTTGTATGCACGTTTACGTTTTTTGACCCAACGTGCCAGGCCCCCTTCAGAAGAACTAAAAGTCTCAAATCCGTTATTCGAAAAATCATTACACATAAAAATCACAAGGACATCAGGGGGCGGGCCAATGTATGTGTAACTGAAAAATGCCGCACACCACATAGAAATAAAAACACGCGTGCCCCTAAGTGCGTAAGGAGCCAGCAGCAAAACTTGTTTGTGGTAGTGGTAAAAGTAGTCGTAGTAGTTAGTAGTAGTATTAGTAAAAAAAGTGGCAGAAATTATTAGTACCATTAGTGAAAACAGTGGTAGAAACTAGTAAAATCAGTGGAAGCAGTCAGTATAACTAGTGGTAGAAATTAGTTGTAACATTCATGAAAGTAGTGGTAGAAATTAATAAAAACAGTGGTAGAAATTAGTAGTAGCGTTAATAAAAATAGTGTTAAAAATTAGTAAAAAAACCGTAGTATTTAGTAGTAGCATTAGTAAAAAAAAGTGGTAGAAATAAGCAAGAATAGTGGTATGAAATAGTAAAAATAGTGGCATTAATTAGTAGTAGCGTAAGTAAAAATAGATGTGGAAAGTAGTGAGAATGATAGTGGTAGAAATTAGAAAGAATAGTGGTAGAAATTAGTAAAAAACAGTGGTAGATAATAGTAATGACAGTGGTAGAAATTAGTAAAATTAGTGATGGTAATTAGTAAAAGCATTAGCAAAAATGGTGGTAGGAATGGGTAAAAGAACTAGTACAAATTAGTAGTATCATTAGTAACAATAGTGGTAGAAATTTGTAAGGATAATGGATGAAATTAGTAAGGATAGCGGTAGAAATTAGTAAAAATTAGTGGTAATTAGTAGTAGCGTTAGTCAAAAAAGCGGAGGAAAGTAGTGAGAATAGTGGATGAAATTAGCGAGAATAGTGGAAGAAATTAGTAAAAATAGTGGTAGAAATTAGTAAAATTAGTGGTAGAAATTAGTAAAATTAGTGATGGTAATTAGTAAAAGCATTAGCAAAAATGGTGGTAGGAATGGGTAAAAGAACTAGTACAAATTAGTAGTATCATTAGTAACAATAGTGGTAGAAATTTGTAAGGATAATGGATGAAATTAGTAAGGATAGCGGTAGAAATTAGTAAAAATTAGTGGTAATTAGTAGTAGCGTTAGTCAAAAAAGCGGAGGAAAGTAGTGAGAATAGTGGATGAAATTAGCGAGAATAGTGGAAGAAATTAGTAAAAATAGTGGTAGAAATTAGTAAAATTAGTGATGGTAATTAGTAAAAGCATTAGCAAAAATGGTGGTAGGAATGGGTAAAAGAACTAGTAGAAATTAGTAGTATCATTAGTAACAATAGTGGTAGAAATTTGTAAGGATAATGGATGAAATTAGTAAGGATAGTGGTAGAAATTAATAAAATTAGTGATAATTAGTAGTGGCATTAGTAAAAATAGTGGTAGAAACGAGTAAAAGAAGTTGTACAAATTAGTACTAAGTAACAATAGTGGTTGAAATTAGTAAATATGGTGTGGTAGAAATTAGTAAAGCGATTCTAACGTGACTTTCGTTATGCGGTGTTCTGACCCGATTCCTTGATACGGTTTTGATGCGACTTTTGTTATGCGATGTAAAAAAATAACTGCCGCTAAAGAAGTTTTACTTAAAAAATTTCATTTTGCAAATTTGTATGGTAACGTTTTACTTGAAAAAATATTTTTTACTTGACTATGCCCTGTTATCGGTTTCATCACGCATATCTTTAAATACAGTGTAATCTTAATCACTTTAATCACTTTAATTTTTCACTGCACAGTTTTTATTGAACAAAAATAAATGCATATGTATTTTCTTGCCTTATTTATGGCTAAATATTTATGGCAAATTAAAACATAAATCAATTCAATTTAACGAAATCAACGTTACGCTACATATAAGTTGAAAACCTTAAAATGTAAATCACATTCCTTATCCCTTAAAGCCGTCTTCAACGTGTAAAAATATTAGACAGTGTCAATCACATGTTTACACACACATACATAGATACATACAATATACTCTTACCAACGTTTCCTGCTAGCAGGTTTTCCATTTTCTCATGTGCTGTACGAAAAAGCCATAAAACAAAGAGGCGGACAAATATTATAATTGCCTACTCATCACATGCATGCTTGATTTTTTGCCCAAACTTGCATGAGGAAATATTGGAATATTGTTGAAAATCTACATCGCTGCCAGATTTAAAGAATTTGCAAAATATTGTAAAAGGAAAATAAATCAAATGAATGATAACTAAAGATTTTATGTTGCAGGTTTACGTATATTTTAGCTCCTGTTAATCCCTTGGAAGTATCAGCTGCCTTTCTGCTTTTTGTAAGCGCATTGCTTTACTCTCCCGTGTTTTCGAATACATCGTAGTACTCCTATTGAACCTCTGGTTGAAAAATGGCGGAAGTATATCGGCTCCAGTATGCTCCTTGTCAATTTTTTATCAATCCCAATAACAGATATGGGTAGTAAGATCAGACAGAAGAACAAGCTCTTGTGCTTTTGTGATTGGAAACAATGAGATGTTTTATCTACAATAGCAAAGTGGAAGAGTTCTCCACTTGTCTTCCCGCGGTTTCACAAATCGAGCAGACGATCGGAAAAATTAGAAATATCTAACCATACTTCCATATGATCCGATATTTATTCCTCTCCGAATTGAAAGTTTGTATAGAGCGATGACACATCGAGTCCTTTCCGCAAAAAAACGTAAGCAAACTTTTTTTCAATTCATTATTTTTGATACAGAAATGCTAATAGACCATCTATAACGGATTTCTGCATAAAGATTATTTTTATTTCCTTCTTTTCACTAACCTGGTATTACTAATTCCATATTGCACAGCAACCATTCATGAGTCAAACCGTGGAGGGCTGGAGTTGTTGTCCCAAACAAAAAAGATATTTTTCCCCTTCATTAAACATATCCTACCTATATCATGATGTGTCCACCATAGCACTTTGCAGTTCCATAGACTTTAGCTTATTGCAGTTCTAAATTATTTGTAAAAATCGTGCATTATTACAATGAACTTAGATTATTCTATAAAAAAAGAATTTCGAAAGCTGGAAATTTGTTTATATAGCCTTTTTCTTACTCTGGCCGCTTTAATGAATTCAGCATGGTCAGAAGTGCATGCAGACTCTGGGCTAAGGAACGTAGATCCTAAAGAAGAGGCATTACGTTTCGTTTCCTATTAATGTTAGCTAGATGTGCAGCTATATGAAATTTTACTAAAAGGAACTAACAGCTTTTTTTCCGTGACGTCCGTGCTTCGAGTAGATCTTGAGAAATCTGAACGAACACTTATATTCCGTCGACCCAAAGTACGGAAATGGGGAAAATTGGACAACAACCTCACCTTACGTGGATTTTTTGTTTGTTTTATAAATGGGTGAGGCACCGTGTTACCGTGTTAGCTCAGTAGCCACATTTTCGAAATCGAATAAAAACCACGCTCCCGTTGTTGTTGTAGCGGCTAGCCACGCCCTGCAAAGAGCAGATTCACCCATGGTCGTTGTCGTCAAACTCATCTAGGGGGAGGCCCAGGAAACGTGCTGTTTCGACAGGGTTGGACCATAGGGAGTGGGGGGTTGGATGTGTAGGTTTGAGAGGGCATGTGAATAGGTGGTGAGAGTGACGCGGGACTCGCGAGGCAGCAGGGGTTCCTCATCTGTTATTGGTGGTGGTTGGGCTCCTGTTATGACATTTGCTTGGCGAGAGTCGATGGTGGTGGTGACTGTCTCTCTGTGGATGTTGCTTTGGACTCGCCGGTACGCCTCCGGATCCAGTGGTTGCGTTATATATAGCTGGATCTCGTCCTTCAGTTCTAGGAGATGCCTTCTGATGTGCCTGGGGGGCAGCTCCACTACAAGCAGATGCCTGTTTGGGTGCCTCGAGCGGTGACACCCAGCAAGGAACTGCTTGCTGAGCATGAGATTGTGCTCCTTAACGCGGAGCACATTGACCTCTTGGTGGAGATGTTACTCAGGCGACATCAGCAGACATCCCGTAACCATGCGGCATTCCGGCAGGTCTGCAACTTCATCCAGTGTGTCCTACTGGTTCTTGGCGACCACACTGGCGTAGCATAGATAATTACCGGCAACGCTCCCGTCTTATATAACGGCTACATAATTAAAATTAAAATTAAAAAGAAACGTTATATTTTAGTAAGCATCAAATAGAAATATACGGAACCAAACCCATTTTAAATCTATTAGGTACATGTCAGATACCACTTTGTCAAACTCTACCAAATTTGGTAAACACTTTGCATTTGAAGTGAATAACCAAATTTCGAAAATTGTAAAAATCGGAAAAAGCCACTTTTCATATCAGGGCAATTTCCGGAAATAAAAAAATGCATTATTTCAGTAGAAAAAAGGTAATTTACTTAAATTTCAACACGCAATTGGGTTGGGGAGAAAACGGCATGGTCTAAATCAAATTGTGGAAAATTGGCGGAACACCGCTCACCTTAAAGCAATTTAGCCTATATCTGAAACTACTTTATCAAACTCTACCAAAATTGATACACATTGTAGATTTCAAATTGATAATCGCAAGTTCGGAAATAATATAAACACGTCAAAAAGCGCCCATGTACCTGTAACTTAAAAATAAAATAAAAACCGGAATATATCAGTAACTTTAAAAGCTAATTTACTGAAATTATGTACAGAGGATTTGGTAGGGAAAGGAAAATATAATTTAAAAAGTCCACACGTTACTGTCCAAATCTCTAAAAAGCACAATTTCGAGAATTACAGAATTCGGAGAGGAACCAAACGCATCTCACATATTCATTTTCCAAAAAAAAAAAAAAATATTCGGGTTTTCGGTATTTTATTAAACCATGTAGCAAATAATTTCATTTTGTTTAAGTTCAAGAAAATAAAAGTTTTTCAAGTGTTTGGAATGAAAAATATTGTATTAACAGTTTTTATTGCACACAACTTATGCCGGGCATTTGAAATACGGCTGCACCTGAAATTAGACTCTTCCTAAGTTGTTATTTTAAATGTTGGGTTAGGCGGTAGAAACTCACTTATGACAAAGGACATAGAGCCATGTCCCCAGTAATCTCAGTGACCCCTTTGATAATGTGGCACTGTGCAAAGTTAGTTAGACCTCATCTTGGCGAAAGGGGTTGAAATGATCTACGAAAATATGCGAAATTTTACTGCATATATCTTAAAATTGGATTTCGTCCAATATGTTTTTCAACCATTTCATTGAAAACAGCTTAGGCCGAGACATGTAAATTTCAGTAGGTAATTCAGTTTCTCAAACATCAAATTGTAAGAGAATTTTTGGCCAAACATCACATAAGCGCCAAGCTATTATTATTCAGAAAATATAAAATAAGTCCGCTTGGTTTCGTTTGTTGCACTGTTTTATAACTGTTTATTCAATTTTTATTTTGACATGCTAACTTCTTTTGATGTGAAGTTATTTACGAGCAAAAGCAAACTGAACGAATGTTTCAATTGTTCCATTGCTCACTTCATATCTTGGAAACTAAGTATTTTATAAAATCAGATCCTGTCGCATTTTCTATCCTTAAAAAACAGCATCTGTTCGGCTGGAATAAGGATTCTTTTTTCTTTAATTTAAAAACTAATGGATCGAAAACCTTTTGGGTAAACAGCTATCAAAAAGCGGTCTGGCAACCACGCTAATAAAAAAATATTTTCGCAGGATCCTCTGTTTCGCTTTTCTAATGGTCTTCGTTTTACACTCTTATAACGTAATGTTTTTGTGGTGACAAAATTCGGGTTTAAGAAAAACGTGATATGATTATCAAATAAAATGCACCGCAGTCGTACGAGGGGCAATAAAAGAACCAAAGGAAACTCTATTGATGAAAAATTACAAGCCATATCCCCAACAATGATAAGCTATGGAAAAATTAAGGTAAATTTATTTATTTTTCCGGCATTTTTATGAAGTAAAAGTTAATGTATACCGCTCGCCATGCCCTGCATACTTTCGCATGTATGATGAGGAGTGAAAAAATGTTAATTTAATGCGGGTGTAAATACCAAAATGCCTATAATAAATGCATACGAATGGAGGGAGGAGCACACATGTGCATATATGTATTTACATACTTACATATCTACACATGAACAAGCTGTGTGCTTGCCCACGAAGACTGGGCATGGGCAAGCATACCAAATTATTTTTGAATAACAAATTTTATCGGCCGTAACTTCAGTTATAACAAAAACAAAAAAAAAACCACAGGAGTGCAGGAAACAAGACTGAGGGCCACGCAGGGAGTAAATTCAGCGTGGTGTGAAACCAACGAAAGTGTTTGGGCTAAAAGCAGCGTTTTGTCACGCTCCGTAGAAACCAGCCGTTGCTGTTGCTGCTTCATGTTGAAATTTTCGAAGAGTCAAAGACGGCACGACAGGTGTCAGGTGTCCGCTGGCCGAGAGCACCGGCAACTTGACAAGCTCCGACTGTGCTTTGTTTTATGGGCTACGGAAACAAGTGTAAAAGCGATGTTTAAGCCACATTTTATTGAATTTAAATGCTCGCTTACTGCTGCCATCCAGCGATGAGTGAAATTTTTGTGAGAAAGGCTTTGCTTTGACAGCCTTCCCGGTGCGCTTTATAACAAACACGAAAATGCTTGAATGAGACAATAAAATGTTTCGATTTTTATATAAACAATAAATAAATGCGTTGTGGTTGCTATTAGCCATAAATAATGGAAATAAATATGCATGAATGTGAATATGTATCTCCATTTTTAATAAATTTCCGAATTCACATTTCTCAGCTATTTACATATATTTATCCGGCAGTGTGCACTTTGCTATTTATTATTGTTATTACAATTTGATTTCCATTGTACATAAGTAAGTGTGTCTGTTTGTTTCTCTGCACACACACACATGCACACATCTCTTTCAAATAACCATTACTGCTCTCCATCAAACCGAATCCTTTAGTTTTCTCGCCTTTTTTTACAGCATCTCCAAATGCTTTCCAACATAATTTTCATATAAAATCACACGCAATATTCCTTTCAAATGGTGACTGTCGTCTTTACGGCTGCCGCGGCGACAGTTGCATTTGATGGCATTTTGAAAAGCCAATTTCTGTACTAAAAGAAGAAAAAAACAAAAACAAAAATAAAACTCCAAAACGACGATGATACGCGTACTTCGGTAGCATTGAAATCGCTATTAAGCCCCTCTGGTGGTATTATATTGGAGTTGGTATTTGTTGTAATGCGTACATTATAACTTAGAGTGGATTTGGAAATGCTTAGTTTAAGCCAATTGCTATTGTATACGATTACCGAGAAGTTTGAGGAAATTGGTGATTTTGCATTTTATGTGTTGCGTTCACTGAATTTGTAATTCCTCTCGAATTTTGAAGGCTTGAAAAGGACATATATTTTATTTACTTCAACTATGTGAGAACATATTTTGAGTACAAAATGAGCTTTAGAGCTTAAATGTTGTTTGGTAATGGTAGTCAAAATGGTACGTACATACATGCGTCGCTTAAGAGAAAAAGAAGGAACATACTCGTAAAAGGCACACGATTGTTAGATTGACTGCGTGTCAAGGGTTTGGTACTTTTCCGGATTTATAGCATACCATATATGATAATCAATTCTCTCAAACTCTAGATATGAGCAAGCAAAAGGATAGCCCTGCCCCAGTTAAGGATAACAGAAATTTTTCTCGGAAAATAAGTGCACTCGCGAATTGGGAAAGTGAAAATTAAGTTCTTTTAAGAACACTTGTATTATGTAAATGTAAACGTGTTACGAAAAAATGTAAAACTAGAATTTGACAGTTCAATTCGTTTGTAATAATAAATAACATCAAAGGTGCTAAAATGAAATATGCCAGGGTGTGGACCTCTTCTTATTCTTAAACCGCCTAGGCGATTTTTACTGATTTTTACAGTGGATTCTCTGCTTTGCTAACTGGCGCCAATTGGAAATACCAAGTAACGTCAAGTTATTTACTTCCATACGTACAACATGACCTAACCAACGTGGCCGCTAAATCTTAAATCGTTGTACTATTTATGTCACTGTCGTTATAAAGCTCATACAACTCATCGTACCATCGTTTGCGGTATTCGCCGTTGAAAAGACGTAAAGGTCCAAAAATCATTCTCTCTTTTGACAGCCTCCATGAGTCTGTACCATACAATAGCACGGGCGCGATGAGAACCCTATATAAAGATATTTTGGTTCGTCGAGAGAGGGCTCATTTGCCTATTCAGCCCTAAGTAGCACGTGGAAAGAGAGATTTTAAGTTGGATTTCGACGCTATTGTTGGTCTTAATGCTGGTTCCAAGTTAAGCAAATCCCTACTTTGTCCAAATTGTAACTTTCAACAGAGACGCGGAAGCTAAGACGCGAATTCTCCAGCTGTTTATTTGATGATAGGAAGTACTTCGCTACTTTCGCCTTCGTTCATCTCCAGACCCATACATTTCGCTTCTTTATCCAAATTGGAAAAGGCAGAAAAAACGGCGCGGTTGTTGAGGCCAACCATCTCGATGTAATCGGAATACGCCAGCAATTGTACACTCTCATAAAGATGGTGCCTGACCGATTTAATTTTGCAGCTTGAATTATTTTTTCCAACATATGTTAAAGACACAGAGTCACCCTGTCTGGAATCCCATTTGGTATCAAACGGCTCAGAGAGGTTCTTCCCAATTCTGACTGCGCTGGTGGTGTTGCTCAGCGTCATTTTGCATAGCCGTATGGGTTTTAAGGGAACACCAAATTCAGATAACGCGACATATAGGCCACAACGGGTATTTTCCAATATTTGACGTATCATGAATATCTGGTCGATGTTAGATTTACCAGCACAATCGCTTCGTTGAAAGCTGCAATCTTTCGCACAATATGCTCTATAGAACCTTACACGAAATGTTAAGCAGTCTTATCTATCCCCGGTAATTGCAAGATCCCCTTACTTTTGGATTGGCAGAGCATACCTAAATTCCAATCGGCGGTCATTCATTCTTCCGACAATATTCTGGAAATAAATTCGTACATGCACCTTATCAGCTCTTCGCCACCATGCTTGAATACCTCAGCTGGTAACCTATCAGCTCCAGCGGCTTTATTGTTCCGTAGGCGAGTTATTGATATTCAAAGTTCATCGAGGTCGGGTGACGGGATGTTACTGCCGTTATCAGCGATTTGGTGTTCGGGATCTTCATTTTCTTTGGCGACGCTTTCGCTGCCACCATTTAGCAAAGTGGAGAAATTTTCCCTCCACACAAATTGAGTTTGCTTTGGACATCAGTTACCAGGTTGTCGTCCTAGCTCGTATAGGAATCTAAGTCGCCGCACCTTTTGGTGAAATTCTAGGGCGCTTTTCCTATCATCTAGCATCTCAAACTTTTCGCACTCACATATTTCAGACTCCCTCTTCTTTTTGCAGTTAAGTCCCAGTAACGTTTCCATAGAGCTCGCGTTGCTCCCGATCGGAGCGTGGCCCTGTTTTTAAATCTTTACTTTCCGTAACGTCGCGGTATTCTTCATTGTACCGGTTGTTTTATCGGGGTCGCTGAAGGAAACGACTTCCCCAGCGGCGGTACATAGTGATAGAGAATTGTGCTCTCAATGCTCGCAAATTTTGTTTTGTTGCGAGCAGGTAGTGAGGAGGTGTGAGAGTCGAGTAGGAAGTTATTTAAGGGTATTCTGCGATTCTACTGGTGAACACGAGCTGCTGACTTTAGTGGGCCTTCAAACTGATTACTACGGGTTCTCACAAAAATCGTTGGCCGTTCGGAGTCGGCACAAAATTGTAGGTACCTAACATCAAGACGAACACGATAAATTGTAGGAGAAGTCCGGTCAAACATCAAACTATTTGGTATCAGCGCCAAATTACTATTATTACTATTATTACGAGTTGCCATTAAAAAATTAAAAGAAGAAATCGATAATTCGGTGCTTCGATGTTTTTTGCCATCGACTTGTTTTCAAAACATCGATACATCGAACTTTCGATGTTTTATTTTACGTCGAGATTTGATCCAGAGCACTCCGAATGAAGCACTCCCATGCGACTCACTCAACAATAGCGACCGTCGAATGGACTTTAAATTTACTCGCTTTGCATGAATCTCCAACAAGTTTAAATTCCAATCTATACCCATATATGTATTCAACCATAATAATCGCATCGTCAAAATTGTTATGAAATTGAAATTTCATTTACTTTTCGAGTCATCTGGCATAGCCAAGTCAATAAATGAAGTCATCCATTGAACGGAAATTAAAAGAAAACGTTGCATCAAAATAGATCGCAAATAAACTGAACCATAGTACACACATATGTACATGCGACTTCATAGGTATTTCTGCTGAAAAAAAATCCTATTTCATATGTACATATTTTCAGCCAGCAGACAAACGGAAATGCGTTCGCAATCACTCGCCCAATCACTGCTGCCCACATCTGCCTTGCCAATTAGAAATTTTTAATTGCATTAATTCGCGAATAAGGATTCCTTGCGATTTTCCACAATTTCCTCATTGCACGATATAACAAAGATTTTTATTACATTTATAAGCATCGTATGTAGTGGTGCAGAATAAAATTTGTGATGATAAGTTTTCCTTGCAATTTCAGCAGCTGTAATGTTACACCAACAAGTTGGGAAAGTTCTTAATTGAAATCAATTTGTAATTGCTAAATAGCCGCATATAAACCGAAGATGAAGTTATATGTCTGTATTACTTATGTAGTAGTCGAGTGTAAATATAACCCCACCCGGAGCGGCCGTGGTTTAAAGCTTTACCGGGGTACATAACCTAACAAAATATAATAATAGATCTGGGCGAGCAATGACAAACGTCCGTGTGCATTTTCTTGAACATACATTTGCGATAATAAGTATATAATAAACATTTTTGATGGTGCTAGAGTCAACATATTAAAAAATACGTCGATTTGCCAGGATCGGCATTGGCTTAGTAGCTATCGATAGATATTGTCTGGGGTCTATCAATCCCTTCAAACTATTCAATTGGTTAAATTGCGAAATATTAATATTTTCAAGGTCTAAATTAGTCTCCATTCAGTGAGATAGACGAAAAGAATACTATCCTCATAGAAATAAAATTGAATAATATTAATAGTTACTTGGTGGTGCCCAAGGTATTATGTATATATGTAGGATGGTAAGAGGGTTAAAGAGAAGTGACATCCAGCAGACCAAACGTGAAGTCAATTGAACAAAAGCTAATACGCAACACTGACTTAACGACACCGTTTAAACTTGACGAACAGGGGAGGACAGCGACAACAACAGACAGACGAAGAAACAGAAGTTCTGGAAACGACAAAGCGGGCAGTGGTTAATCCGGTACGCCTCGCAACCGCATTGACGGTTTAAGCTTCAATATAAAACTACGACTAACTTAAACATTAATTTAAACCTAAGAATTCATTTTAACTCAAAACTAAATGTAAACCTAAGACTTAATATGATTGAATATTAATAAATGTTAAAGTAACTTAAATATTAACCAACGGGCGTTTTACTACATATATGAACCGAACTTCGGCCACTTTCAGCCGAGCCCAACATTTTCAAAAATGCTAAATTGTTTTTTACTATTATTAAAAAATATTTGTTCATTAGTTTAAATCAGATCCTTTTCACTTCATCACATGAACATATATCCATATTAAAAAATGTAGATTTTTACGTATGTATTTCCCCTTCCTTCTTTAATTGGCTTAAGCGGTTATACTTAAGCGATTTGTGCAATTCAAGAACTCTAGTTGTAAATAACAATAATGGTAAAACAATTAAAAAACTGAACCGATACAAGGGACTTTTTAGAAAAATATGTATGAATGCATTTTTCTTATACTTCTACACATTGTGGTTGTGAGATTGTTATATATATGTACATACGTAACCAGCAATATTATTCACCTCATAGCTTTTTATAGCTTTTTATAGAGCGGTCCTAACCTATTCTTTTTGACTGCTTCTTAGATGACAGAAGCCACTTTGTTTTGCGCTCGTGCCCCTCCAGACCCATTCCCTTCGCTTCCTTATCTAGCCAGAATGCCTATGGCAATATTTTACGGAATACTAAACATGGCATTCATAAATTCTTATGGTATTTATTGTCACAATTCGATTTCCAATAATCAAAAGACATTGAGTCGTAAAGAGTATATGAAGTCACTTTCATTGTCTTTGACAACCCCATGGATGCAGAGGAGATTGGAAATTCCAACTTTGTCGAAAACACTACGCAGTAATATTGAAAATGCTGTGAAAGATGAACTCAACAACGAATGTGGTGCTAGTGGAGATCAGCCTGCCTCAAAAAAGAAGAGGTAATGTGGCTTTAGCCCGTCGAAAATTCGACGTATGTCAAAAATGACATGCGTTAAATGTGATACACCCGTTTGTGGAGAACACAATAATTTAGTATGTAATTCTTGCATATAATGATCTCAAAGGTTAATTTGTTTGTATTACATAAATAAACACTGATACTGTTATCTAATTTTAGTAAAAAAAAAATGAATTTTTTAAGTTCTATGTTATGAACTGATGTCATTTTAAAAATACTAATTTTTTGTGATAAATTTTTAATACAAGTGAAATTTTCTTTCAATTTCTTAAATAAATATTTATTTTACTGAAATAAATGTTCAAAATAAAAGGTTAAAAATTAAATAAAATATTAAGTAAAAAGGTATCTGCAAAAGTGTTTCCATTGACATTCTTAAAGGACGTAAACTTGTATACGTCGCTCAGACGTACGTTACCTTTTCAGTACATAAAAATAACGTTATCTAAGCAGGGTTAATACATATATTCATAAAAATAACAAGCAGTTTATACCTAAAGTGTATAAACCCTACATCTGCTGTCGTTGGAACAAGTTTTGTTGTTATTGTTATTTAAGCTCTTTGACAACTTTGATGATCTCGTTGCTTATAGCAAAAATGTTGTGCGAATAAAAGAAGCTAAATTTTCTAAAATATAGTAGGGAACGTTAGTGATAAATGAGGTTAATGATGAGGACAGCGATAGTTGTAGAGCACGATGAATTTATTATTGACTTAAGTTGCAGGATCGGCGAATATTATGGACTAAGAAGAGTTTGATTGATTGATGAGTTTTGGCAAAAAGACGAGGACAATGAGGGCGGTGATGTTATAGAGGATTTAGGTAATATATTCATTTTATTTAGATTCAGCTCCTGAGGCAGGATCGCCAATATATCGTTTTACGATATTAAGTAAAATAGAGTTGATTTTGATTTTATTTGTTGAAAATCTAAATTTGTATATTGGGAAATTTTATTTGCATAAAATTTAAGAAAATCAACAAAAGACACAAATTAATATATTCATAAAAACAACAAGTAGTTTATACCTAAAGTCTGCTTTGAAAAATTATATCTTGTAATGTAGTGTGTAATTATATCAGTAAAATCATTAGATTTCGCTTTTTAGTTTTAGTATTTAAAAAAAAAACAGTGCATTCGATTAAGTAACTTTATCCGAATATCGCATAATCATATTTTAACTAAGCAACTGAAATTGGCGTTTAGCATTCGAAATGTCCAGGTTTGAAAGAAATATACATATTTGAATAATACGAGTTATCTTTACTCAACGCTGCCGAATTCACAGCATTTATTTCAACACAATCGATTAAGTTACTTTAGGTTCAGCAAATTACAAAGTTCAGTTCTGGAAAAGTGGTTAAATAGAAAAAGCTTTTTCCATACAAACATAGATATATACATATGTATGTATGTTACCCCCGCAATCTTAGTACGAATTGCATCCCATACATATGTAGGTTCATATGTATGTATGTGTTTAGTTACTTACTGTTACAAACTCAGTTCTCCCAGAGCATGAAGCGAGATGTGCCGCCGGTTATGTATCCCGGCATTTCCGTCACTGTACGGAGCAATTTCCGTCTTCATAAAGTAAAAATAAAAATTGCAATTTCTGAGTAATTCGAACTTGAATAGCAACGAAGAATAAAAAATAATTTTCGTCGTGATACAGCAAACGAGATTGAGAAATAATAAAAATAAGTAAGCACCAATATATACTACATATATAGTAATGAAATAGGAATGCCGTTTTTAAGAGCTTTCGCTATTTTATTGGATTTGTTTGCGAATCGCAATCAAATTTATTTGCTGTTAATTAATTTTGATGATTTTTCTCATTTCCCAAAATAATTATTTATGGATTTACACGTTTCAGAAGAAAGCGTATTCATTTTTTACAATATCAAAAATTTAATATAGCTAAAATAATTTCGCCTACAGCCACCCTTTTTTTTTGTTTGAATGTGTGCTGGGTATTCGTAATATGCCTGTCAACATAGGTTGGGTTGAAAAGGGATTATACCTGTCGGTATTTGCAGGAAAAAGTAAATGTTAATTGAAATCGAAATTTTGCTTTCAACTGAATCGGCTAGTAAAAGTAATTTCCGGCTCAATTAATTATGCAATTTTCGATTGTAGGCGGATTATGACTTTCACGGAAAAAAAAATGTTTGTTTGACAAATAGAATTTTTGCCATTTATATCGGCTCTTATTGCGTTAATTATTAATATTACACATTTTAGTTAATAATAATTAGAGGATTTGTTGCCAATGTCCATACTTATGCTATGCAAATAATTAAATAAATATTTTAATTGTGGGGAGATAATTTTGACAATGGTATTTTGTTTAAATACTGCAAACTAAAACAATGCACGGGCAGGATTATATGGAAAGAAAAAGTCAATACAATAGGATAATATCAATTTCCGTTTAAAATGTTAAATTTGGTAAATATCTCAAACTATTTTTGAACACAAACTACAGTGAAGGGTGTTTCCTTAGAGGTTCTATTTTCCGAAAGGAATTAAAAGCTCACAAATTTGGCAGATCTGACAACTCTATTATCAGTGCTGCTGACTGACGACGAGAGGCTTACTCAGGCCTACATCGTCAGCAATTTTTACAAGTTATTAAAATTTTAGTTATTATCATGATATCTACTTTGTAAATAGAACCTATATATTTCAAAACTACGTATGGAAAACCCTAACTTGAAAGCTAATTAAATATTACTTAGACCCGGATATAGGCTATATTTTAATCCGTTAGGTGGCGCATCTGTCGAGATATTCAGAAAATCTGTTTGGGCTTGCAATTGCGACCGACGCGCAAATGAAAGCCGGCAGTCAAAGTTGTCTGTTTTGATGCATATTGGAACGATTTTCCTTCATTCCTTTGCAAGTTTTGTTTGGAAACAAGCCGGTTTCGGCGTTGTCTGATCTTCTGTGTTATTTTTCGTTGTCTGTTTTCTTCAACTGCTGGTTGTCTGTTTTGATGCGTAGTCAATGCCATAGCAAAACGAATGTCGCAAATAGCAACGACTGCAATTTATTCAGAATTAACTGCAATTGACTACGCAACTGACTAGCTCAATATTAGTCCATACAATAGCCCGTATCGTATGGAGAGCGAAATTGTGTTGTTTGAACACTTTGATACCTTGTGAGGATTTCAGAAATGGAAAAATTTGATTTGTGCCACCTTGTAAAAACAGCTAAGTTAGGGTTTCCTCCGTAATTTATCTATTATGGATGATATATAGTTTGTAAAGGTATTAACCAAATGTAGCCAAAACAAGGTGCCGAAAAACAAATTCCGTTTTTGAAATCTTCACAAGGTAAGTATCAAACCCCGGGAACATATTTTCAAATTTCTTGCATGATCCGGCCTAATGGACATTCATACATATGTGTACTATATTTTGGGGCAAGCTTTATGTCACGATTTTTTTTATGTAGATAGTTTTCAATTCAATTCGGTTCAATTCAGTGTTTATTGAGTCTATGATTACAAAATCGTACAGACAACATAACCTTACAGAGTTGATTAAAATGTATTGGTGAAAAAGAAGGAACTACACTAGAAATACACAGATTAATTTAATCTTCTGAAACACTGGCTACTGGCAGAAGATTCAAACAGAACAAATTTTCTCTGTACCCGTTCAGAATGTACCCGAAAAGAATGACAACTATAAATGGCACTCCAGATAAGGGAGGCATATTGGACATAGATTTGAACAAACAAGAGAGCTAAAGAGAGTTTTCATAGAATACGGGTCATTACAATTATTCGCATAAATTAGCAGAAAGACTAGGTTTTTATATGCCTTCGGAAGAATATGGTATATGTGATTAAGAAGAGTGAATTCAGAGTAAAAAACGACACCAAGATTAGCAAAATCATTAACATAAGCGGGTTGTGCATTTCAAAGTTGATCATTAGTTGCAACAATGTTTGATATTTTAGAGAGGGTCATATGGAAAAATTTTTTTATATTGAGGGATAACAAATTTGTTTGGCACCACCACCATACTTAAAGATTATACAGATCTTCTTCGCGAATCAGCGACGCAATTGATTTTTAAAATAAAACGAAGGAAATAAAAACTAAAATAGCTGCCAGTTTTTCTTTTAAATATCATCCTCAAAGCAATGGTATGTGGCAACGCTACGAAAGAACGCCATCGCCACTCTGCTCAATCTAATTTGAGAGCTGAAGGCTCTTGAGCGTCCTTTTTTGTTTTGGGGGTTTACCGGCTTCGAAGACTATCCCAGCGTAGCATTTTTTTCAGCCAAATCACCGTTTTGTAAATTTTATTATAAATATATGCATTTGTTTATTTTATTATAAATAACTGGTGTTCCCCATTCACTGAGCGACAGGGATGCCATAAGTCAAATTTCACTGCTTTTGCTAATTTTCACTCAGCAATTCAAACACTGGTATATCAAACTGGTATGCCCATAACGGTTAACTGTTTTTATTGCAACAACACGCATTGTTTATTTGAAAAATCTGCCTCGGGTATTTTTTTATACTCTTCCTTACTTAAGTTCAGTGAAATCCGTTAAATTATCTTTTAATTATGTAGATATCTGGCACTCATTTTTTCGCAACATGGTTTTTTCCGCTGAAAATGGACTAATGCAAATAATAGTTAATTAGTAGATAGTTGTAGCTTTACTAAAATCAAAAACATTAAAATTTCTAAATTTCAAATTTTGTTGTCGTTTTACGTGAAACAAAAGCCTATATGAAAACTTTACTACTAACATTTTGAAATGACTAGCTTAAATTGTATTTACTAATAGGTAATGCTTCTACAATAAAATACATATATTTTGAATACTTTAAAATCGGTCTTTAGACGAACTCGGAGCATACTCAAATTTAAGGACTGCACACTTTTCAAATCACAATATTTTGATAAACCTTTGCTAATGGAATCGGAGAAACATCTTTATGCTATATTCACAATAGCATGCGTTGTGATAAAGTTCACCGCAACTGATCATAAAAATTTTGAAATGACCCATTCGCAAAGATATAAATGCATTGCATAATCTTATCGTCGAGGTGTGCACCATTAAGCAGCATCAAAATGAAACCGCAAAGCGCCAATCAGCTAAGCACCCGACGTCCAGCGCCCAGCGCCCAGCCAACAACCAGAAAACTTTCCCACCCACACATTTGCCGCCTGCCTCGGCTGATTGGCAGTGCACAAGATTTTTGACAAATTACCAACTGCGTATGTTGCCGCAATCATCCACAGCCCCATGCTAACGTTTACTTATTCGAATACACACACATATATGTACATATGCACGCATGTATGTATGTACGTACGTAGATATGAACTGAGACGAAATTATCACCAACAACAGCAGCAGAAGACTGGGTGTCAACCACCAGCACCAGCCCACATTTCAAATTTGCCCACCCCGTTTACCACAAAATTCAATACCAACGAGTACAAATCAAAAGTCTCTTGCCTCACTTCCGTTAACTCTTTGTGTCCATTATCCATTTACGTTTGTTGTCATTCGAAAGTTCATGTGTTTGCGGATGTTGTGTGCGTGCATTCGAAGTTATCCGTTGCATGCCGCACGTGTTGGCCATTAGATTCGTTTTACTTGATGCTCAACTTGGCACACTCAAGTCAGCTAGTATCATGTTGCACGCGCCACCTCTGCGACTCCAACAACAACAAACCTATTGACTGCCTGCTTTCTGTCAATAGTGGGGAACAAGTTGTGTGCATTTTTGATTATGCGCTAATGCCACATTAAGCGGCGAGCGTTGCAACTCCAATCAGGCGAAAGAGCGAGATTGGCGAAAGTGTGAGGTATTAATTTTCTCATCAACTAATCTGCTTGCGTTGTCCATTCACCCCTCCGGCTGAAGTGCAAGATTAACCTTCCACCCTCTCAAGGATTTACGAACTTCTTTTTGCTGCGCTAAATGTCTCATTTTTCATTTCGTTATATTTTTTGCTACTTTAGATTGAGCTTTACTCCGTGGTGTGTTGCTTTATCTGTCAGTGTTACAAAAAAGCGGGCATACTGCAAGCGGGTAGATGCAATTGACTTCGACTAACACAAATGTTATTGAATCATACTTAAAATATAAGCAATAATAAAATTGCTTGCTTTTTTACAAACACGATTGTAAATTTACGACCACTTTTAAATCCTTATAGAGAAAATACCCCTCTTTCTGATCAACAGCACTTCTTAAAGCGTCATTTACGTGAAGCATACAATCAATTGGTTTTATGTTGCAATCGGTTCTCTCTTCACATGTTCCTATTAGAGTGTTGCTCTTTTCGCGTTTTGACTATTCCATTCAGATTATTTTATACCCGAACCAGTGCGGTGGTGCCAAAGTTAATATAACTTTGTTCACCTAACGGTTGTTTGTAACAGTAGAAAGTATCCGGAAATCTATTAAATAAATATACTTAGTATATGTATAGTAGAATTTTCAGAATCAAAGGCGAAATCGCATAAGTCATGTCCGTCTCTCCGTCCATCCGCACGTGGGTCGGATAACTTGCGTAAGTATTGAGTTATCTCAACGAAACCCGGCATACATATAGATCTGGACCCAAGATAGGTTGGTGTTTCAAATGGACGAAATCGATTAATAACCACGCCAAGGTAAATCTCCGAGACTATTTAACTAAACCCTCCGAAATTTCGTACAAACATTGCATTTTAAGACGGTAAGCAAATTTTGGAAGTTATAAATATCGGACAAAACCCACACCCACCTCTTATATAACGGTAGTTTACAAAACTTCAGTCGCGATACCAAATACAAGGAACCAAAACATTTTGGAAGTGAGTGTGGCACCGCCCACTTTGAGCAAATAGTTACATATATCTCAAAAACTTTGCCGGCAAACTTTATTTACACATTGAAAACTTGCAAAGTTTAAGAATCGAACACAATCTAAAACTCAATATTTAAATAACTATTGCCGATAAATTGTTCAAATTTAATAAGCATAATGAAGTTGCATAACCAAATACACGGAATGAAAATTTTCGGTAATTTTGGATTTCTAAACAAATTGATATATGTATCTCGGAAATTATGTCACCAAACTCTACCAAAT
Organism: Anomoia purmunda; assembly: GCA_951828415.1. Taxonomy (NCBI): domain Eukaryota; kingdom Metazoa; phylum Arthropoda; class Insecta; order Diptera; family Tephritidae; genus Anomoia; species Anomoia purmunda. Next base: position 73,413,749 of record OX639994.1, on the reverse strand, counting down.
TTGGTACGAAGAATGCGTTTCAAGTCAGTAAGGAAAATTTTGAAAATTGTAAAAATCGAACAAAAATCTTTCTCTTATAACATAACGGTTTTATCTTCAATATTTAACCAAATCATGTTGAAATTTTTTTTAAATTTGGTATGAGGAATTCAGTTAGGGAGAGAAATATGTCAAACATAAAAATTTTGGAAAATATATGTAGTATTCTAAAATCGAACTAATTTACTTATTTTTGTTTTAAATCAATAAACGTTGTTTAATATATATTGAAAATTATAATGATTTTTTAGCGACCTTTCCAATTTCAAATTTCAATTTGTGTTTTGCCAGCTCGATGTCAAGGGGGTTTTGGGTGTTAGTAAAAACAAATGATTTACTTCTTCTCCAATATATTTCGGTTATATTGCGTTAACCGTCTTTAGGACAAATGATTTACACGCCCGCACTGTTGTTTATATATTGAAAATGTATTTTATTGCTGTGCTTTGCGCTTTGAATATTCTTTATATCTTGATCTAAAGGGAATATGCGCAGATCGAATACTATATCCTTATCTACGTCAATTAGCTGAACAGATATTTTAATTAGTAGTTTCGTCTTAAATCGGGCGACGTTCGTCCGCCTTTCTCCACAACAAATAATACAGAGTCTAGTCTATAAGCCGTAAATTGCTGCAGGAGTTTTTTTTTATGTTGCACTTCTAAAATGATACACAGTTTGATCTAATTCAAATTTTATCTCTCATAGTGGCGTAGCACCGTCCACTTTTCCAAATTTACCCTATGTTGGGTCCGGAAACTACATGAACCTACTGTCAAAATGTTATACGGAACGTTTGGACGAATATAAAGTACTCACTGTATATAAAAGATTAACTTTTTTGACTGCATACAAAAACTGATTTTGATTTGAAATAAAAACTTACGCCGGGCATTTAAAGTTCCGTCGCACTCGAACTGATACTCTTCCTTACTTGTTTCCTTGTTTTGCTTTTTCACGCACATATCCTGGCACTTTTTAATCCGTTTCCTCGTCTACTTCTTTTAAGTACACACTTGCCGCGTGATTGCTGCCTACGAGTATATTGCAGGCGGCCGTGTGTCGCGCGTGTTCCAGATAAAAATTATACGCCTTCATTCATTTATTTTCCTTGTGTATTTTAAATTTATCTTCGATGACTCTCGTTGATCATTTGTAAATATTTGTTTTGGATAATATTTTCACATTGGCATGAAGGCGGCTTAAAGAAAGCAAATCAGTGAATGCAGTTCAAAGCAGTAAAACCACAATCTATATATTCATAAATAATTCCCTCATCTAATCCCTCATCCAATGTTCCGCTTAAATAAATAAAATATATCCGATAATAAAATAAATATATCCGAGCTATGTTAATAAATAAAGACCGAATAATTTGTTTGGTTTTACGCAAATTTTCGACAATCTTAGCTCGTCAAGATGTTTTCTGAATCAAACAAATGCTTGAAGGATAACGCCACTCTAGAATCAATAAAGAACTTATTTTGTTGTAATTTTTCTCTGCAAAGCCATAAAAATCGTTTACCTTACGTGAAATTGGAAAAAAAATATTTAATATAAAACTGAAACTTTTGTAACACTTAAATTGTAAAATTAACGTTTCAGTAACATAAACCGGAGTATACTCCTATTAAGAAAAAATTTGCATTAAATTTTCAAAGTGTGTTTCTGCGATTAATTTTAAGACCGATTCAGAAATAGTAAAGTTATGGAAAAAAATACTTTTAGCCCCCCAAAAACGGGTTTACTCTAATTCCAGGTTTTGAGCAATTAATTCAGTTTGTATCGTTGATAATTTTGAGCTTGCATCTTCTGATCAAGTTTTTGAATTCGTGGGATAATATCTTTGCGAATTGGCGAATTGGTTTTTCCAGGCTTGTATTAAAATTTGAAAACTTTATTGCCAGTAATCATTTATTATTGGCGTAGAATACGTCTTACCTTACGGTATGGGCACCAATGTCAGGTTTTTATTGTTGTAATCTCTATTTCTTTAATTATAAGGAAACGGCTCGATTAATTTTTTTTTTTTTTTTTTTGTAGTCAAATGAAGATGTTAGCTTTCGTTTGACATACATTTCATGTTGGTTGATATCTTCCTAATATTTAAATTTCTCAAATGAAAATTGTATAAACACATGCACACAAATATGTGTGTGGTGTTTGGTTGAGTGTTTGCTGTTGGGCGATTTAAATGTACTCGTGCAGCCCTTTCTTTGTATTGCATAATTTTAGGCGGGCAAGTTAAAGTAGAGTAAAAGAAGAGAAAATGCTGCCAAGCACTGCAAAAAAAATAATAAAATGGATTCGCGTATGTTATTTATCATTTATCTTTACTATTGATAACAGCCATTGACTTCGTTTTTGCGAGAAATTTAATTGATAATTTAAAAACATTTTTATCCTATTTTTCCTATCATAAGCTTATGTATATCATCCAAAGTAGCTATCAAATAAAGAAATTCATTTGCTTGTGAGTCAAACCACGTCAAACGTGACACAATATTTTTGGTCATTTTCTGGAATGCTGAGTCAATTGCATGAATCAATAGTACACACTAATATAAGAAACCAATTTGAATATTTTGTCGAAATAATGTATATTTTATTTAAATTTTGCAATTAAAAATTTTTGCACGATTTTCTTAAAAAATTTATAATTTTGGACTCGTTTGCAATAAATTGACCAAACTTTCAAGGTTTTTTTAAAATTGTGCACTCTTTCGATGGATTATTTTTTTATAATAATATTTTGCAAAATAAGGTAATTGTTTAAACATTTTTATAAACAAATTAGATTAATTATGCTTTATTCACGATGTTAATGAAAGCGCATAATGCAGGAATGTTGAGTAACTATTCCTCTTCATACCTATGAAAAAAAAATTTGGTATTTATTATAGGAACTATTTATTTTTGAATTTTACATGCATCAGTGGACCTACCGGCGCCTTTGTTTATCTAACGATTTGTTTATGTAGTATACGGTACTGTGTTGCTCGCAGCAGAGTCGCGCTTACCAGCAGTTGAACATGCGTACGTAGTTAGGCCCCAAGATCAATTCCGTTATCCTCCGCTTGAAATATGATTGGGCACTTACCCATTGACAGAGTTTCCTGAAACATTGATCCGAATATTCCAGACCCAGTACTCACATCCGCCAGCTTGGATCCGTCAATATAACACAGTTGATATCCTTCGGAGACGTATTGTATTATCGCTACGTAGCAGTCCCCTCCAGGAATCATTACCTTGTAGTGCGTTTGATAACGGGATCACTCAAAAATGGGATGTGACTCCGAAAACCGCCATCCTCCATTTTATGTGTATAGGGTAAGCGCAGAGCTCCCACATAAGCCTCCTTCTCAATGGAAATTGAGAGAGCGGAGTAATGCCGCCAAGAGCGTCCGTTGGGCAGGTGCGCAATGCTCCTGTTATTGCCACACGTTTTACGAACGGTGGAGCTTACTCCAAGTAATGCCGGTGTTTACTTGCTTAACCTTGACTCACTAGACCAGTTTCGTATAAGTAAAAATCGGCTTTATCACTGCATTGAATGACCAATATGCCCATCTAGGTGATATTCCCCACATTTTCCAAAAATCTTAAAACAGGAAAAAAGCCCTTATTGATAATCATTGTAACTTACAATTCATCTCATTTGAGAACTCACATTTGGTTTTTGCCAATGTGGGTGTGGTCAGATGAACTTTCCTTTTTTTGGTGAAGGGGATATTGATGACCTATAATAGGTTTATCGACAATCTCTTTTCAGCACACCAGTTTGCGGTCGGATTTAGGGCAGATAGCAGCAATCTTGAACATATAGTGTTATCATGCCAACCTATAAAACAGATGCCGAAGTCGTCTGCATAACCGCAAGCGTTAAATCCTTCACCATCCTGCTTTCAGGTGTTCGTCCACAACCAGCGTCCATAGTAAGGGAGATAGCGCCTCCTTGAGGACGACCACGTATGGCTGTTATTAATTTTTTACTCCCTCCAAGGCTCCCTGTAATGGTTCGCGACTTCAACATACCTATGCCTAGTCCGGTAATCCACTCGGAAAGTTTACAGAGCCATAGCTGCTGATAGCTTCATATGAGATCAAGAATAATATAATACAAGATTGCGCTGATTGATCTGAAATTCGGAGAGTAAACTGGCTGTGACGTCACACCAGGACACAGAAAACACGTTGGTATAAATGTTAGGTAGAATACACACCAAAAATGTTAAACCCGTTGGAAAGAACACACATGATTGCGAGTGTACATACATAAAATGATTTTTGTAAACCATATCTGGTGTGACGTAGATATTCTGTCACAATTTCAAAGAGGATTAGCGGTACCACAATCTGCACCATCTTCTGTTCAGTTTATTGCAATTGCAATAGATTTGCCGGCCTGATGTGTATGTTGCCCTCACATAAAGGGGGTTCCTATAAAAAATATGACAATCAATAAGTTTTTCCAACATATGTATGTACATATGTATGTATGTATGTATATGAAAATGATAAAAGCGGCTGGTGGCTATAGCTTAAATTTTTTATGGAGAGCTCAATTAGAGAGCAACATACGCAGTATAAACTGTAGTTTAATTTGAATGCCATTTTGGTATTTGTATATTTAAAAACAATGCCAAAAAGAAGGAGAACATTGAGAGATTAAGTATTCTTGGTATTAAATAATTACTAAAGTTTTAATTAATTCAAAGAAGATTTTCTTTATAAAAATAAACCTTGGGATTATATTCTATTTTTTTTTGGGGCTTAACAGAAAACCAAGAATCAATTAAATTAAGTTTAAAAGAAACATAAAAGCAGCTAACTTTAAAAAAAGATTGCGTAATTATATTATATTACTTACTTAATCAATTGTTTCATTGACAGATAATTCCTCACTTTTGAGAACGCAAATTTTAATTAAATTCCTTCCGCGTTCTATTTAACTTCAAAAACATTGTGACGCTGCTCTTAAAGTGAATACCAAAGTTGAGAGTGTATTTAATATATATATATAACTAAAAATGAGAAAACTCCTTTATACTTTTTGGTTTTGTTTTTACACCAAATATACTTAAAAAATTAGAGATTGATTTAATGATTTTCCGGTTTTAATTTAAAACTTAAAAGTATCAATATTTTTTATTCAACACGGATTACTATTTCATAGATTTAAAATAATGACCCATGGCATAAAATTAACTTTAAGTGTCACAAAATAAATAAATCACATTTAATTCGTAAAATGGTTAAATTCAATACTAACTGGAATTATACTATTTTTCTTTATAGCACAGAGCTAAAAAGAGTGAGGCTAAGGAGAGCGAGAGGTAACTTCTTGTTTATTATTTTTTATGGAATTTTGTCCAAAAATATGCAACTGCACAAAGAAATCCCCTTGTTTTTTTACTAAAAAATCATATAAAGTGAATTAGTAAGGAGATTCTCTCATTTTGGCTGGAATCTTATGGAATTTATTAATAAGGAAAATTTTTTAATTTTAAAAGAAAATAGGCTCATCTAATTTGATTGCTCCATATCAAGGTTCGATTTGCTCACACAAATTACATGGTTCTGTGTTTGATTTCAAAATTATTATAACCCTGAAACAAATTGTGCTACTAATCCGCAAAGAGAGTATTCAGGTTACAATACAAGTTCGTACTATACGACTCTCTTCAATAAACTTATACTCACGTTTGGAAGCCTAAAGTTATGAGTGCTTTTATTTTTAAGAGTCACCCATAGAAGTATAATATTAATAAATGATTACTAACAATAAAGTATTGAAAGTGAAATACAACCCTGGAAAAACCAATTCGCAAAGATATTACGCCACGAATTCGAATTGAAAATCTTGTGCAGAAGATGCAAGCTCAAAAATACCATTGATATAATCTGAATTAAATGCTCACACCCTGGAATTAGAGTAAACACCGTTTTCCGGGAGTCTAAAAGTTCTTGTCCATAACCTTACCATTTCTGAATCGATCTTAAAATTAATCGCAGAAATATACTTTGAAAATTTAATGCAAATTTTTTCTTAATAAGAGTATCCTCCAGTTTATGTTACTGAAACGTTAATTTTATAATTGAAGTGTTACAATAGTTTCAGTTTTATATTAAATGTTCTTTTCCCAATTTCACGTAAGGTAAACGATAACAATTACAACAAAATAATTTCTTTATTGATTCTGGAGTGTCGTTATCCCTCAAGCATTTGTTTTATACAGAAAACACCTTGACCAGCTAAGATTATCGGAAATTTGTTCTAAACCAAACAAATTATTCGGTCTTTATTTATTCACATTGTTAGGTATATATATATATTTGTTTAAGCGGAACATTGGATGAGGGATTAGATAAGGAAATTATGTATGTAGTATATATAGATTGACTGATTTGAACTACGTAAGCACTTACGGTGGTTATGGGTCATGCTTAAATTGTAGACCAACCGAGGCAGGTTTATTTAAATTCTTTAAATATGCTAGGAGCAGGTTTTCTGAAATTGGCAAGGAGCATTCAGTACTCATTGAAAAATTTATTTATTACGAGAATGTGTTCACGTCTTTTAAATGCTTAAATGATTCACCCCCTGTCAATAGTAGCATGTGCATTTACATTTTCATAGTTTGTTGCATGAAAAAAAAACATATTTAAAAATTATTTTTTTGTGGAATACTTTTAACTAATGCAATTCAAATGGAGCGTGAGCCAGTTTCGTTTTCATATTATCATTTGCCGTTTTAATTTGAAGTGAATACATTTTTAAGTTGTTGAATTTAATATACAAATGATGCAATTTAAAAATAAATTCTATCTGTTTTCATTGCCTTGTGGACATGGTATAAGGATGAAGCAAACAAGCCAGTCGTTTCGTTAAATATTTATATTTGTTGTTATAGTTTTCGACACTATGCCGTGGACAATATTTCTCAACTCCTCATAGTATTTCGAAATGCAAAATATTTTGTAGGACAAATCTCTGGTAACTATACTGAGAATTCTATTTCGTCTTTCGGAAGACAAAAACCCACTTGTACCCAAGATTAATATTAAATATGTAAAGTTATTCAACTTTTAAACTAAATTTGACAAACAACTGGGTTCATTCATATTACCATTACAAATCTAATGAAATCCATTGTGCATTGCTTTGAAAATGTACCTATATCCAGTTAGGTATTATATTAACACTCCAAGGTCGACAATATTTATTGCTTTAATTATATGCAAATTAAGATTATTAGAACAGCAGAATGCTGAAAAACACTTTTATGTCAATTGCACGTAATGACTATTAATAATTTTAAGAGTTGTATATAGAAGTAATCCGAAAATTTGATGTTGAGAAATATCCAGAACACCCAAAGACCGTACAGAGCGTAATATATTGTGTTATTGAAGGAATGTTTTACATATTTTCGAATATTCTCCTAAATCACAACACAGAAAATTATTTACTTGCCAAACTTCCAGAACTCATATAAACATCGACATATTCCACAAACTGCTTATTTCATCCGATTAATAAACCATCAACCAAAAATGAGTTTCATCGCTGAACAAACTTTTTTTGCAAAAATCGGGATCGGTGGTCATTCTGTTTTGGGCCCATTCACCGAACGTTTGACGCGGTTATGGTCGTTCGGTTTCAATTCTTGCACGAGTTGGATTTTGGAATCACGCAAACCAAGTTCCTTCCGCAAAATATTCCATAAAGTGATGGACACAGCTCCAGTTATTGCGCGCGATGGCGGATTGACTCATTCGGGTCTTCTTCGATACTCTGCTCTACAGGAGCTATAGCATCTTTGAGACGCACTGTACGGTGTCTCTGAGGATGTTCTAGTTAAAACAACTTTGATTTTAAGAGCGGGCCATTTTTTTTCAACGGGAAATGCTTCGGAAAAAGAAGAAGCATCAGTGAGATTTTTTTCCAAATCGATACATGGCATTGAAGACGATTGTTTTTTAAATTGTTATAAAAAAAATAATGAAAAATTCATTTATTCATAAATTTTTCGATCGAAAGAAATCTCTGTCAATAAGTGTTTAATGACGTTTCTATTTCCGGTGGAATTGTTCGAATCGTACATTACCGGTAATAAATTTTTGAAAATAAAATGACAAGAAACAATAATTGTCGATATTATTGGTAAAATTTTTTCTTCCAAAAATCCCTTAAAGTAAATTTTTTGAATCGGAAATACTATCCAGAAAAGTAGTTATCAATTGCAAATGCATTTTGAACGATTGCGAGTGGCCCGTTTGAGAAATTCTGACTCAGCTGTCAAAAATACCAGCTCCGAAAAAAGTATTGCCTCATTGAAAACTACACGTCTATAACAAACACTCTATATAAGTCTTTTATTTAAAATTGACCCATTTAATAAACCAAAACGCAAAGAAAGACCAAATCCGAAAAAAATAAGGCATTCCAGAATTCTAAGTTGTGCATATTAATCTTGAACTGCTTATTTTGCTAGTTTGTTCACAAAAGAAATTTTCCAAAAGTATGAAGAAAATAGAATCAGGCATAGCGCTGTGTGCCCTCTATAAAGCTACTGTAAGGGCGGCAGCAAGAATCAGAACGCTATCATTATTAGGAGGACCAAAATGGCGCGTCTTATCTCCTGATATCGATAGTACATATTTATTGCATGACTGTTTCCTCACTACAGCAACGTTTTGGTTTATATCTTCGTGCTGCCGGTTTGGCATTGTATGTACTCGTTTGCGCTATAGTCTAAAATGTTAGATATAAAATACACACCTCCGGCTCCTTTAACGAATCACCAAAGCTTCGAGGAGCGAAAATTCTTCAGCAAATAACAAAGGATATCTTATCAATGAACTAAGTGAAGGCACTTTTGACTTAATAAGCTAAATGAATGTAAATAATTGCAGGAATTTCAATATGATTTTCATATTAAAAACATACAAAATTACGCAAGTTGGATGGGAATGAAAGGATGCCGCAGCGCACAAAAATTCAAGCGCAGCTAGAGAAGAGGTTGGAAAGCTGGCAGCAGGATGGTTGCGAAAACAAAAGGATTCCTTTACAAAATTTTTAATAAATCGCAGACGCCTGCCAGACGCTGATAAGTTCAACGTATTGCTGATGAATACCGACAAATGTGAAGCCAAATAACGAAAACACACACACACACACTCGTACATCATGGCACAAAGGACGGAAATGCCAGAAGTGGATGATGAGGCAGGAATTGTGCGGCTAAAATGGAACTGTGTGGGTATGTGTGCATATACGCACGTAAGCAAATAAGTGCAAATCCCTTATTAACTTGACGATAGCTCACACGGACACACGCACACACACGAACATACATACTTACATATATTGTACATATACTTTCGAGTGTCAGCCATCAGCCAACCAGCTAACTAACTTCGACGTCGCTTCCTTCAAATGAAATTAACTCATATCATAATTTTTGCGATGGAAATATTTTTCGGGAAATGAGTTGAGAAATTTTCATAAGCGATGTAGCAAAAAGTACAAATACGCCACATACGGGCATACATATAATACGTGTGTACACTAAGGTGACACATTACAAAAAGTTCTGTTCGAAGTTTTTAAACACATTTTTTTCAACCAGAACTAAATAGTCAGCCATTCGTTCGTTAGTCTTAATATCAGTTTCCTAATAACTAACTGTGAGTGAAATATTTTAGAGAAAACAGTAAAACTACATTAACCCACCTCTGGTATTGTCAATTGGGTCTAAAACGGTGATTGATTTTCTTTCAAAAAAGTCTCAGATCTGGCAACGTTATTTTTAATCGGGCTCCTTATAACGCTAGAGCAACGATTACAAACTTTGCAAATTTATTGTTCAGAATTCAGACTCATTTTTGGCTAAATGTACACTCAATAAGCTAATTTGGAGTGTAGAGAATCCCCGAGTAATTCGGGTGGCACCATTAAATTGAGAACGAGGCGTTATGCTTGGCCGAAGTTCTCCTGGAATTTCTTTTACACAAAATGGGACATCTACAATATTACGCCAACTCCGAACGACCCGCCTACCGAAAGGCGGCGGCAGCGTGGTAAGGTTCAGGCACCAGCTTATTTGTAGAATTGTGGTCGGATCAATGCATAGCGCCGATTACAATTCAAGTATTCTCTGTCCAATCTACAAGAAGGGTGCTATCTGCGAATGTGGTATCTCTCTTTTTATACTAAACGAGGATCAGATAGAGTGGGCCCCTGTCGTGTGATTTCTTTAACCTTAAATTGAAAGAATTTAACCGGTCAGTAGCGCGATTCATTAATCTGTTTTAACGATATTCGCTTGGTTAACTTATCTTATCGAAAATTTTATCGATTTTGATACTCAGCTGTCATTTTTTTTTTATAGTTATTCGTTATCGCCGAATCAGCTGTTGTCGTTAGCTAGTCGATTTTTGAAAACTAAACGGCAACAAATATGAAGTGTTAACTCAATTGATAAAAGAAAGTTCATGATGTTATTTTTAATTTCATATTGCTAGGTTCAAGTTCCTGTGAGACGATGGTTGCAATCAACGGCCGTAGGCGAACAATCGGAAGACGTGGAGTACATCGCTAAAGCTATCGATCGTGATCATATTTCATTCATGAAGGCTTATGACATTCCCCATAGCCACGGCAAATGACAAAAGCAAACGTCTAACTAGGATTCGAGAACAAAAACACATATACAGATTATTTTTAATTTATATATATGTGGACCAAATTTAAAAAAAATTTTCTTTACTTCATTGAAAATAGCTAAATAAAAATAATTTAACGATAATATTAATAAATAAAGCTCAAAAATTAGTATTATCGTTTAATAAAAATCACGCCGAAAAATATTGTAATATACATAAAAATAATTTAACTTCAGCCTTTTCGCAAAAACTATGGTGACTCCTCTATCAAATCAACCAGAAGGGAGTCCGATATCCCGCTACGATGAATCATTGCATTATATAACAACAATTGTAAATATTTGTAATTTGAAATAAGCTAGTATTTTGTTTCCCCATTATCAAATGTTATAAAAAAAAGCGTTAAAATTTTTTTTGTTTTTTCAATTCCTTTTTATGGTTTTCACCCATTTCAACATTTAGTTGGACAAAGATGGCACTCTTTAGTACTTTGAATAAATAAAACAAGGCCGCTTTTAAGTGTCGTTAAGATTAAGTTAGTGAATCGCACAATCGTTACAGCAAACGACAAATATTGTCGACAAAAATTGCGATAGTCGGATCGTTTACAGTTAGAAAATAAACAGTGAGCACATTCGCATTTTGACTCCAATCACTGTTTACAGTTACAATTTTTGAAAAAGTAAAAGACTTTGTTTTTCTCGGAACCAGTATCAAAACCAATAGTAATATCAGCCACGAAATCAAATAGAGATTATCTTTTGCCAACAAGTGCTACTTCCGGTCTAGTAAGCAATTGCGTAGTAACCCCATCTTTCTCAGCATGACCGTGCTATTGGATGACGAAAATGCATGAACGCTATCCACACAGGATAAGATGGCTCTTGGAGTGTTCGAGAGATGTTCGAATCTTTGGAACGCCGACTACCACAGACGATTAAAAGATGGGGCTGCATTCTATTATTTCTTTATTTGTCGGCTCTAGCCGAACTTCATACAAATTAAATCAATTAATAAATTCCGATTAAGTAAGTAATCAGCCATTAAGTTAAGGCCACTAGGCCATCTTTGCAATAACTGAAACAGCAGCTGTAAAACTATAAAACAAATATGTACGATAAGTAGTACCAAATAGAAGTTCTTGTACATACCCTAACTTTTTCTGTATGTTGAGCGGCGAACCCTTTGTTCTTGATATATTTGAGCTCATAATCTTAGAAAATTCCAAGCAATTTGCATCCAGATTAGGTGGCAACATATGCGACAGACCCCTAAAGCTTCACTTCTCCTTTATTCCTTCAGTAAATAATTTCACTACCGCTGCATTTTAACACTTAATTCAATATTCCTGATGAAAGCTTTAATTACGGAAATTCATCAAAAACAAAAACTTTACACATACCAGGTGGTTGCATACAGACATACACACATACAAAGTGGCTGCATGCCACAAAGCAGGTCGCTTGCAATACTCTCGTCGCGTCCTTGCTATTATGGGCAGGTATGGTATGGGTGATACCACCGTTGTGCAACAAATGAGCGCTCATGTATGGAAACATGTTATGTGAAAAGTAGCTCCGGGCACAACAACAATGCATGAAACCGATTAACAACAACATTGGTCGTAACTGCAGCAACAAGCGAGAAAGAACCACTCAACAATTTTTGGAGTAAATGCAGCAACAGCAGCAGCAGCAGCAGCAGCAATTGGAACAGGAACAGGAAATCACAACAACGACAGCACCACTGAGAGACACTGCTAGTAAAGCAGAGCGTAGGCAACAACCAAATTTGTCGTAGTAAATGTGAATTTGTTGCCGGTGTAAAATAAACAATACATCACTAGAGAGCGACAACCTACTTAAAAAACTCGTTGCATGTATAAACGACCTGTGGCCATATATGTATATGTATGTGTGTATGTATGTATGTACATTAGGCTGAATAGTTAAAATAAGTGTATGACTACTCTGCAGCGGACTTGTAAGCAATTGTCGCTTTTGTACCAGGTAAGGTACTAGTTATAATAGCTTACTATATTGAAAAAATGGGTAAATATTTATTATACACACATATGAACATAAATATCCCAAATACAGTTTTATTATGAAAATTTGACCAGCATGTAAAAAAATTAATTGTATAAAAATTGTGTGCAATGGTTTTTTTCGTTCTTTATTGTTCAAACACATAAAAATTCAAGCGTTCAAGTAAATCCGACTCGATACACAAAACTGCTAGCCGACTTCCACTCATAAGTTGAACATAAATAGTTTTTGACCCTTTTCAAACATGGAAAGGAACGTTCTGCGCTGTACTCGTAATTCGTCACAGCTAATGTCACGAATATTCGATATGCAATCTCCACGATTGGAGACTCAGTGTATAACTGGTTCATTCGTAAGAGTTTCAGAAGGTCGGATGGTGAATTACGATCCAACTTTTGTTCAGAACAAAACGCGTGGAAGTGCATCAACTCGTCATTCAATGAAAACTCGAGGTCAGAGTTGTAAATTTTTCTTAAATGTTCTGAACTTTCGCGAATTTCACTGGATTTTAGATTGCCGAATTCAGTGAGGTTGTCAAGAATGACGTTGAAAGTGTTGACTCGAAAATGTTCTCTTCCTGGCAATTGAACTTCTCCATCTCGTGATTCGTCTGCCTGTAATATATGATTAATAATAATTCCTTGGTCAGACTATTGATAAAAAATTAACTCTCAGGGACAGAGGGATCAAAATGTTGCAAAATCGTGTCACATCATATGTGAATGACCACTCATGGCTTAAAATGGATATATGTACTGATATTTTTGCATATCTTGAATTAAAAGCAGTTATATTATTCACAGTACGTATTTCATTTTTCATAACCTTTTTGGATGTTTACCACAACTTCATATTGACTTGAACTAATTCCGTTTACAACTGCATTACTCGCAAAATTTCGACCAGCTTTGTTATATGCTGAACACTTCTTCAAAGTTGAAGTTGAATCCGCCGGCGCGTCATCACAATTATCTAATAGATGTACAAATATATTATATGGTTAATGTACATACAAAATTAAAATAATTGTTGTGTCATACCTCGCGATCCTTGCTCCGAGATGGAGCAACTCTAATATGTAACAAAAAAATTATGTATTTTTGGAGCTTTACACAAAATTTCTTCCGCCTTATTTGTTTTGTTCAAAGCAGCTTTTTATATGCAGCGCCGCTCAACCTTTTGCGCCCGTCACTCATGTCATCAAAATATACACATAATAATCTTAAACGAGAAGATAACTGTCTAGTACAATTGTTGTAAAAACATCAAATGTTCAAAGGAGTTTACTTTGTCGCAAATAAAATCACAGCTGATCACAGCTGACAAAAAATGATGAGTGATGAGAGGGTGAAGTGAAAAAAATCTAATTTTATGTTTAAAATTTTGCCGCCCTCCCGAATCTGTCGCCCTGTGCTGGCTTATTTTTAACCCATATATGTGTACTTTTTTTTTTAACATATGTGAACTTTCTCGAGCTAAGCGGTGCACGATGCACGGACGGACGGACAGCCGGATTTGGCTGAATCGATTTCTGTTTTCATGCTAAATATTTTAATATAAATATCATAAATTTCTATATCTTTTTCGATTGCTGTGGGCTGTTTAAAACAACTGTTATGGGAACAAGGTTATAATACCTGGCACTAGTGAGCTCGGGTGTAAAAACACTGTTTAAATGATTTAAAATCGGGAAAATGTAGCAATTCAATTTTCTTACAATTTAATGAAATTGCCTTATTAAAATGTTCACCTATACTTGTATCAGCAATGAAATATTTTCTGATTGCGAAAAAAAAATTTAAAACCACTAATATGCCGAAAACATTTTCAGATTTTATATTTTTTTATATCTTGACCCATTGTGATCAAAAACAACTATGGAAAAATTATTGGTAAAAACTTTTGTGCGTCGGGACCCCATCGCAGTCGGTCACTTTGACATCGGGATGAAGCTTAAATAGGGCTACCATGGTTGTTATGTTGACACTCATAATATCAAGGTCTAAGGGGAAATTAGGCATCGGTACCAGAGACCGCGTTGCCATCCTGGCCGCAAAGTTTAGCTTTACAAATGTACATATATGTATCTCTAACTTATATGATAAGCATGATAACCTAGAGCCCGAATGGTTCGCCAACTGAAGAAGGCACCGGTGTAAGAGTTTAAATTCGCAGACTAAGATTCCAGGTAGCTAACCATAGAAAAACCATAGTAAAACAGATATCCATCTTGCAGAACACCTGCAACTGCGGAACATTGCTATCTTGACAAACAGCTCTCAAATCTCAACAGGCGAAGTTATTACGGGAATTCTTAGAGAACGCTATCATTATTTATAAGTGCAAAACAAAACCTCTTTCTTACGCAATGATAGGTATATATCAAATTTTAATTAGAGGTTTCATTAGGTCTACTTGCAACCTGTTAATATATTTTGTGCAACTGTCAGTGAATGCCTTTGCGTGGAAGGTTTGTTCAAGTCGAAATATGTTGTCCAAACAAATTGAAATTTTCACATTACCCTTTGCGATGAAGTTAACCTATTTTTGAATATACATACGTACATGCATTAGGGTGAAACAATTATCTCCTAGAGTTGTAGAAAATGGAAAAAGTGACGCGCATTTTTTTTTTTTGTATTGGGTTAAAATTTTAGTTCACTTGGCGAATTATATATTTGACGTAAAATTGCTAAAAAAAAACTTGGTTAAAAAAAATATGTAGTATGTTTTTACCATAAATATCCAAAATAACCCTCCCTATTTTTAAAATGTCCCAAAAAACTGTTACTATTTGCAGATGTTCGCACCAGTCGATTATTAACACGTGTGTGTCGTGTAAAGAAATACCAAATGCTTCTCTTCCACTTTTGTATAGTCTCTTATAGTTTTCTCTCTTTCAATAACCCACAAACGAAGTCACTTAAAAATAAAAATCACTGCCAATGCGTTGTTGCCTAAGGAATTTTTTTGTTGTTAAAGAATATCCCACAACAGATAACTCAAAGAGATCGTACAGAGAGATTTAGCACTGTGAGAAACCGGTTGGGCTTGAGAATTTTGTGTTTGTATCATGAAAATATGAAAATAAGTGAAGAGAGTTTTTTTTTTCGATCTCTGGTTTTAACGTGTAGAATTATTCCCTTTAGCTCTATATAGTGGGCCCGTTTTAATGTTACCTAGTTGCAAAAAAAGACACTCCAACTCGGGTTAAATTTCCTTTTAGTTACTTCACAACACTGGAAAAATCTGTCATTAAACATATGATTTGTTTAGTGAAGTTTAAAAGAAGCAAAACAAAATGAGCAATTCTGAGGATTCTGTGGTAAGTTATTAACTTTATTTAAAAACATTAAATAAATGCATTAAATAACCTTTTTTTGAAGATGATGTATTTGTACACGGATGAGCATTGCGAATCACATCGTAAGAGAGAGATGCAAGAAGTACTAGAAGTATTGGAAACGATATATGCCAGCTCCAACTCTTCTAAAGACTCGGAGAGTGAAAACAAGGCACATGAGAAGTGCTCCAATTTTGAAGGTACACTCGATGCAATTAGTGAGGCAGATTTCAAAATGCACATGAGGCTAAGACGCCAAGAAGAATGAAACCTAGACGCAGCCCTTGACAGAAGGCAACCTTTTTTAATTATTTAGGACAACAAAATATTATTTAAAAATTTCACTGCATATACATACATATATAATTATGTATATCTTTACATTCACTAATAAAAATATTTACAAGAATTCATTGCATTTCAATCCACAAATGCACAAGGAGTATCACATATAAAATTCAATTCAGATCATTTCTTATTCTAATTACAAGTAAAATAAAAACCAAAAGCAAATTAAACCAAAATTCAGTTTCAGTGAAAAGATTTTAGTGAAGTTCTTGCAATGTTTTTGATGTAAATTCTTCGTGCTCGCTTTTATAAACCCCTTGCACATTGTACAGTAAAATGTTAACGATGTTTTTTGAAAAATTGTTAAGTTGATGCTCTTCCGCATCTTATTTTGCCTGTTGCATACAACTTTTTTCTTACCAATACAAATCTTTGAGGTGCTTATTTAAAACATATTTTTTATCAGTAATTATTAAAATTTTGAATATCTTTTATTATAAAGCGTATTAAAATGTTTTCCCACAGAAAACGAAACATTTTATCAAATTTAAACGATGAGGAAATTGAACGAATCATGAGTCAATGCGAAGAAAATAGTGAGTCTGATGATGAGGGTAGCGACTTTGATGATGATGACAGTGTAGTTGATCCAAATTTCGGAATATGGAGCTCTGACTTTGCACAAATGGATAATTACATTCAGGCATTAGAAACTGCGGATTCCAGTGACCTTCCGCTGCGATAAATTTGAGTGTCAGTGCAAGCAGTCCGTTGCAAACACCTAATGCGCCACCAATGATTAGAGAACCGTTAAAATAAATTGCCAATAAACCAAGAACGTAACAACTGAAAACACAAAGGACAAAAATTTAAAATCAAAAAGGCAAAAACGAAAAAGATCGCCTTTACCAGAATTGGATGAAGGTGAGGTTGACACAACATTTAATGCTGGGGCCTTTATTAAAAATGTGAAGGACATAACACCACAGGCTCCTGATTTTAAAAACATTCGATAGAAAAAAAACACTTGGAACTAAACAGAACTGAAATTGTGTTCAAAGGCGAGCGCAGATTACCGCATGAATTCAACCAATTGAATACACCGTATCAATGCTTTTGTTATTTTCTTACCGATCAGTTGCTGGACGACATTGCATTCCAAACAAATCTCTATGCGCGCCAGTAATTTATAGATACTTCATTTAGTGTCAATGCATCGGATTTGAAAAAGTACATTGGCATATTATTGTATATGTCTGTTTATCAGTACCCCAATGTAGAAAGCTATTGATCAAAACATGCATTTGAAGCGATAAGAAGCACTATGCCTTCTAAACGATTTTTTTAAATAAGATGATTTCTCCATTTCGCTGATGGCTCCAACATGAAAAAGAAAGGTGAGGATGGTTATGACCAACTGTTCAAAATTCGACCAATTGTTAATCACCTAAGCGAAAGATTTGATTCTGTGCCAAAATATCCACGACTTTGTGTTGACGAGCAAATGTGCTCCACAAAAATGATGACAGCATTGAAGCAATATATGCCAAATAAGCCGCACAAGTATGGAATTAAATTTTTTGTTTTGTGTGACTCAAGTGGATATTCTTATACGTTTGAAGTCTACAGAGGTGCTGGGGATAACATTATTATGAAGGACACTCCTGACTTAGGTGCGACGGCAAATGTTGTCATTCGATTAACATCAACTGTTCCGGAATTCAAAAATCATGTAATATATTTTGACAATTTTTATTCCTCACTTCCGTTACGTGTATATTTGCGAAGCAAAGGAATATTTGCCCTTGGAACGGTTCGTGCAATTAGAGTGCCCAAATGCAAATTGTCAAAGGATATCGCTGTGAAAGTAAAAGAGCGGGGATATTTGGAAGAATTTGTAGGCAGTTGTTTTGGTGTCGATGTCGGTTTAGTACTATGGAAAGACACGAAATGTGTAAGATTAATTTCAACATATGCTGGGGTTCTACCTTTTCGATCAAATGACAACGCTCAACCATTAAAAGCAACACGTTATGATCGGAAACAGAAATCCTATGTGAATATCGAATGTCCGAATATTATAAAAGAATGTAATATGCATATGGGAGGCGTCGATCTAATGGATGGTTTGTTAGAGCGTTATCATATAAAACTGAAAACGAAAAAATGGACATGTCATACAAAATTACTGGACTTTCGGGTTCAAGTCGCTGACGTGTTATGCCGCAAGGATCCATAGAAAAATCGAGTTGGCAGACCATCGAGCCAAAGTCCGGTTGTAGCAACTGCTTACAGAAATAGATACGTTCCAGCCGATGACATTCGCTTTGATGGCATTCATCACTTGCCAGATGCATTAGATCGCAGAGAAAAGCGCATGTGCAAAATGACTGGATGTAAATCGGAAACACAAATGTTTTGCACCAAATGCAAGGTCAACTTGTGTTTATCAGCAACAAAAAGTGTTTCCAGTTTTCCATACGACAAACTTATTTTCGTTTACTAAAATTTACATTTTTTTAATTAAACACATTCTGAATTATAACTGAAACTATTATTTTAATTCGAGTTAACAGGCAAGTCCGCCTTTTGGCGGAGTATACATTTTTGCTCCTGGCAGGTAAACAATTGTTTTTTTCTTCATTCTGAGCTCATTTTCGTGTTTCTCACATGGATTTAAGTCTAGGGCAAATTATTCGTTGAGAAAAAAATTAGCCGGTTAGAGGGTTAAAAGTACATTTTTAAAAAAATTTGTTCTCCAACATTTATATTATTTATTAGTAAACCCAATTTCTTGTTCACTTGGTTAAATTTAGTTTCCATAAAAATAAAACGACGCAATCTAATGTTTTTACACATTTACTTTTAACTTACATATATTGGTTTCCTCATCATTGTCTGCCATCTACCATCTACTCCACCACACACCAACGTCACTGCACTCAAAATCATCAGCTATATATTATCCTATTTTTGGTTGGCGCTTGTTGCATGTACGCATACATATGTATGTATATAATATGAGCATACGGTTTTTTGTTAATCTAAATATTTGGGTTTTGTTAAGAGTACAATGTATAGTTCGATGGGCTCTCATATAAGTGAACTAAATGTCTGGCTACTTACTTGACTGGGTATTAAATTTGCTGAAAATTGGTTATTCGTGTCCTTTGTCAGATAAGTTTTCAAAACACTACACAAAAGGCTTAACAAATGTCTGTATTCCCTGGGTCAAAAGCTTGCATATCGCATAAAAGGTGTACATGTGTGGTTAGAGTGATTTTTAGTATGTAGTAAAGAATTGAAGTAAAACGTTTACAGGTGTACCTACGTGGGGAAAACTCAAATAGTGCACAAAACATTTAATAGCGAGTACATAGATGTGCACCTGTTGCAACAAGATAATAAAACCATTCATTGTACAAACAAAAAATATAAAAGTTAGTTTCCTAAACAACGAATTTATTGAATGCAGTTCAATTTACTAACCCTTTAAGTTTTGAAAGTGAAAGTATGCTTGTATTTTCTAAAGTAACTCTGAAATTATATTTTTTAATCTAAGCTTTAAGTTGTTTGTCTACAAAAATTTATATAGAAACCGGTAGGTATTTAATTAAGAAATTATTCATTTATTAGTAAGCCTACATACTTGGAGCCTGTTTTAATTACGCATTTAATTATTACTTATTTTTTTATTCCAATTAAACATATAAAAAATTATTACAAGTGGTGCAAATGTAGAAATTAGTAGGATGTAACAGGCAACCTTTTAAATGACCAATGTTGCTAGATTGATTTGTAAAGACTTTATAATTACTGTGCAAAATCTCTTACGCGAATAATGACAGATCCAATATTCATTTTCGGTTTGATTGATTGTTCGCAGTAGAGAAACAATTTAACATTTTCGATTGCTTCAATAGTTTCAGCATTCGCTTGAATACCTTCGGAGACAATCTATGCTACTTCGCCCTCTTCCGAGTTGGCACACTCACTGCACTCGTAGCCAGGTTTCTCTTTTTGCTAAAATAAACTCTAGAAAATACGTGTGTGCACATTCTTTAAAATAATGAAATGAATATTCGCTTGTTTGAACTGGTTACCGAGATAACGCATTCTTATGAATTTCACAAAACACCAATATGTGGGGTGGCTATTTTCCAATTTTGGCCATTTGCAATACTAACGAGTCGTTGGGTCGAGGGCGATGTTTATAACAAGTTTCGTTGAGTTAGCGCATACTTACTAGAGTTATCCGACCCGCGGGTAGGTGGACGGACAGAGAGACATAGAGTAATAGGTTTCGCTTTTCATTCTGAAATTTTCCGTACAATGAACAGGGTTGTAGTACCCCAGGAAAAGGGGCGCTTGGGTATAAAAATGAATAACAAAAAATAAGAACTGGTATACTTTGATGCAGTGGAAAAAAATCGAATTTTATTAAAAACGACTGTAAGTTATTTTGCTTGAGGTTTTTACTATTGAATAATATGAGAAAACAACGATTTTTCAAAGTGATAGCTGCTATTTCGGAGATCACCACATCTCTTCATCAGACTTCTTTCTTACTAGACTTTACCAGGCATATAGGGCCAAAAATAATAATAATAATTTTATTTTAAAAAATAAAATAATTCCGAACCACTTGTAAAAAAAATACCTTTTTTTATACAAGAGGTTGCTGTCTAGACTTCGGGTAAATCTACATGAAAATACATTTAATAGTTGAGAGAAGGTATGCGCGAGTATTTTTTTTTTAATGGGCATGTTCCCGACCACGTTGTAGGAAAAGGGTATATTTCCGAAACTGCTTGAACAAAATCTCCCAAATTCGGTACACAGATGGGATTTCTGGTTAGTAAGTAAAATTTAGAAGATTTAAAAAATTTGACAAAAACCACGCCGATCTCTCATATAGCGGTAATTTACAAAAATCAAAAAAAAACTGCGACATTTAATTAAAAGAGAATCAAATTGAATTCGCTCAAATTTAATATGAACTGTACTAGTCAATACACCGAAGCAATAAAATTTGGAAATGGGTGCGTCACCGCCCAGTAGGTATACCTCCAAAACTATAATAGCAAAGTCTGCCAAATTTGGCACACACATCACATTTGAAATCAATCAAAATTCCAAAAACTTTAAAACTCGAACCAAACTACGACCACGCCACATAACGGTGATTTTCAAAAATAAAAACAAGCTTGATATTTAACTCAGGGTCAAAGACAATTCGTCGCAATCATGTCGTGAATTCTTTCAAATTTGGTATACAAAATTTAATTAGGGAAAGAAATAATTAAGAAGTAAAATTTTGGCAAGTGGGTGTGGTACGATAAAATCATACTAACTTCCTTTTGTTTTTATTTAAACCAATGAACGTTGTTAAAGGTTTCAAAATGAAGTTATACTGGTAAATCCCGCTTGCCTTGATGCGCCAATAAAGAAATATTTTTTTAGATACTGAACGGTGCTTTTGGGTTAAAATATTCAAGGTACAAACTTGATCTAAAAGAAGCACGTGTATATCGAATACAATATATCCACGTCAAACAGATGGGAAGATATAGTGAATAGTATTTTCGTCTTAAATCTGGGCTTGAATTCGCCGCTTTCTTCAACAAATACTAAATGCTGTACATCTGAATCAAATAGTTATAAGAAATTTTATTGTATAGTGCGTTTCACCTTCAATTTTCCCAAAACGATGCACAGTTTGATTTATAAAACATATTGTATATATCCAAATGTGATTCATGTGTATCGAATAGTTGCGGATATACGACCAATTCAAATTTGCTCTATAGCCTATGTTATTGTTGTTACCTTGGATATCTATAAAGGGCTCACATTTATTTTTATAAATAAGTTTAACTTTTTCGATTGCATACATAAACTAATGGTTATTTCGAATAAAAGCTTACGCTTATTATTTAAAGTTCGGTTGCGCCTGAACTTAGATCCATTCTTACTTGTTAAATTTGTTTCTAATTTTAACTAAAACAAAATTTAATACTAGTTGTCCGGCTAAGAACAGTGTATCTTAGGTATTTATGAAAACTGATAATGACGATTTTTTTTACTAATTTTTATTTTTTTTGACTGATTTTATTTTTATCAACAATAACAGTTTTTTAGTTAGAAATAATTGGAAAGCCCAAAACCGTCACAAGTAGTAGAAGTGGAAGCTGATATTTCGGATCTCATCACATTTCCTTCCTAGACCTTTCCAGGTCTTGATCGTCACTGGTAAAACTGTTTTACTTTTTCCCTTTGCTTTAGCAAAAACACGACATGCTTAATTTACCCTACTATAATTAATTTAAACATATTTTTTATTAAATTAAGTTACTTAATTCTCAATAAAATAAATATTCTAACAGACTATAATTCTAGCTAAAGGCTTGTCGTATGAGGCCTTGTATGTGTGCGAAAATATAAAATAACAAAAACTCCTCATCATTCGATTCCCATTGAAAAGGTGTCAATTTCTCAGTTACCTAATTTGACAAGTTGGCTTCAATGGCGCTAGCCAATATCAAACTTAATTAAATTTACCTAAAAATGCAACACAGAGCAAAACCAAAACGAGATATAAAAAAGAAGAAAGCAGAGGATGAACTTCACTAAAAAATTAACTCCTTTTAATTTACGGCATACGAGTTTGAGCAATAGCTATGTATGTGTGTATGTGTGTACACTGTCAACACCTACGCAAATGGAAAGTGAACTTTTTCAGCTGCTTGAGAGCAGAGTTTGGTGTACAAAGATTTAGAAGAGCAGAGAGTCCATACAAATCAACAGTAGAAAACTACCTGCGAGTATGATGTTAATAATATGAATGGAAGTAAATACTTAGTTAGATAACTAAACTACAGCTCTTTGCAAATATACGCACATATATGTAAATGTGCATGTGTGTGTGCGAATGTGTGTGAGAGTATGCGACTTTGGTAGTCATAAGTCAAAACACATTATCGTCATCATCCGCACCAGCAACAACGAAAAACACACACAAAAACAGACAAAAAAAATGCAGCAATGTCAGCAAGAGAAATTGAATTGTAAGCGGCAACCGGCTGTCAGATTTTCAACTTTTTGGAGCAACAACAACACAGCTGATTGCTGTTGTACTACGTTAAATCGCTTGTGCACTGCCTGCCGCTTCTCGGGCTGTTGCTCATCAGCATTCGTTGCCCAGACAGGAAATGTAAAATGAAATTAACACACAGCTGAACAAACACGCACGATTTCAGGCATTCACTCACTAGCATTTCAGATTCAGTTTTTAAAAGCTACTTTTCTGCACGGCAGCACTTCCAAATGACGAGACATACCAACCAACCAACTAACCAGCTAACACATGCAAACATCCATACATACATACATGCGCATAAATGTTTCTAGACTTGTAACATATCAGCCATGTACTAACTGCCTGGCTGAGTAGCTCTGCCGCTCGAATTTTCCTTGGAGCGCTTGGAACAACCTTTTTCAAGTTATGTTACTTTTATTATAAGTCTATATATGTATGTACATATGTCTGTGGCGTTGGGTGTCTATTGACTGTTTTGGGTATATTTGCCGTCAATGTGTTAAACATTATCCTTTTCCTTGCACGCATTTTACAGGAAGATCCTTTCATACTCTTCCGCCACGTATTAGGCGAATCGCCAGCAAGCAGACAACATAGCTTAGACAATTTAAATACAGCAACAAGGGTACAACTCATCCTTATCGCTGCTTGTGTCTACTTCATTACCATCGGCGAAGTCAACAATGTCAACAATATTTTCATCATCATCTCAGCTACTCTCGCATTTATTAGCGCCTCGCCATAATTAACTTACATTTTCTCTTGAAACTCATACGAGGCGACTGACAAATGTTCGCATAGGATTTCCATTTTAAATTTCACCAGATTAAGCCAAGAGATAAGAAAATATTTAGTCCCGATATCAATTTGTAGCTCATTTTGTAATTCTTTACAGTTTAATTTTTAACCTCTAGGCAGTAAGGAAATTTAATACTCATTTAATTGCCTAGCACTCGGAGTATGCTGAAGGAATGCTCCATCCAAGTAACCAAATTGCTGTTGTTCCTGCAGCTGGCTATTTTTGAAGACCAGATCCATGAAAGTCGCAAAAAATATATATGGGTAATTCCATATCCAATCGGTCAATGCTTGATTTGGGTTAAATTTGGTAATTAGTTTTCTTTCATCTTTTAACGAAGTTAAGCCCACAATAAGCAATTAAAAAACGGGTGTCCATTTATTTTAATATCTCGAAAACTATTATAAGTACCAAAAAAAAGTATGTACATTAAACAATCTTTGAAAAATCAAAATCATTAACTGTTATTTTCTGTAGTGCGATTCACTAACCTATTTTGACGATATTCGTATGGTTAACTCATCTTAACGAAAATTTTAACGATGCTGCTACTCAGCAGCAATTTTTTAACGATTTTCGCATTCGTCGAATCAGCTGTTATCGTGGGCTAGTCGATTACCTACTAAAACTAAACGACAATAAATTTGATGCTGTTAACTCAATCGAGAAAAGAAAAGTTCATGATTTCAACTTAAATAAAAGATAAATTTAAAATTCGGTGATTTGTTTTCTTGAAATTAAAAAAGGGACATTGTTTATTGTCGTTTGAATATTTAGCATATGATTTATTACGAGGTGACGAAGAAGTATGCGCTCCATGCGTGGATCGACTTTTACTCCGGGATGTGGACAATCCCTTTCATTTGAATGCGACAGCATTTTAGAAACTGTATCGGTTAACTCCAGACTTGTATGAATACCTATATAATTTCTCAGCTTGACAACCAAATAAGAGGCTCCAGAATAACAGCAAAATTGACTGAGAAACAAGTATCTCGCGTAATCTCTATATTTTCTCTATATTTTATATTGGTACGTAGGTTCTAGCGGCTTCGAGATTGTTCGCGATTGCTATCAACGATCCGTAAGTGAGCAATGCGGAATATCCATGAGCCAGACATCCGTAAGCCGGCATTCATTGGGTAACGCATGCAATCAATGATTCATTGTTTCACCTGAAAGTGAGGTTTCTTATGACCCAAGTGGAAAGCCAAGCTGTTAAATAAATGTTTGCTTCCACGTCGTCTCCCTTTGTAGGATGCACTATAGGGGACGTCGACTGCACACCAAAAAATCCGGAGAAGGCTTATGCCAACCATCATATCTACCATTCAATTAATGTGCAAATGGAAAACAGAAATATAGTTTAGTTTTAATATATATATATAAATGATTTTAATTAAAAAATGTAGAACCTAAATACGCTGGAGCACAACGCGAATTTTGAAAACGAAAACCATGGCAGATTTGCAGGTGATTCCGGATACTCCTTGGAGTCGAATTGATGACTATTCTACCAAATCACTCAGAGGAGAGTCCGAAATTCTGCTACAATGGAGCATTGCAATATATAAAAAGAATTATTAATGTTTGTAGTTTGAAATAAAATAGTATCTTATTTCACTTTATTGAAATATAATAAAAACGCGATAATTGGCATTTGTTTGTTTATTCTATATTCCTCTTTGTGCTATGCTCTTATTTTGACATTTAGTTTGACAGAGATGCCACTCTTAAGTATTTTGAATAAATACAACGAAACAGCTGTTAAGTGCCGTTAAGAATAAGTTAGTGAATCGCACAATCGTTTGTGCAAACGACAAATATTGTCGTCAAAACTTGCGGTTGTCGCACCGTTTAAAGTTAATGAATCGCACTACTGAACGCCCCTTTTTATAAAATGTTTCTATATGTTCTTAAAAGATCTTAAAAATTTTAAAGTGGTATTTTTTTAAGATATGAATGTGCTGACACTATGCTCGGCGTTTTCGTTTTAATTATCATTTACTTTAAGTATATCGTAATCGAAACTTTTTCTCAAATCCATGTTCTTGTAGTAATATAAGTCGATGACATCATGGAAATTGCCACATCGTTTATTGTTGGTGACGTTATCGTCAGCGCTATTCACCATCAATGCGACTGTCATACTATTGATCACTTATTTAAATCTTAATCGTTATCGTTGTCTTATATCGCGTTAATATCTTTCGTCGGCATTACTACAGCTATTTTATCTACGGACCTAAAATAACACTTATTTCATTTCGATGTAATAAAATTCCAGGCAAAATATTGTTGTTGAAGAAAGTTATTAATATACCTGTTATTCTAGGACCTCCTGGACAAGAATTCTGGATTATTTTTACCGACGAAAAGCGATTGAGACTAATCGTGGAGACGAAGTATAATGTTGAGAGGCAATTGCTTTCTGGCAGAGATGAGAATAAAGACGAAAAGACAGCGTTCGAAAACAGTGAAGACCCAAGTGATTATGTTAATCTAGTATTGGTGGATCAGAGAAAAAGCGTTAGAAAATTAGACGTACTGACAGCCTACCAGATGTCAGTCAGCTGGAATAAGTTTGCTGGTCGTGGAGGGAAAATAATGATTAAAAGTATATCGCGTGTGTCTTTTTAAAGTCTTATAACTAAATATTTCCATACAAGTTAATTTGTAATTGCATATTTTATAAGTATAAGAAATTTCGAAACCATTAAGCGCGATGTTCTGAAATTTATTACAGTGTATAAAAAGTCGTTGCCATTTGGAAGCAACTACAATTACAAAAGCTTTTCAAATACAGAGCAAGGCCATATCTTAATGTTATTGAGAATTTTATATTATTTAAACTATAGTTTGAAAATTTTGTCTTTTTACAAGGTAAGTGGTTTGAAATTTATAAGATTTTTTCTTTAAAAACTAAAAAAAGCACGTTCGTCTATTGGCATTTTTATAAATGCTACATTTTAAAAAAATAATTATTAAAATCTGTTCGGTACTTTCAGCGCCAAATCATTAATTAATTTTGAATATATATTTTTGTGGCATTTCAAAAGCTTTAAATGTGTAGCAGTTAGGTATAGTGCAAACTTTAAGAACGATGAATTAAGATTGCCTATCACTTTTTTGTTCTCAACTGAGCGAACCATCATCAGTACATCGTGAAAACTTACCTTCAACGCCAGTTCCATCATTATTGTCGCCAACATTCTCCCTAACATCCTCATTATCATCTGCTCTGAATACCAAACGCAATCATCGACATTTTATTCATCATCCTTTTACTTAGTCGTATTTAGAGTTGTCATGCCGCATTACATGTGTTTTCCTCTTTTACTCAACACTCGTTTCCGACAAACTTTTTGTTGTTATTATTGTTAGTAGCTTTGTTAACTTTGCCAGTGTTTGTTGTATAATTTTTCCCGTCATTGCTTTTGCCTTTGCGTTTTTTGCCACTCATGGTTTTATCCTTAATTCTCTTATGTAGTCCGAGGATTTGGTTGTCTCAAATTTTTGGTTTGATTCGCATCAACCTTTTTTTTGCAATCCCATTAGTGCTGTACAAATTTGTTGTTTTGTTACACTTATGTGCACATGTGTATACTTATAAATACAAATGCTTATGTAACTGCACATCTGCACATCTGCCCTTTTGCCTTATTGTATTCTAAGCATTCTATCCAAGTTGTCAACTCGCATTGCAAAGCGTTTATCACTTTATGTTTTAATTTATAAAATTCATTTCACATATCATGTTTTTTTGCACTCTCATTTCCAGAATGGTTGACCTAATTTACTTCCGGTTTCTATGCTCTTTTGTACAATGAGTTTGGTCTGGTATAATTCTGTTATGCCGGAAGTAGTTTTTCTTTGCAAGTCCACAATAATGGAAATATGAGTCCAAATTATTTTTAACTTGAGATTTTGTACGAATCATTTGATACGAAAATTAATCCACAGTTGAATCACAAATCGAAGGTTATTTCTTGTAATAGTGATAAACATGCCATTCGAAAAGTTCAGCTTCATTTAACTGATAATTTTTATCGAGCTAGGAATCAATAAATAGTGCCTCCTACCTGACCATTGAAGGCCCTTCGAGCCGAATTAATAATAATAACAATAATAACTGGCGATTCTAGTAAAGCACGCAAGTCGTTCCTTTATTTTATTCGCCGTCGCAAAGACGTAAATCTCCAAAAATCTTCGAAGTATCTTTCTTTCAAGCCCTCGGAGACTCATCTCATCCGATGTTGACAGCGTCCATGCTTCTGCACCATACAATAAAACGGGCATGATGAGTACTTATAGAGCGTGGCTTTCGTTCGTCGAGTTGCCTACTCAGCCAAAGTAACACTTGTTGGCAAGAGAGATTCTCCGTTAGATTTTGAGGCTGGCATTATTGTTGGTGTTAATGCTCCTCTACTTTGTCAAAATTGTAACTATCTACAGTGACGCGGAAGCTAAGACGCGAACGCGAAAGGAGGTACTTTGTTTTGCCTTCGTTCACCTCCATTTACCCACTCAGCCTTCAGCTTCGCTTCCTTATACAGCTTGGAAAAGGTAGAACTAACGGTGCGGATGTGGAGGTCAACGATGTTGACGTCATCGGCGTAAGCCAGCAGCTGCACACTCTTATAAAATATGGTATCTGACCGGTTTAATTCTGCATCTTGACTTATCTTTTCCAACACAATGTTAAAGAAGTTTCACGACTGAAGTCACCCAATCTGAAACCTCGTTATGTATCAAACGGCTCTGAGTCCTTCCCGATTCTGACTGAGCTGGTGGTGTTGCTCAACATCATTTTACGGTATCAGCAGTATTAGTTTTGCAGCGATACCAAATTCAGACATGGTGGCCTATAGGTGACTTATAATCATGTTGTCGAAAGCTCATTTAGATGGTGTGTGTCGAGTTTTTTCCTCGCGGGTCTTTTCCAATATTTGGCGTTTAAATGTCCAATCAGTTCGTTGACGGTTGGCTTCAATCTCTCAAATACGCTCGATAGAACCTAGACTGATCTCCGGAAGCTGGCGCATATTACATGATAACCCTTCTTTTGGACTGCGCAGAGCACTCTAAAATTTCAATCGGTGGGCTTGCCGACATATTCTGGTATTGAGTTAGTGTAAGCACCTAACCAGTTTTTTGGCACCATTCTTGAATAGCTCCACTGGCAACAAATTACCACCTGAAAGCTGCACCTCAAGTTCTTTGCACTCACCGGCCTCTCTTTTCTTTGCTCGAATAATATCTTTCTCAACTCCTGATATCACTCACAAACAGCTCGCGTTATGTCCGATCGTAACGGGGTTCTAGCCAAGTTAGGTGTAATAAAATAGGCTGCTGAATGTCTACTCAGACAGCCAAGCATCTCTGAAAGTGCCTGACTCTGTCACAATTCAGTAGTTGGCTGTCACAGAACTATCAATTCAATAAGTTTCGCTTGCACCATTTACAGTAACATTCCGTACAACTAGAAGGCAGGCGAGCTAGCAAAAAAAAGGCACTCCGCCTTACTGGAAGGGTTTGAGCATGCCGCTACCTGCTGGTTCATTACAAGGGGGATCCTCCCGCATGAACACAAAAGTCATGTGGACAAGAACTCTACATGGCAGGTAGAAGAGACGGGAACCATGTGGCTAATCTGGGGACCCCCACAAAGGATTCGTCAAAGGCTGTAGAAGCGAAGAGGAGCTGTAAATTATAAAACTTTGATTTCCCGATGTGCAACTTATTTTATTTTGTTTTTAATTTTTTTAGCTAGTTTTGCAAATCAAATTTCTGTAAATTTCTGTACGTGATCTCTTCATTATATACATTTTCCTTCAGTACAACGTCCAGCAACATTCCGAAAAGTTGTGGTAGCTCTTTTTCTGAATGTTCTACAACAGAGTTATTTTATCAAGACAAAGACATAGTACTGCCAATTAAAATATAGCGGCAACGTTGGCTAGGGCATGTCATGCTATTGGAAGAAAGCGTCCCAGTTCTGAAAGTTTTCAACGCGGTGGTGGCGGAAGGTCTCATCTCCGTTAGAAACACCAGGTCAAGAAAAACTTGTCTTCAGGTACATTAATTTAAACCCCATCCATTAAAGTTCATAAAATAAGCATATATGTATATCAAACCCCTCTAACACTCCTACGGGTATAACCTGCAAGCAAATGGATTGCACTACCTACTCCATTGGGTTTTTTAAAGCTTATCGTAAATTCCTATAATGTACAATCCTATTTACTTAGTTTAGTCACACATACATAGTATTCGAAGATATGCGCATTCGTATCAAATATACCATTGTCTCTTTTAACCGTCAACAAATTGAAACTCACATATAATCAAATAAATCTTTCCAAAAAATTAAAGACTTGTTAATTAAATCAACTGCTCACAATCACAAACAAACGGAGCGGAAACTGCATCTGTAGGTATACCCATAATATGAGGCAACCACAGTAACTACACATCTGACTATCTGCAGCGTTCATCCTGGTATTAAGAACATAGAAATGGTATTGTATAAAATTAGTGCAACCTATTTGGGAAAAATAAAATTAAAATAAAAAAAGCCGACAAATGTGGAATATTTTAAAATCACTATACAATTTAGAGAACTTTTCTTTTACTGGAAATGTGAAAGTTTGAGCAAATATGTGGAGGATTCCGTACTCAATGCCTCCACTCACGCTCCGAAAGGATAATTGCCTCACTGGTCGATGGTTAATGACACGAAACGGTTGCTTAGTTGCTGCGGCAGGTTTGTGATGCTATTGGCTTGTACAATGCTTAAATTTTGGGCTAGTCGGTTACGCATACAAATTTACTACCTTTTCCCGAGTATTACTCGCATTCAACGAGGAAGGGACTTGGTTGCTTCTAACCAGCGATAGGTAACTGCAATAACTTATTTCGCGTTGTTAAGTTAAAGTCACTGTTGACTGTGTGAAAAAGGTAGTGAGATGAGTAGAGAATGTGTGATAAGTCTGTACAGTGGAATGTCGATAACTCAACTCGGTAATTCAATGCACTAATGAAATTTTGCTATTGTAGCTATTTTTGATCTGAAGTAAAAAAATCACAAAATGCGAAGATTTTTTTAATTCTTCAATTATTTTTATTCTTATACAAATACGGGTATAACGATGCAAGAACGGCCGACATGATTCTTCATTTATTTGTACTTTATTTGGTGAGAGGTATAAAATATTAGCGGCTACAACTTCTAAACCAAAAAGTTTGTAGACCTAGAACAAAACTTGCGTGTAACACCAGCGTGTAACTAAGCGGCACTACGCGGTTGTAGCCCTCTCGTGGATTAGCGTAGGAGACAGCTGTCTTCGATTTCTGATCAATATCAGAACACCCTAATATGACGGCTAACAGAAGCTTACCCATCCATATTTATACGGATGGTTCTAGGCTTGACGGGAGAGTTGGTGGAGGTTTTTCGGAACAACGGGGCATACATTTCATATTGCAGTGTATTTCACTCAGAGGTGATAGAATGAAAAAGAAACCGACGTAAACACAGCAATATAAAACGATAAAATAAGTATTTGTTCTAATTCCATACAAATTTAAGCAGTTTTGTAAGTAGCTACTTCATTCAAAATTATTTACCGCACATTGACAAGTGATGTATCAAATTAAAGTGCATGGTCCATAGTTTTGGATTCATTAAACCATTTGCCAAATATTTGGGTGGAATGATTTATAAATATTTAAATTGGGCAAAACATTGCTACGATCATTTCGATAGGCACCGGGCATCAGTGGATTAATGGGCATTTTATTCGCTTGAGTTTTGGTTTTTGTTGTTATTTTTCTGTACATAAAATGAAGGGAAACCATTCCCTGAGTCCCCCAATATTTCAATAACAATTAAAGGTGGTTTACTCAAATTTGATATGAGAGAAAGGCGTGGGTGTAAAAAAAAAACTCCATCAAATTTGATACACATTATTGACACGATTACAACATAAATTACTTACTTACTTACTTAATTGGCGCTATAACCGCTTAAGCGATTTCGGTCGAACTTCTCCTGCAATTTGTGGTGTGCATCTTGATGTTGTAACACAAATTGAGGGACCTACAGTTATGCGCCGACTCCGAACGGCGAATGTTTCTTTGTGAGAAGTTTTTTTCGTGGCAGGAATACTCTAGGACATTTGCCATTGCCTGCCGAGGGGCGACCACTATAAGAAAATTCGTTTTCTATAATTTTTGATGTTACTTGCCCCGGGTAGGATTTGAATCCGGGACCTACCGAATGAAGCGCGCACACCCCACACTCGGCTAACTAACTTTCTTTGCGAAATATTTTAAACTTTCATATTATTTTTGGCCTTTTATTCTAACAGCTTTCCCATATTATGCCCTAACAAAACTGGACTCGAGCTCAATAAAATTGCAAAATATTTTAAATTTTATACAATATGTATATTATTTTTCGGCTTAATTTTTTATTAAACAGCACATTTAATTTTTGAGCTCAAGGCCAGTATAAGGAAAAGTAGATTGGAAAAAAAGACAACAACAGTCAGGGGTGGCAGCAATGATAGCTATTTCGGAGATCACTACATCTCCTGATCAGATTTCTTTCATGACTCCACCGGCATTCGAGCCCACAACGTACGACTTGCTGGGCAAGTGCATAGCCAATGGACTTCCTGACTATTGTTGTCTTTTTTCCAATATACTTTTTCTTATACTGGCCTTGAGCTTAAAAATTAAAAGTGTCGCATTTAAAACTTTATTTAGCTCCCAGAAGCCATTAGTACTGGTAATAGCGATTGCAATACTAACTAATGACTGCGACTTGAATAAACCATATTTTTATGCAGTGTTTTGTATTATTATTGTACATACATACCTTTTGAGATGCTTTCTTTCGATCTACCTCACTTATCAAAACTCTCTTAATCTAATTTTTTTTTAGAAAGTTTAACTTCTATCACGTGCAAGGATCTGCTCGCGACTTTTTTTTTATATAAATTATTACCTTTATTCCTTATTAAAACTATAACTATATAGATCAAGCTAATATAATAATTAAACAAAAGTCAGAAGTTCGCGCAACAATAGTAAATTTATTTGAATTAGTTCGAACGCCTCGCTAAGCCCATTGAGCCTTAGAATAGAATTAGCTTTTGATTCGAACGAACTACTGCGTGAGTACCCTGGCCGTTTCTCCAAATTACAATTTCGACTTAAGCAATTTTGCCAGACCCATATAGGGTTCTTTTATTTGGTATTACTTATTGCAATTAATTTTCTACAACTTATTTCTTTTTTTAGCTTCATTACCTCATCCTTGTAAGTAGTCGAGATTCCACTGTACATAGAAGGAAATAAGTTGCTAAATGACTTTTTGTTTTTTGCTTTTTATTTTCTTTTTAGCAACACTGCACGGCTTAGATGCAGACATTTCTAATGTTAGCAAAAACTTTTAGGTTATTTAGCGGTAAAAGGATTTTATGAGTTTCATCAGGATTTGAGGATTACACAGAAATGCTGGAACAGCAATCAACAACAAATGAATATAGTTTGTGCATTTTACTGTGACTTGACTATGTGGCATCGTAATAAAAGTTTTAAGCACAGCTGGTTAGTTGTACACTTCTACTTCTACAGTAATATTTCCGCTATATTTGACAACACATTTCACTTCGCACGTTATAAGACTTTTTTCGCCATTTTCCTTCAGCAAGTTTGCTACTTACAGCTCCTTGAACTTTCACTCTGTTTTGATATACATATGCAACATTCATATAACGATAGAAAAAATTGTATGAACTTTGAATGCAAACAGTTTGCTTGAAGGAATTATTGATGGATTACTGACACAACTTTTGAGAAAATCTCACATCAGCGAGCGCTAGGGAAGACTTATAGCAAACAAAAAAAAATCACAGCAAGAAAAACATGCTTGGAAAATATTTATTTATTAGAAAAGTTTAAGATGGTGCAAAGACAAATGTGTTATTCTCTTATTAGGATGCATCTATTTTATACAAAGCACAATTATTTTTCTTAGACTGTGGACGAATATAGTGAGGAATGACAGACCCTAACACTTTGGCGAATGATTTTGAAAGATTTCTCACTGAATAAATAACTTTTCACTTGCCAGGAAGATTAGAATTGTATATTGATGAATCCAATGTCAACTTATTTTGTTATAATGTTTGTCTAGACTCAGGTCCTACTCTTTAGTTTTATTTTCGAGTACCTCCAGATACCCAAAATATTCATTGTAATGTATTGGAAAACTCAAAAACCAAAACCTAAAAATGCTCGTGGAAGAAAATGGTGGATATATTTGTGATACTTTTGGCACCATTAAAAAAATAACAGTTATAACAGTTAAAGCAAGTCGGAACCTTGTTTTTTTTGTTGTCAACACTCGATGACGTGATTGATGGAATTCTGCATATTAAATCCTCATCGCAAACGGATGTTGATGGGCTATCCTCCTTTCTATTAAAGAATTGTTCTGCACTTGCGTATCCAATTTTATTAATTTTCAATAAATCTCTTAATTATGGGGTGTTCATTGATGATTGGAAAGTTTCCTCTATATCGCCAATCTTCAAGAGTGGTAACAAGAATAATGTTTCTAATTATCGACCAATCTCTAAACTGTTGACGGTTTCCAAATTGTTTGAGTTTATTGTCAAGCAGAAGTTATATTGCGTGACTCAGCGTTCAATTTCGACTGAACAACATGGCTTTATGTAGGGTAGGTCTACCGTAACAAAACTCTCAGTTTTCTCCGAATTTTGCCTGTCTGCTTTTAATAATCGAGATCAAGTTGATGCAGTTTATACCGACTTTTACAAAGCCTTCGATAAGATCAGCCATTCAATTTTAGTTCCAAAATTAGCAAGCCTGGGCTTTCACTCAATTTTGCTTTTTTGGATAAAATCATATCTCTCGTCCCGCAGGTGTTCCCGTCCATTCATTGCGTCCTCTGCTATTCCCCAGGGGAGCATTTTAGGCCCCCTTCTATTCATTATCTTTATTAATGATATATCTAGCTGTTTTAAGCATTCTCAATTTTTAATATATGCTGATGATTTCAGTTCAGGTTTTAGTGATCCTTACACCTTGAAACTATTATTTACCTCACTTGTACGCTCTAAATTAGAATACGCAGTCTTCATCTGGAGGCCATACTTTGAACGCCACATATTGAGACTCGAAAGAATTCACATTTAGTTACCCGCTTCCTTCTTATAGCGCTAGGTGTCAGCTAATTAATTTAAAATCTCTAAACTCTAGAAGAACTACATATACTTTCTCTCACTTTTGTCTTAGATATCATTCGAGGTGCGATTGACTGTCCATTGTTACTAGAACGTATTCACTTTAGCATCCCTTCAAGGAATCATGATTATACTTTTTTCCTAGAACGAGCAAGAACGCTATATGCAACTAATTCTCCTATTTTAAGGACTCTAAATGAATATAATAAAATCATGAATTCCACTCCACTTGATTTCTATTTACCAAAAACTAAATTTAAGCTTTTGTTAAATGAATTGGTTAAGTAATTGTTAACTGTGTCTTTCTTTATCACAATAATCTGTAAGAAACTTTTATATTTTTTAGATTATATATATTGAATAAATAAATATAATTGGCCGAGTAGCGAACATGCGGCTAAACCAAATAAGAAAATTTGCTACTATTTGATTTTTAGATTTATATTAGATTCGCAAAGAAAAAAAAGCATTAAAGTTGGCTATGTTATTGTACGAACTGTACTTGTTTTTAACGCATATTTCAAGTTGCAAACATGTAACCCAAACCATAATGGAATAAAGGAGGTGATGTCACTTACCTAACCTCACTTTTTCGGTAGCTTCATTTAGGCAACGCATATAAAAGTAGTAAACAAAACGGGAAAATTATCGGGCCTTTTTAACTCCTTTCTTAGTACTATTTTTAAGACGTATGTATTCAACAAAATATTTTTATTAAATTTATGAAAAAATAGCAAACACAATTAATTCAGTTTCCCAATATTGTAAAGAGTTCAATTATTTAGTAATTGAAACAAGATTTTTATAACTCTAGTTGTAAAAGTACTGATGCGTATGATAATCTTGTAATTGAGTTTTATCAGCACAGACATAGATTTTATAAAACCAATAACTTTTAAGATTATAAGTTATAAATCAAGCGAGTATTAAAAAGAATTGTTTGCATGAAATCAAAAAAGGTTGCTGAAAAACAGATATTCATTATAAATTATACTTTTTATGTATACCATTAAACCTTAATTTAAAAAAAATATGAATCATATCGCAGCTTTCCGTCCTACTCAATTAGTTGTTATTGCCCCTATTCGTCTTGCGGGTGGTCATATAACTCGCTTGAATTTGAAATTAGTTTAAAATAATATAAATATTTTAAATTAATAAACGCTTTGTATTTCATCGTAGATATACACTAAGGCGAATTCATATAAGGTGAAGTTGAATGAACAGCTGAGCGATTTCGTCTCATGGCTAGAAATGTCAAATTACATGCATTTGGTTTTTACTGCTTTTACAGCTTGAAAGCTGAAGCCGTGGAATTCATTATTTCATTTCATTATTTATTAGGGAAAATTAGTAAAATAAGAGTTAGATATAAAAATCTTTTATAGTACAACAAATTTCAGAGTCACAATAACAAGACATAACACATCTTAAAGTAAGCTAATAATCAGTACATATGCAATAAAACTTATAAATTAAATGACAGGTGTGTAATAGTCTCCTAAGCAATATCGAGTAAATAATTTTATGTTAGTTACAAAAATATGAATAAATTAGGACAATAATGGAAGATGGAACATCAATAAATGCTAAGTACTGAAGTAATTATAGATAGATTCTCTAAAATTGCTTTTGTTTATCTGCTTTCTAATATTAGCAGGGATAGAGTTGCAAATGCGGATAGCGTTAACGAAGAACAGCCTTGCTGAGGCCTATGAGGTAAACTCGTGGACTATAAGGTCCATTATGCGGGCAGATTTGGTAAAACACAACTTATCATAGAGCTAGTTAGGAGATTTCCAAGTGATAAGCTTATATAAAAATATACAATTGTTGGGCTTGTGATACTGCGAGATCTCATAGCCAAAAAGTCGGTGCTTCCATGGCGAAATTTGTTCAAACCTTGATAAGCCGTAAACATAGCGCGTCACATTATTAAACAATGTCCCAATCTTATGCGCAGAGCTACTATCCAGCTTACTATATATCAGATCAGAATCCGTTATAATTGGGATAATTAGCTGTAAAGCAAGACGACGTCTCGTTTGCAAGAGGGTATAGAATCCAGATTGCGGTAGATTCCTCAGTGTGGCATATACCTTGCTTACTATTTTGTTGACATGATCAGTACAAGTGGGATTAGAATTTATAACAAAACCGAAATTAGTTAATTGGCGAACTATCTATATAGGCTAACTGTCAATGTAAACGGAGTTAGGAAATTGAAGTCATTGGTTTTTTTGTTATATATTGGTAACACACAAGATTTAGAGATTGTGGATAGCGCCACATTAATATTTGCACAAAAACGGTCGGCTTGGTTAACAGGTCCAGATAAGTTAAATTGGATGTCATCTGTATATCTGCACATCATTTAAAAATTAACTGAAAAGCAACAGGCCAAGAATAGAACCTTGGGAAACTTCAGCAGTCACCGCTTTCAGTTTTGAAACGTCAGCACCATTCGCACTCGTTGAAATTTGCCTGATATATAGCTTTTCATAAGACCAAGCGCACTGTGCCCAAATCCAAAGTAATATTGCAGCTTGCTACATAAAAGGGCATGCCTAACAGAATCGAAGGCTGTAGAAAAATCTAGAAGACAGAGTAATGTCAAGTGGTTTTTATCAAAGGGCATTCGAATGTCACCTAATATTTTTAATATGGCAGTGATGCAACTATTTCGTGAGTCCTGATTGCAGGGGGGAAATAAGGATTTTATTAGGGACATGGAACGAAATCTGCTCCGCCATTAGGGTCTTGAAAACTTTGGAGAGAGCCGACAAAATACTGATGGGACTAAAATCGTTAATACAACTGGCAGAACTCTTTTTGCCAACAGGCAGTACTGTAGCAAATTCCCAATGTGCGGAAAGGAAGACGTAGTTACACCATGATTTATGATGTGGGTAAGAGTTCCAAGGCTATGCGGCAACACAACCTTAATAAACTTTATTGGGAGTCCAGCGTTTGAACTTATCCTAAGAACACATCTTCCCACGACATATTCAGTTAAAAGCAAAATTTATATAAACTTTGACAGCCCAAGCCGCAGTAACAAAAACAGAATATTTACATGTGAATTTTGTTATTGGACATTCGGCACTACTTGATATAAATTCCGTTTGATATACTTACATCAAATGGATAACAAGAAAAGACGACCATGATGGGATGTACAAATTTTGATGTTCATAAAAATAAAGAAATATATGAACGCCCTTACATGAACAACATAAAAAATTTGATGGGAAAATAATGAACGACGGACGCTCTGACCAATTCCGACGTAATATTTCACGAAGTCTCCGTAAAGCTAATACTTGCTACCAGCTAATGACAGCAGCACTACATCAAAACAGACCAACGGATGTGATGTAATAAAAGGAAAAATAACAGTGAAGATGGCACAGTGTCGACACCGCGAAATCGCTCCAATAAACATAATTTTTTCATCCTCCAGGAAAAACGAAAGAGCAAAATTAAAT
This sequence comes from Anomoia purmunda, assembly GCA_951828415.1. Classification (NCBI taxonomy): domain Eukaryota; kingdom Metazoa; phylum Arthropoda; class Insecta; order Diptera; family Tephritidae; genus Anomoia; species Anomoia purmunda. The sequence goes on along the minus strand of OX639994.1, from coordinate 73,374,692 downwards.
AAATAAATAAATGAACTCTTAAAGCCTAGAGGTCTTTCACAATTCTGTTGAAGCAAATATTCTGGAAGCTTTCAATATAGCAGCAATCCACAGCCAAAAATAATTGTATATGCGAAAAGATATTTTAAATGCAAAATAAAACAGAGACGACAGTGATGTTCACTCTAACTTTTTCAGCAAAATATGTGAAAGGAGTGTTCTACTAAAGTTTTCATTCTGTTTTGTTCAAGAGAGCATCACTCAAAAACGGGGCTACCGAACTTGTTAAAATTATAACAAACATTGCCGCCGAGAGGGAATCCGGGCCCAGGGGTAAAAAGGTGGGCCCCCTTATTACATAAAAGTACTACTTCAATGTTTTTAAAGAGTAAGTCAAAAACGACGTTTTTTGCTCTCATCAGTTCATCACATCTGTATTGGATTTGCTTTGTAGTTGATGCTGGATGAAACAAATTTTTTTTTATACGATTTCGAAAATCAATAGAATGTATTAATCGGTTCATATATATAGACTTTTGCTCAGAAATATTTATTCACGAAAAACTTCAAACAAAGTCGTAAATTCTTAAGTTGGAAACGTCAATGTCACTGTTAAAATTAAATGTATTTTTCCGACTGCACATACATTTCGCCCAGAGTTTTCTAAACGACTAGGGAAGCATCTGGTGACACTCGATGATGGGGAGGAACTTTCCTATAGTGTACATGTGAAAGTGCCTTAACGCTAAGAAAACGCGCTGAAAAGTGTAATGAGCTCACTTGGCGGCAGTTATGCCGACTCTTATTATATTACTTTGCCAGTTTTTGCTTATGTACGTAACTGTTTTTTTTTTTGTACATGCACGCAAGATCGCGCTTCATCGGTAATCACAAATTTCAAATGACTGTATGAATTAATCGACTATCAAATGCATTCTAATTTAACTATTCACTCAATTTCGTGAAAAATACGGACCCCTTTGAGAACTCCTTATACTATTTAGCTAAATAGACTGAAACTTAGAGCCACGGGAAGTCTCTAGTGTATGGGCAACAGCTTCTTTTTCCCTAAACGAATCAACTACGCAAAGTTCTGACATTTGAAGATCTTTGATCTTTCGATCAACAATTTTAATCACCGCAATCAGCATAAACAGGAATGAGATATAAACCACGCGCTCTAAATTTTTCTGCTCGAATTTCCAGGTGGGTAGTTACCCACTATGGGAAATTTCAGGTGAGAAGTATCGGGTGTTTTTTTTTAGACTGGTAAAACTTCCGATAGGGATAGCTGTCACTTGACAACTGGTAAATGACATTTCGTTTTGACATTTCTATTCAGTAAGCATTGACAAATCATCGTAAAAGGAATGACGCCGCAACAACATTTACAAATTGTGGAAATTTACTTTAAAAATCAGTGTTCTGTTCGCCAAACTTATAGAGCACTTCTTGAATTTTATATAAGACAAAGAACTGTACGTACAGAAGAAAATATTGGTGCTGTAAGTGATAGTGTTGGAGAAGATCCGAATTTGTCTATCCGCCGCCGTGCATCGCATCCGCTTCACCAAAGCTAGTCGGGGCGGAAATATGCCAGAAATCGTTTTTAATTAATAAATTTTATGAAAATATCTTTCAAATAAAAATAAATTTGCCATCATATTTCATTTTTTACGTGTTTTATTTAAATTTAAAGTTCTATCAGTCTAAAAGAAATACCCTTTACTGCCTACCATACCCACATCTTCCGCCGCTCCTGTAGAAATTAGTAGGATAGTGGTAGAAATTTTTAGTAAAAATAGTGTTGTAAATTAGTAAAAGCAGTGATTGTCATTAGTAGTACCTTAAGTAAAAAAGAAAAGGAAAAAAGGAAAATAAATTTTTCAAAAATAGCGTTTGAAAATAGTAGCAAAATAATAATACTTTGGCACTTACACCAAAGCTTGATATTTCATAGAACTTCTCCTACGATATGTGGTATACATCTTAATATTGTAACACAAATTGAGGGGGTAGAAATTTTTAGTATCATTAGTAAAAATAGTAAGAGAAATTAGCAAAAATAGTGGTACAAATTAGTAGTAGCGTTTGGTAAAAGCATTATTAGTAATTAGTAATAGTACCATTAGCAGTAGAAGTCGTAGTAATAGTACTAGTGTTTAGTAGTAATAGTAGTAGTTTATAGTAGAAATAGAAGTTTAAGTTGAAGTAGTTGTTTAAGTAATTAGCAGTAGTAGTAGTAGTAATTAAAATTTGTAGTAGTAGGTTAAGTTAGGTTGGTAGTGATAAGAAGTAGCGTTATTAAAAATAGTGGTAGAAATGAGTAAAAATAGTTGTAGCAACTTCTAGTAGCACTAGTAAACCTATAGGTAGAAATAAGTAAAAATAGTAGTAGTAATTAGTAGTAATATTAGTAAAAATAGTGGTAGTAGTAATAGTAATTACACCATAGCGCGCCTTGCTATTGCAACACAAATAGTACTCCGCAATTGACAGTGACATTAAATGATAGAAATAGAAATGATAGAAATTAGTAGTACTATTAGAAAAAATAGTAGCAGAAATTAGTAAAAATAGTGGTAGCAATTAGTAGTAGCATTAGTAAAATTAGTAATAGTGATAGTAGAAGTAGTAGCAATTAGTAGTAGTAGTAGTAGTAGTAGTAGTAGTGAGTAATTGTAGTTGTAGTAGCAGTAGAAGTTGTAGGAGTAGTAGTATTACTAGTAATAAGTAGTAGAATGTGTAGTAGCTAGTAGTAGTAATTATTAGTAGTAGTAGAAGTATGAGTAGTAGTAATTGTAGTGGGGAACCAGTCTCGCACTACCGAAAGATCCTGAAGTTTTGTAAACAAGTTGAAAGTATTTCTTTGACACCAAAGTGTAGCACGAAATCGTTTTTTTTTTTTGGTGTAAATAAAATAATGGAACTAAAATCATTATTTACCTATATATCAGTATTGTTTGTAATATAATTTGTAACTTAAACTTCATACGTATTTATTTATATGTTTATTTTAGGCGTTCACTATTGTATTTTATATTGTTGTACTACAAAAAAACATCTTTAATCTTACCGTACTAATGTGTTAATCAATAAATGAAATGAAATGAAAAAACAAAAATAATAATTTCTAAGTGAAAGTTGACCTTATTATAATAATAATTTTCCGCCACGTAATTCCATGTGCTTGGTCACCTCGGTTGACGCAATATGGTATTCTGTGGATAATTACCACAATGTATTTTAAAAACGCTTTACCTCATTTCTACAAACCAATTAAAATATCAAAATAAAATATAATGTTGGTACGTATTTTCCTACAAAACTAAAAAGTTATTGGACAAGTGATTTTTAGAGATAATGGATTTTTAACAAAAGATCTTTATCTTTTTGTCTACATACAAAGATTTATCAAGAATCCCAAGCAACAGCGTAATTACACAAACACTTTTTATGAAAAATTCCTAATCTGTTCCGTAACCAACCAGAAGAAGCTGCAAATCGAAAGCACACAGCAATTGTATTGAAAAAGAAACAAGTAAAAAAAGCAAAGAACGCAGTCAGTACTTCGCAAAATGCAAAAAATCCAAGTTAGTATACAGAAATGCAACAACCTACTGCTAACTTGGAAAATGTAACAGCATTTCTTGACAAATACAAAACAGCAAAAATATTCAAAGGAAACGAAATAAATTAATCATTGCCTGCCACATAATACGACTCTGCTCGACAAGCGGAAGCAACTCCAAAAAAAATAACCAAAAACAAAAAAAAGAATAAGTTTGCTTGTCGCTTCGTAATTGATGGACAGACCAGAGATATGTTACGTATACGCAAAGGTGTGCAGCAATAGCTCCGAACTTTTGGTCTGGCTTTTTTAGGTACTATACTTTGCAGAGCGACGATACTTTTTTAACGCAACGCATTGTACACTTTTTATCGCCAGCAATTCGGAACTTACGAGAGAGTTGTACATTTTAAGTTTTTAAAATTAAGCGCATTTTATTTGTATTCCTATCGGTATGCATTTGCAGTGTTTTATTGCGGTTTCAAAAGTTTGCCTCATTTTTCTTATTCTTCAATGGCATCAGCTAATGCAAAAAAAAAAAAATTAAAGCACTTCAAATTTTATTGGAGTGTGTTAAGTGTGTGTGTGTGGTTGCGCGCGTGTGCAAGGCGTTGTGACATTGACAAGCGTAAAACCATTAAATTTATCAATTGCCACAAATGTGTTAAGTTTACAGCAATCCCTCTAAATCAATACACAAAACATGCGCTTGCATTTCTATGCGTACATGGAGTACTTATAAGTATTTTAGTATTGAAATCGATGGGTTTGAGAAGTTTACAACTTTATTCAATCAGCGAATCAATTCACACAACGGTTGTTGTGCCACCGCAGCGGTTGCTTTGTTTTCTTCCTCCCTCCGCAATGGATTTAGCAAGCATCTCGTGCATGTACAGCTTGCAACAAAATTATTCATTCATCTAGAGTTTCCTTAAAAATAAGAAAAATACAATTTTTCAGAACAAATCAGAAGCAGTGTCGGAGATTTAGCCTACATTAAAGTCTTTAAAGTCTTTGATAATTAATATAAAATTTACGTACTGCGTAATTTATTTATTTATTTATTTCAATTCAATTCAGTCTAAGAAAACAATTTTTACTGACTTTTAACAAAAGTGTTTAATACTAATTAAAGTAATTATATAATAAACTACGTACTGTGCACCTTGGAAGAGATGGATCAAGGTCAGTTATAAGATTCATTTCTGAAAAAATTCTCAAAAGAGGGAAATTTTTACCATAATTAGCACTAGAAAATCCAATATAAAACATACAGAATTGCCTCAAATTTCGAAAAGAGATATTAAAAGTTAACCTTTCCAAGAGGTCAGAGCAGTCTATTGACCCGTTTAAGATATTTTCAACGAAGATACAGGCGAAAAAGGCACTCCTACTTAAAGTCATTAATAAGCAGTCAAAGGGCCCAAAAATTTTAACGAGCGAAGAGGGAATTTAATAAAAACTTTTTTGATGCGTTCTATACGATTGATAAGCGAGAATTGATGAGGCCTCCAGATAAAAGAGGCGTAAACTAGCCTAGACCTCACAAAAGTTGTATACAGAAGTTTAGTGTATACTTTGCATCAAAATAATCGTTTTTTGAAATAAAACTTATTTAGCAGCATGCTAGTAATTTTTTACATCGCGTCACGAGACCACGATACTTTTGTGAAAATAAACATACACATCGCTGCCTAAAAGTAAATGTGAATGCATATGAAGCTTGGGACCATTTCGGGACTAGTTGGGACTTCATTCGGAAGAGGACTATTTCGGGTTCTTCTTAAAAACCATTTTAGGACTAGTTTGGGGCAATTTTGGGACCAGCTCGGGAGTAGCTTGTTACGAATTGGCCCACAGTTTAGTTGTATGTATTGATGTTAATGAGTACATAACAATTGGGGCCGGTTCTGGACCACTTTGGGACTTGCTCTGGGTCATTCGAACTATTTCGGGATCAGTTCGGGACTGTTTCAGGACTAGTTCGGTACTGTTTCGAAACCTTTTCAGAACTAGTTCAGGAACATCCCGGACAGTTTTGCTATTTGTTATTCTGAGACCATTTCGGGACTAGTTCGAGATCACCTTAACACTAATTCAGGACTATTTCAGAACCACTTTGGGATAATTTCGGACCATTTTAAGGTTATTTCGGGATCAGTTTGGGATTAGTTCGGGACTAGTTCAGGACTATTTCGGGACTAATTCGGGACAAGTTCGAGACCGTCGCCTTATCAAAGCCAAAACTGGGTATAGTCTTTCTCTCATTACCCTCTCTATCTTTTTAAATTGAGTTTAGTTGGTGCAAATTAAGGGAGTACCCTTCTTGTAGGGTACACAGAGATTCAATTGACCATATTTAGCACGAAAGCTGATGTTTGCAAATCGGTGGCACCACCGGCTAAGTTCAATTGCCACTTGCACTTTGATTGGTGTTTATCTAAAATTTTGCCACCATTCACCATCAGTTAGGAAGATTCGCTCCAGAATTCTTCTGGCCTTGAAGATTTCTGAAAAACCAGCTACATAAATGGTTTTCTGACTCTTTTCCTTTCGGCTACAATCTTCAATTTTGCACAATAAGTCATTTAAGGCCCGCTCTACTTATCATTTGGGGTTATCTCTTCTTAGGACAAAATGAACACTTTGTTTCCCTACCATGATTCGCGCGAAATCTGTTAAATATTAAGAAATGCATACTTGGTATAGAAGAAAGATTAACTAGAGTAATAAATGTATTTTGAATTTTAAAAAGTTTGAAACTCTTATTTTACATAGTGTATGTAGGATAAGTGTTTCCATGGGGGAGAATGATTATTTCCATATAGCTATTTGTCATATTGGCCTTGATTCGCTTTCTGTGGTAAAATAATGCAACATGCTGCATGCTAGCGTTGCAAAAGAAGCACACGAGCGAAGAAAAATTCACAAAAAGCATAAACAACTAAAAAAAAATATGTATGAATAGAACTACTTGAGCAAAAAATGCAAAAGCAAGCAAAAAAGAAAATTGGTAGTATGCAATGAATTCCATTTATTTTACTTGATTGTTTCGTATTACAATAAAAAATAAAATATAAGAAACCAAAAAAAAAATATGTGCACGCTTCTTCAAGCCAAATGGGTAACGGTAATTTATCACCGCTTTGACTTTGCTTACCCTCGCCTGCTCACTGCGAACTCAAGCACTTGCTTAGTGAGATGTACTCGATTAAGAAATATGCAATGGCACTTCCGTTGATTTGGGTCATAAAATTAAGAAATTTAAACAATTTGATTGCATGGCATTTTTATATTTCAAAATCGAGAGTGGTTTTCCTCTGAAATAGCCAATATTTTGTGTTCTGCGGTTAGGGTTGTTTAGGAATTAGGTAGAAAATGTATAATTAATTACGTGTTCATGTTTCTGGAGAATACGCAAAAGTTTCTACAAATCGCTCGGGTTTATTGAAAATGATTTCTTTCACTGTTTACTCCCCCAGGCATCGGGCACAACCTGTTGTAAATATTCGGGAGTAATTTTTGAGGCCCATTAAAAACCATTAATTTCTAATTTCGGTTTACATAATTTCTATTAAAACTAAGAATTCTACATACTTACTTCCAAAATGTAATCGACCTCGTGAAGACGTAAATAACTATTTACTAAATGTTTAGAAATCATTTACTCTTGAAGTCACTGGTTTATAGTCGTACTACGTATATTTTATATCAATAGATCCTATGGAATAATTATGGAAACGTTTTTGAGTACTTTATAATTGAGAACAGAAAGAAAGTTACACTTGGAATCCAGTTATTCTAGTTTAAAATTGGCCAATTAGAGTGTAGCTAGTGCATCTGGGTGTGGAACAGGGTGGGATACTAGATAGTATTTTAAATGACTTCAACACCAAATTCGCAGATTTGTTACAATTACAAAAATCAAATTAAATGCTTTATGATGTTTTTAAAACGCAGTAGTTTCAACGAACATAATGATTGCCAGGACAATTCGTTAAATCGATTTTTTCGTAAAACCGACAGACAAAGTGGTTCTATATCGTCTGACTTCTTTAACCCTGTATTAGAAAAGATAATTCGAGCTACATAATTAAACCACTAACCCGTTACTTCTGCCGTTTCCAATTTTGATAAAGAAGCGAAACGTTTGGATCTGCAGGTGAAGGAGAGTAAAACTAAGTACCTCCTGTCCTCAGACAAAGAGTCAGCGCATTCGCACCTCGGCTCCCACATCACTGTTGTCGATTACGATTTCGAAAAGATGGAGGACAATAATGTCAACATCGAAGTTCAACGTAGAATCTCTCTTGCCAACAACTTTGGGCTGAGTAGGCAGTAAATCCATCTCTGGACGAACGAAAACCACGCCCTATTAGTCCTCATGATGCGCGTATTATTGTATGGCGTTGAAGAATGGGCATTGTCTATAACCAAATGAAAAGGCTTTTGGAGTGTTCTAGAGAAATATTGCCCGAAAGAGTTTTCGACCTCTACGCCTTTGCGCCGACGAATACCGCAGGCGAGGGAACAATGAACGAATTACCAGTACCCGAATTAACTTACCCGCTGTGGCTGGGATATCCCATCCGAATGGACGAAAACGTTCCAGTACAGAAAGTATTCACCCGGTACCAGCTGGAGGCGGTAAAAGAAGAGGAAGGCTCCCACTGCATTGGAAGGGCCAAGTGGAAAATTACTTGACATCAGTTGGTATTTCTACTTGGGGCCAGTTAGCAGGAAGAAGGAACGACTGGCGTAATATCGATCCCTTCTCGCCAAAATAATGTAAGTGCCAAAAATGAAATTTTACAGTAGAAGGTTTTTATATAAGTAGCTTAAACCAATGATGATTGACGGATTTCAGTGAAACTCGAAATAAAGTATATTTAGGATGTTACATGTATAATATAGCCGTCTTAAAGTTCACTTTGACCAAAAACTAATATTTTTGCCAATTACGTTATAATTATTAGGCCAATATGTCTGAAAGTAGTGTAGATGGGTTTGATAATTGTCAACACAATTGTATAAAAAAATTGTATAAAAAAATGTCGCTTACGTTGTTTTCGCGGGAAGGGCTCGATATGTTGAACTCGTCCAAAATCGCTTAGGCAACTATAGGCAATTAAGTGAGTATGTTTTTTATACATTTATACAAATATATTAAGTGGTCAAACAAAATAACCTAAATCAGACCATTCAATTAATTAGAAACAGTGAGTTGTTCTTAATTTAGATCTTAAAAACATTGACATCTTCCAAAACTGAATTTAAAAATTCAACTCCACCAATTGTTTTCGTCTTGGCGTAAAAGTCGTCTTCCTCATCGAAAGGGAAATTTTCTTATTCCACAATTTCGCCAATAATCTGTTGCTACACCCCAAAGCGCAAATATACTTGAGTGTATCCTGGACTTAAGTTGCAAAAAGCTATGGCAGAAGATCACAATTGTCTTACACTTTGGCCCATTGCCTAAATAAGTGGTGTAACGTTTGGTGCAGTAGAAAAAACGTAAATTTTACCACTTGCGATGTTTTCTACCAAGGTAAGCAAAGTAGATGGGAAGTTTTATCGAGAATTAATATGACTTCGGGAAGCCAATTGCTCTGGGTGAGAGAAAGTGCCTTAAATCTTTTTGAAAAGCTTACTTTGAAAAATCAATAGTTCAATATTGAGCAAGCCATCGATGGATTTTTTGGAAAGGTTTAGTCTACAGGGAGGCTTTTTTCCAAAAGCTAGTGGATTTGGTGATTTTCATTTCAACTTTGCGATTTTTCTTTTGCCAGTGGCATTGCGCGGATAGGGGTATTTACGCTTTTCATAAACATCTTATTAACAGAAAAATTTCTTTCCAGAGTGTACACAAGTGTAGTAGTATTTACAATGCTTAGTAAATAAATTCACATCAATAAAATCAATATTTGAAACTGAATATGAATTGACATTATCTGAAAGCATCTTTCTAGACTTGATCAAGCATTTTGTTTTTAATCTTATAAAAATTGGATGTAGTATATTATCGATTATCTGAATCTGAATATCGCCGATAGTTCCACAATGAACCCAAATGCAAAGATCGTAGTGCTAAGTATTTATTAATGACTACAATTCTTTTGAATCAGATCACTGGATTGTTTCACAAATATGTAAAATTTTAAGTTCAAATTCCCTGACTTAAAAAGTTAATGAAATATAATTTTAATTAATAATTTAAACCTCAATATTTATTTTTTCAATTTAATATTTAATCTGGATAATTAATAGCTAAACTAATTAAATATCTAACTTCGAACGTTAACAGGTAGTGCGCAATCCTCCCTTATTCTTGCGTACCTTCCTTAGCTTAACTCGATTTTAGTTGTTGCTCCTTATTGGCGCAAATATAAATAAAGTCTTAAGTAATTTTCCAAGGTACTCAACTGATTTGCTATTTGTACAAATTTTAACGCTCAAATGCTTTCAGCTACAACGGAAGAATGTTGAAAGCAAAAGAAAAAACTAAAAAAATAATAAAAATATTGGCTTTGAAAATAAAATTAAACGAAATAAATAAAATAAAGGCAAACTAAAATAATGTAAAACTTTGTTAGCAAACAAATAAAAAGGCGATAAAAGTACCCTGCATTGAAAAGGAAATCTTGTCAAGGAAAATGCTGGTATATAAAGTGATCTTTAATTGATCATATCAGTTCGACAGTGACTGCGCATCAGCGTCACCTTCCGTCGGAATATGAAAGTTGCAACAAGCGAAAAGGCAAATAAGGCAACTTGCTAAGAGGCTACGTAGATGTTTCAAACCAAATTAATGTTATTTGTTTTCTGAAAAATTAAAAAATGAAATGATAAAATTGACATTAGTTTAAAAGTGTGACCAAGGCGAATTAATATAAGGTGGTGTTGAGAAAGCAGCTGAGTAAATTCGCTTGCTGGTCTAATGGTTGTAATTTTTACCGTTTCTCACTGCCATTGTACGTACAATTTGTTGTTGTACGCTCAACACCACCTGGTGTGAATTCGCCTTGAGTGTGACATTGTAAAACTAATAATTAAAAAAAAATAAAAACATTATTTGAAAGTAAAAAGAAGATGTCTCCTGCCAGTGTTCTGTCCTATCGGTTGTTGGGATGGCACTAGAGTTCCTCGAAAAATTCTGAGTTTGATTCAGGGGGAAAAATAACTGTTATCTGGAATTAATACATTGGAATAAATTGCACCTTTCTGAAATTAAACCTTATGGTTGTTTTATAACAGTTTAATTAGAGTTAATAAACAACGTTGTTTGAATATAGTTATTGCTATTATCTTTAACTTTTACTTAATCTATTTCTTCTTATTTCCCTTCATCTCCACCTTCATTATCATCATCTTTATGGTCTTCTCCATCTCCATTATCATCAATATTCGTATTTGATAACTTTTAACAGACAACGTTAAAATAAAACGTTCGAAAAAATCACTTATTGCTTTCAAGCAATAAAAATCATGGTAAAAAATAAGCGTTGGAAAATAATTCTTATCATATACCTCACCTAAAAACTGTTATTGCGCAAAGTTTTTACGAAAATACTTATGTTTTGATTCGTTTAGATATAAAATTAAATTTCGAACTGATTCATCGAATATCGTGATGCTGAAGCTGACACCAAATAACTAGTTCCTTAAATATGCTGATTATAATAACTTTGAATGCTGGGAAGGGATTGCAAACAAAGCCCTTCAAAAAAGCAATAGAAATAGAGGCAAATAGTGAAACATGTGCAGGACACCCAAAAGCTACATACATACATATATCGTATGTAGTCACGTATGTATGTGTTAGTATGCTTGTATGTACACTCACGTGAAATTCGAAGTCAATTTTTGTGACGGAAATTCACCTATAAAGTCAAAATCAATATTACAGCGAGTTGTATGTAAGTATGTATGTATGTATGTATGTATGTATGCTTGAATGAATAAGCGCATGATTGAGCAAAACTACAATGGTAATAGGGAAGTGGAAGTGGAAGAGGAGGAAGAGGAGGAGGAGGAGGAGGAAAAGCATGATGATCACTACCAGAAGGTTGAGCACGACAGCACTTACGTTCAGGATATGATAACAGACGGCGAGCGACGACCAGCGTGCAATAAAAGTTCTTATTGCTAAATGATGCAATCAAATGCATGCAATTTAGCTGTCCAATTCAAACGCAAGTGCATGCTAGGAGACTTGAAGGGGATGATGCGAAGTGAAAAGATTGAAATAGAAAAAAAACGGATGAAGACGAGCATGGTAAGGAGTCATAGACAAACTGCAACAGCATAACGGGGGCAGAGGGAAAGCAATTGGATATAACCAGGATTGTGGGTGATTTTGGTTAGCTGCCTAAAAGTTGCACTCATTGATCACCTGTTGGACCTTTGGCACTTATGTTGCACAAAAATGAGCTATCAATAGCCTTGCTATTCGTATTGCGCCCTAAAAGAAATAAGTGGACCTATACAGGTCTACGATCCGATGCAATTACGAATGAAAACACCAAATTTTTGAAGAAGACAGATCTAAAAGTCCGCTAAAGAAGCAGCAGTTAAATTGAACTTGCAAAAAAAAGTGCCTAGAGTCTTGATTGAAGTTTAAATATGATTAAGATAAGTGTAAGATGAGTCCCAAAACTTATTTTCGCTGTTCAAAAAAACTCTATTGAAGTTCTGTACTCAATTTTGTATATCTTTGTGAATACCAACAGAAAGAATTTTGCATTAGATTTTACTCGCGATGATACCGCGGTTCCTTTTAGTGATCGTCTGTCAAAAAGGAAATCGATGGGCTCCGAGTTCACCGCGACCAAAAACAGGAAGGACGACTCAATCTTAGAAAAAGATTATAGCTCCCTTTTTTCGGATTGCCAAGGAATTTTAGTGATATTAATGATAAACGTCAACCAAATTGCACTACTGCGTGTTGTTGCTTCCCGAAAACGCGGTGATCCACACAACCCGTGTTTCCAACGTTGCCATTAAAGAAAGTGGTTCCACAGAGTCCGATCATCTATCAGAAAATACCAACTTGACCCTAAACGAAGTAAAGGGTGATTTTCATTTCATTTTTGATAATAAATAATCGTTGATTTTTGATATTACTTTTCCCGCACATAAAAATAAATCGTATTATTGGTGTCAAGTTCTTATGTGTCTATTATCGATAAAATTTAAATTCAATTATAACTATAAAATTTGATCGGAAAATATGAAATCCAATAACAACCATTATTTTCGATCGAAAAATCAAAAATCACAAAAAAACGATTAAATTTCATGTAAAAAATGTTGACCTAATGCTACCTATTAAAACCAGATTTTGTATACCTCTAACTATTAATCTGTTACGGTCCCTGTTGGAAGCAAAACTATGGGCTGCAGGAGATATACACTTCGAACAATTTCTTCGGTTTTGCTCAAACTCTTAGCTTTCAACGATAAATGGTTAAAAATTAACATATTTTTTCTTGAGCTTTTCTGACATCACATTCGTAGAGGATTTAACCAAAATAATTGATATCAAATAAATCACATCTTTGGTGTAAAATTTTTGAGCTATTAAAGTTGAACTAGAGCCCGCTTATTTGTAACCTAGTTCCAAAAGAACACTAGGCAGTATAACGAATTGCATGTAAAGCAACAACAATAACTCGGGAAAAATATGCGAGTTGAGCAAACTCGGTTAAATAATATCCGATATGTAGTGTTGGGAAGTGAAAAAACTGCGATATTTTTAATGAGTCGGAAGAAAATAAATGGAAAATTTAAACTATTTTCCCTTCCTAAATAGCACTAAAGAAATCGCAACTTTCATGAAAGAGGCTAACAGGGTTGCTTATGCAACTAAAGAAAATTTTATCTGGGTTGGAGCGATCTTTTTTTAAACGCATTTTTTAACTGGATTAAAAACTGCCAAAACTATTTTTATTCATTCAAATACTTTCGACATTTGCCCTTCACTTGCCCTATAAAGTAAATATAGCACCATATTCTAAATGTTTATTGTTGCATGGTTGTCTATCAACGTTTCTCACAGTTGCTGATGCTTTCCATTTCCAGACAACTGGCCAGGTACGAGCATGATTTTTAATTTCGACCAAACTCAAATACATTGTTTGTTGGTCCAAATAATGAGACACGTATTTTTTCTTTTGGCTCGGAAAAATTTTTCGGCCGAATTAAACGCGATTTTGTTTTTCATACAAAAGTCAATTATTCAAGTTGACAGTGAGAATTTTTAAATGCCCATAACTTTGAAACTTTTTCACCGGGAAATAGACACTTTGAACTACAATCAGTATAAATACCCAATAGCAAAGATTTTTTTTTTCGGAGTTATGATTTTTTGTAGATATAATTCGTTTTTGTGGTACATACTGCAATATTCTTATATTGTTTAACTTAATGGAACATTATTATATAATATATCAGCAAAAAGTAGTGTTGTGATGGTTTTTTGTGTATCAAATAGATATTAAAACACACTGTCTACCGCACAGTTTACGAAATAAATAATAACAGTTACGAAATAAAGACATTTTACTTCTATCAGTGCATAAAGCGATCTACACATAAAATTTGATTTGATTTGATTGAAGCTTGCAATTATTCAGCACTTTGATTATTATTCATCATTTCAATTTTTAAGTGAAAATTACTGATTACATTTTAGCATGTACCACAAAAACGAATTATATCTAGAAAAAATCATAACGCCGAAAAAAAAAAATCTTTGCTATTGGTGATTTATACTGATTGTAGTTCAAAGTGTCTATTTCCCGGTGAAAAAGTTTCAGAGAAAAAAAAATACACTTTTTGAGAAAATATATGTTAAAAAAAGTATAACTTTTTGTTTATTGTTAAATAAAAAATTTCAAATAATCGAAATCAATCATTTTATCATTCTATCTTAAAGTACCAGGAATAACTGACATTTTAGTAAAAACATTGCTAGAATCCATTGAATTTTAACAAAGTTATGGGCATTTAAAAAAAATTCTCACTGTCAACTTGAATAATCGATTTTTGTATGAAAAACAAAATCGCATTTAATTCGGCCGAAAAATTTTTCCAGGCCAAAAGAAAAAATACGTGTCTCATTATTTGGACCAACAAACAATGTATTTGAGTTTGGTCGAAATTAAAAATCATGCTTGTACCTGACCGGTTGTCTGGAAATGGAAAGCATCTGCTGCGATAGGATTGCTATTGTTTTGGCACAATAAGCATAATATCGGCCTCAATTGCCGCATTAGCCAATTTATTGTGAGATCCCGCGACTGGGGTATAAATGAGGCAATACTTGGCGTATCGCGGTCATCGTATAATTAAGACTTAAGGAGTAAAAAAAAGTGCTTCGTGTCGAAATTGACTTTGGCATCACATCACCTTCCGTAACGCCTTACAGAGTAGGTGAGTAAATGCTATTTAGTTACAACATGGAAATAGAAAATGCAAAAAAGAAGAATTGTAAGTTCATATATAGCAATAAAGTTTAAATTAGTTTTAAATAACTTTACAAATATCATCATAGAAATATCTATAAAAAACTCAATTAAATCTGAAAAAAAAATTGCTGGGCAAATTCATGGCTATTAACGGTATTTTCATAAGATGTTATTTATTATTTCGGCGCCCACTATGGTTTTATTTAAATATATATGTAGTAGTTTTTTTTCAAATATTTAAATGACA
This sequence comes from Anomoia purmunda, assembly GCA_951828415.1. Lineage (NCBI taxonomy): Eukaryota > Metazoa > Arthropoda > Insecta > Diptera > Tephritidae > Anomoia > Anomoia purmunda. The sequence continues at coordinate 73,359,427 of OX639994.1, read as the reverse complement.
CAAAAAATGTAATTTCTATGACAATTTTCGGAATTTTTACGGAATTTTTTCGAATACTACTGTAGTCTAGATCGCGGAACGCATAATTCGCCCCCGTTGAAAATGTACGCTTTGCACACTGAAATAAAAACCTTCGGAGGTTAATTGAAATTGTAGTCAAAAAAAAACATGTTGGAGATATTTTTAAATGGAAAGAACCTAAGAATGATAGAAATACCAGAATGTAAATTTTCTTAATGCGAAATAGAAAAAAGCTATTAGCTCGATTCTTACCAGGATTCGGATCGCTTTTTCCCAGATTGAAATTTTCACTACCATTATATGCCCGACGCACTACAACGAAAATTTCTTATTTTTGTCCAAATTACTTCGCGTGCGTCCACACTGTCATTCCTAATTTATCTTGAGAGCTCTGTAGCCACAGGGTTGCTTAGTCCTTTGAACAATGGAAAAAATACGATAGATTGTATATATTTTCAATATACATATTAAATTTGTATTGTGATAATATCCTTTCTTAAATTTACGGTCATGAAAGACAGCTTATAGAGGCAGTAAATATCAATGAACAGTTGAGTGGAATGGTAATATTTCCAAATGTTTTGTTGTTCTTGTAACGGCATGAGAAATTCCATATAAACTTTTGGGGAATGATGCACAAGTGACAGTCCTTGGCCGGATATAAGTCCGGGTCGTTCCGGTATCGTAGAACTGACTAGGGAGGGACCGCAATCTCCAAAATGCGTCGTCCAGTTTGGTTATGGGCGAACACATTTATTGATTATTATCGATAAAATTTAGAGTCGACACTATTCGTTCGCAATTTCGTTATTGATTTAAAATAAAATACCTCATTCATCTTATTGACAGATTTTGCGGAGCGAAATTAGTTGGTTTCATTGTAATTTGCTCAGAAATTAAGAATGAGCTATACATTTCGATAATGTGTCCTGGCTTTTAGTGATAGTGCTTGGCTTGGCATATATTATATTTAAGAAAACGATTGTGCAAAAATTAAGAAAAACATTTCCATTTTTACAAACAAAAACAAAGCCTATGAAGAAAAATTGTCAGTAAAAAAATGTGTACCAAAAAAATATTTTTTATATTTACTAAATTAAAGAAACGTCTTTACTAATTTAAATTTAATAGTATTTTATTTAATTCGATTCAAGCCTTAACCAAGGCAAAAGTTTCTTGAAAGTTGCAAAAATATATAATTTCTTAAATTTCCTTAATAATTAGTGAATATTTTCTAAACTCAAAAACTTATCTCATTTCTCATGTTTCGGCTTTGAGTTTAGTATAAAATTACCTCCGTGTATGGTTGCTGGTAATGCATTTCAATTTCCGCTTTCTTATCTTAGTGGAACCGCAATAAGCGCGTAGTGATAGTGAAAAATAAAAATCGCCATCGCTTATCAAAATCTTAAAATTACAGACCAGTCTTCGAATTATTTTACTTTTTTTTTTAAATTAAATGAGCGTAAACCTCCCCATCCCCTCCAAATATGTTTCTGCATGCGCCATTGATGCCACTGACTAATAACACTGCGGAGCAAAAATTAAAAAAAAAACATGCGGTCCTGATTTTGTTAATAGTTTTTATTAACATTAGTAGCAGGCTTACGAACTGTGTTTTTACTTTTTTTGAATTGGCTCTAGTTCTTGAGATAAACGAAACTTAAAAAATTAATGAAAAAAATTATATGACCCAGTTCCAGTTGTATCTACATATTAATTTAATTATTCCTCAATAAGTTTTGTTATATAAATTATTAAAACAAGTAGTTCGTTGGTTTAAATATTTTATTTCCCTTGAAAGAGAGCAAGGGCAGCCGGTTAAGTCGGGTGAGTTAATACAACTAAACATTAATTCGACGACTTCGCCTAAATACCTGAAAACTCTAACAGTCCCTGCGAGCCGCTGCACGTTATCGACCGCGTGACTTGTAAATGCAACTTGTAAATGGGCCAACAAAATGGGTATACTAAATACCCCTGTTTTATATGTTTATGGGACAGCCGTGTAAGAAATGAACATTGGATTAGAAAGGACTGGCCGGTGAAAGAGAATATGGAGGTAGGAACAGCAAATGTGGTTCATGACCAACTGATAAGCCGAGAAAAAATCATTCTTCCACCACATGACATCAACCTTGGGCTAATGAAACAGTTCATCAAAGCCCTTGATAAGACAGGTGACTGTTTCGAATATGTGTGCAAAAAATTTCTAGTCCTTACTATGGAAAAATTAAAAGCAGGAGTCTTCGATGGTCGTACCCTTCTAAAAGACACTGAATTCTTAAACCATATGTAACAAATTGAATCCGAAGCCTGGCTTAGCTTTGTTAATGTAGTCAAAATTTTTTGGGGAAATCATAAATCACCAGACTATACAAAACTAGTTGCTGATATGCTTCTCAATTTTCGCAAACTATGAGCTAAAATGAGCATTAAATTACATTATTTACATAGTCATTTGGACAAATTCCCGGACAACCTAGGCGATTACAGTGAGGAACAAGGTGAACGGCTCCACCAGGACATAAAAATAATGGAAGAAAGATTCCAAGGTCGATGGGACGACCACATGATGGCAGACTACTGCTGTAACTTAATACGGGATTGTCCTGAGCAACGACATCATAAAAGGTCCACAGAAAAAGTTTTTTGTAATTTTTTTAAAATTAACCAATGCAAAGAATATATTTATTTTTTTATTTTTGTATTATTTTTATACAGGCGCGCAATAAAAATATAATTTAAATCCATATTGGTATTTTTAATTAGGTTTTTTCGTGAAATATTTAAAGGTCTTTGTCTGAAAAACTAGAGCCAATTCGACAAAACTGATATTATTTTCGTAATCAGCGCCCCCAAATTACCCTAAATCGACTTAAAAATCTCCGACCGCAAAATTTTGTTCCGCAGTGTAATAATAAAAGTAATATGACTCGATGTAACTTTTGATAAAAGATCGTACCTTAAACTTAACTGAATTTTAAGAGTGATTCCTTTTTCACTCAGAATAAAACGTCATTAGGAAACCCTATATCGTATATACATATATACGAGGCGAAGAGTTTTGCAAAAAGTCGAACCATGTAGAGAAAAAAGCGTGGAAATTGTTTGGGAAATAAGCGGAGATCTCACTACGTCACTAAAGTGGAAGAATTTCTTGTAACATTGAAGTAGGGTATATATATACATATATCAATATCATTTGGATAATTTTCATGAAAATCTTTGTAAGTTTAGTAACGATCTAGGCGAGTACTTTCATTAAGAAATTATGGCAATGGAAATTTGCTTTCAAGAAAAAAATCGGATTCATATGCTAGCAAATTACTATTGGTCCCTCGTCCGTGAAATACCTGACAATTTATTGGATAATGTTTTAAGTATTTTATGTAATAGTTTAGAAATGTATGAATATCTATCCTTCAGTTTCTTTCAAAAGTTTTCAATGAAACTGAGAATATTCATTGCAGTTTTTTATTACCCTATCTGAAGTAGATGTCATAATTTCAAAACCAGTTTCTCAGGATAGATTGCCCTTGGCAGAAAATGACTTAAATGTAAATGCGTTCTTGTAAAATTATAGAAAAAAGAGCTACCAAAGTTGAAAATTTAAAAAAAATTATCTAAATTTCAGTTTGATTGCAATTTTTTTGGACAAATTTAAACTATTTTCGCAAAAGTCGTTATTGTCCTAAATAGTGCCAACGCTTTTTTTATATTAAAACCTGAAATAGCTAAAAAAAAATTAAATGAAAGAAAGTTTTTTTTGTAGACGAGGTCATGCCAAATTGGTTTTTTATGAAATTTTTGTGAACCAGATCTACGACGTCTACAAGGTCACTTGTAAAGTTTATTTTAATTGTAGCACAGTGTTATTACAGTGTCACATTGTCTACAAAAATTAAATAAATTATAAATTAGGTATGACTGATATGCTCAGCGCAATACAGTGGTAGTGAAATTTGAAAGAAATCTGCAGTGAAGTGCTCAGTGCATTTCAAATCGAGTGCAGTGTACCCAACCCTGACTCCAACAAACATTTTTTTAAATATCTTACTTTTTCTGATGACTTGTGCATTTTCTTTGTGAAAATCACACACGTCGAGGCTTACATCCATTACTTAGCCTTCTTTATGATTTTTAGTCATACTGTCTACTTCCATCAGCCCGATAACAGAAGGATGAACTGCCCCAATTTCCTTGCTTTTAAATTCCTTTAACTATTTTTTTTTTATATTTCACTTAAAGTTTCCATTCCACAAGTCATTTGTTTTGTATTTCTCGATATTTCTCCTGTGTGTATTGTATATTCTTACATACTCTCGTACATAGCTCTGTTTCTTTTCCAACTATGCACAATCATGTGTCATGTTTTATGCCATCATCAATTCTTCACACATACCATTGTGGTTGCTGCCGTCTGGCACCTGCGCTACGCCAATCTATGACCAAGCTCGGTGTCACCTTCTGAGTGCTACTGCTACTCCAACTATTCCGGTCGCATCAAATGATGATGACGCCGACGAGGTTGTGTCACTGACGCAATTGGACGCCCGACAGCATTCTAGTCCATTACTTGCTTTGTATGCTTATCTGATAGCTGGTCACCTAGGTTGTCAGTCAGTCAGTCAGTCCGTCAGTTAGCTAGCTAGTCACTCAACCCACTGTTGGATGTCCTTGCGCCCAGACAAGTCGCATGCGCGCGTTCTGTTTTTTTTTTTTTTGCTACAAGCCTTAGCCATTGGCTCCAACTCATTGTTGTTGTGTATTTTTCTGTTCACTTTATTCATGCCATATCGCCTGTCGTCGACTACAATAGCTGCAATGTAACGCAATGCAATCTACCTAAAACTAGGTCAATCTAGGATGAGAGCCTTTACTTGAAAATGAGTAGGACGTGGCTGCAAAAAAAAAAAAACAAAAAACCAAAAGCTCTATATATGTATGTGTTGGCTGAAGTGGAAATGAAAGAGTGGAAATATTATTGTTTGCCATTGTTTGTTTTCCGCTGCATGCACTCCTCTACATAGCGCCACTGTCACTTTGCTTCGCACACAAAGCGTTGGATAAGTAGCTGGTGTTAAATTTGCAATAAAAACTGTAACTGTGACAAAATGGTATACTAGAGACAAAAAAATTTATTAAAATAGCGTCGGCGAAAACTATACTTTTTCTTATACTCGTAGCAGTGTAGCAGGGTGTTTACTTACAGCATGCCGTACTTTTGCCATTCTTTCATGATTTGGTATTTTTATTAGTTTTGGTTTTTTTTTGCTCGAGTTTTACTCGTGTCCATTCGACTTTGGTCCTTTTTTAATTAAAGCTTGTAGAAATCCTTAATTGAAAAAAATATGATTGAAGAGATTGTACGATGCAGTAAGTCTCACGAATTAATTTCTTGGAATAAAGAGTAATGAACGATATTTTTGAGACAGAGGATATTCAGAAAATGACTTTCTTCAATCAACAACACAAATATTTCATAAACCCTTTGAAAAGTATCTATAAGTCCAGTGTAGCTTAGAATAAAATATCTGATAAGTAACATTATTCATAGCACTAAAAAGAAACAGCCATGAGACTACTGTTAAATATTGTAAATGGCATGCGGCCGCCGTAACCGTCCGTGCTATGTAGCGTGTGCGTGCTTAACTCGGAACGGCTATGGTTCGAATCGTGACCCGGGCAAGTAACTTTGAAAATTATAAAAAAAAAGCCTTTTCTATAAGCGACCGCCCCTCTGCAGGCAATGACAAACCTCCAAGCGTGCTTCTACCTTGATAAAGTTTAGTTAGATGATCTCATAAATAAATTAAAACTGTACAAACATTCTGCTGGAACGAAATGCGTAGCTCAAGGGATTGTGCAATATCCAATAATCGAACCGGTTCTTTGTAAAGCAACAACAACAACTCGGAAAAATAAGCGAATTGAGCCAACTCGGTAAAATAATATCCGACCTGAGATGTAGTGTTGGGAAGTGAAAAACCTGCGCTGTTGTGAATGAGCCGTAACAAAATACATACACAGCTTATCACCTAATCCGTTTTTATTTGCGTAGTAATTAAAAAAAAATAAAATATTAAATTTCACTAAACCAATCTCATGCTTCATGAAAGATGCCAGCAGGGTTGCTTTTGCAAATAACCAAAATTTTGATTCAATGATGATTTGAGAATGAAAGTTAACGCAGGTAAAGTTAAGCCAACTACGTTTATCTTGAAAAAGGTAAACTTGTACCTAAGCACATAGATAAAATTACTTAAATGAAGCTAAAGGTCGCGAACCTCGATTGGACCACTGGTCGGAAGTCTTAACTTAGCTTGAGAAATAAAAGTTTTTTATTTTATATGATATTAATCAAACTATGGGGTCCAGCTACATATTTCAATATAGGCCGAATAAACAACTAGAATCGAAGATTTTATGTAATATATGTGGGCACCATGGTATATTAATCAAGCTCACATTCAACAGCATCTAAGTGCGAAACTAAACCAGAGATATAATAAAATATTAAAAAGATTTGAACTTACCCAACTTAGTTTTTACATAAAATATGACTAACAATTCGTTGTGTAGATTTCCCTTCTGATGTACATAAGTTATTTAAGCGTTAATTTCGATGACTTTCATGATTCCATTTTAAAACCATTACGATATGTGCTTACAATATACTCGTACGTGCTGGGACACTTGTGTGAACCATGATATTTTTGGTGACATCCTTTTAAAAGATTTAGCAGTACAGCACATAGATAATGAATTTCAATATTTTGATGTTAATTTAATTTCAAAACATAATTTTCAGTACATCAACATATGTATGTAACCAAGATCTTCTAAATGGTGGTTTTCAAGGCTATACTTTTTTCGGAGTTGGTCTTTTTGGGAGCTGTTACTTAATTTGGAGTTGGTCTTTTTGGGAGCTGTTACTTGAACAGAGTTTCGAAGAAGACCCGAATGACTCCATCGCGCGCAACCATTTGAATTTGGAAGCTTTTGCGGAAGGATCTTGGTTTGCAGGATTACAAAATCCAATTCGTGAAGAACGACCATAAACGCATCGCATGTTCGGTGAATGGGCCTAAAACGTGATGGCAACCGATCCCGATTTTCACTAGAAAATTTTGTTCAGCAATGAAGCTCTCTTTTGGTTGAATGGGTACGTTTATAAACAAAATTGTCGCATTTGGGGTGTTGATAATCCACCAGCCATTGTTGAGACGCCGTTACGTCCTCAAAAGGTCACTGTTTGGTGTGCTCGATGGGCAGAGGGAATCATTGGTCCATTTTATTCAAAAACAAGTCAGTCACATAGCTACAGTCAATGGGGAAAGCTATAGAGCCATGGTTAACCCATTTAGGCCCGACAATGTTAGGAAACTCCGCAGAAAAAAATGAATGTAATATCTGAAGTCACCATGGTAAAATTAAGAAAAAAAATTGACTTCCGAAATTTCCAGGGGGACCGTTGCGCTAGGGGAGGGTGATGTGTTAACGCATCACTGGGCTTTGGAGGTATAAAAAATAAACATAAGAGAAATTACAAGAAAAACTCCGATATAATCGTATAAACTCATTTTATTAGTCAAAAACCAGTGAAATTCATGTGGAAATATAAAAAAACAAACAACACAGAAAATACACGGAAAGCTCATGGTAATTCAATTCTAGTGTTGTACATTTTGTATCTAATACTGGTGAGCTCTCTTCGATCGAATGTTTTAGGAGCCGACGTTTCATGGAATTCTTTGAAGCACTGTGGATGAAGAGCTCGTTTGCATTTAGAACACTCGTAAATCGATTGACCTTTGCATCTCTCTAATCCACAACGCCTTCTTGTTGCTCCTTTCATTATGGTGTGGTCCCAAGAGTCGTTTCGAATGCTGGCTGAAATATGAAGTGCATTTTGTACTTTAGCTTTACATGAACGAAGCAAACATTCGGTCACGAAAACGCGGAAGTCAACTTGGGGCATCTGCTTTTCTTTAGCAATTTTTGTGCAAATGCAATTCACTTTCCACGCATTTACCATAGCAGCATCCAGTAAATTAGTGATGAGTGCCCAATACCACTTCTTGCCTCGAATGCCAATACGGTAATTGTTTATAGCGTTGTCAAACAAATCGACACCACCCATGGTGCGATTGTACGATTGGATCATATTAGGTATATCAACGTGGATGTTTCTGCGTAATTTTCTATCGAATCGGGTTGTTTTGCCAATCGGAGTGTGAGACAAATAATTCGAGAGCATCGAAACGACTGAATTATCATTCCAACGAATGGCGAACACATTATTATTCCGATCGTAGCACGCATCGAAAAAACCTTTTGGTTTCCTGCTCATTAAGATCTTTGACTGAAGTGTAGTTGAACAAATACTTCCTTTACCTTCTATAATTTTCGGTCTCTTCGCTGCTTTTGATTGCTGTGTTGTCTCCGATTCAAATCCCATACGGTTGTCGCGAACTGTGCCAGTTACAAAGAAGCCCAAATTATCGATACGAGCAATCAAACGGTGTGATGTGAAGAAATTATCAAAGGTGATTGTGTGACTGCCTGGATGCTCTACTTTTTCCAGCAACTCTAGAACGACTGACTCACCTAATCCAACATCTTTATTACGTTTTTCAGAAGCACCAGCATACGGTTGAAATTGGTAGAGGTATCCTGTAAAAAATAATCAACAATTGTAAACTCAAAACCCAGTTACTTAACTTACCTTCGCTTGAGCATAGGTTCCAATATTTGAAACCGAATCGGATCGGCTTTCCTTTGATAAACATCTTACAGCTGTGTCTACCGAAATATGCGATCATTTGCTCATCAATTGATAGATGATGAGAAAATATGCCAAACTGCATGAAGCGAGTGTTCATCATGTTGTTCAGTGGCGTAATTTTGGCGAATTTGTCATTTGCTTCTAGCTTTTGATTGTCGCAAACGTGGAAGTACTTTTTAATTCGTTTGAATCTTTCGCGAGTCATAACCTCTCTGATGCATTGGACGCCGAGAGTTGGATGATTAGACCAAGGCTTAGGAGAGTATCCAGAGACGAACAAAATTCCAATAAATTGGCAAATTTCATCGTAGTCAGTACGAAAGGTTGGATATTTACAGTTGACTCCTGCATACCTCATTGTAGAATCCATTAAAAATTCAATAACTTCGTCATCAATAAACAATTTAAATAGTTGAAATGGATTGTATGCGCCTAAACGGTCGAATAATTCTTGTTGTTTTGCAGCAGATACATCAACAGGACTTTTGTCGAATACGAATTCCTTATGACCGGTTATTTTATTCCACTTCGGCTTTTTTGTAACGAATGTTGGTGTGTCGACGGTAGCTAATGTTTGAGATTGATTTGAAGTGCTGGCAACAGATTGCACATGTTCGCACACTATCTCTTCATGCTGAATTTCGGTACTTCCCTCGTCTTGGTAGTCATCATTTACATTACACCATTGAACCTCGATCTAACCAGCAATGTCTAGTGGTAGAGCGGTGAGATTCGAGTGATGTACATCTTGAATCTCATCATCCACATCTTCACTGTCACTTATATCGTCTACGGTGTTTGGTGGCAAAGCAACGACATCAATTTCGGCACCAGTTCCTATTTCTTGTGCTAGTTCGTCGTCCGAATCAGGATTATTTAAAATTTCAGCGATTTCTCGCAGGCTCAAAAACTTTCGACAATGCATTCCGATTGATTTTAGTAGAAAACCACTTTCACCAAACACAAAAATTTACTTTTAGAATAAGGGCAACTATACAAGATCACTAAATACGGTTGTATGAGCTACAATAATAGCAGAAACGTTGTTTTCAAAACTGCTAACTCTTTTTACTTCGAAGGCCCAGTGATGCGTTTTCGCATCCCTCACTTTAAAGACTGGTGGAGAGGGCAAGAATTACTTGCACGCATAGAAACTAACTAAAAATCATAAAAGAAGCAATGCAATATACGATAAAAAACTAATTTTGTAATTTTCACGAGTTTTAGAAAAGGTGCAGGAATTTTACAAAATTAAAAAAAGGAAACCGTGTAGGCAACATTTTTGCATTGTTTTTTCACAAAGATACACTCGCGTTGTGAATGGGTTTCAATGAGCATAAATGTAGTACAGAACCTAAAGTTGTTGTAGTTAAGGTCTTGCGATTTAACATCGCTGGACTATTTTTTGTAGGGTTATGTTAATTTGCTTGTCTATGCAGATAAGCCCGAGACGATTGACGCCTTAGAAGAGAATATTCGGCAAGTTTATGCAAACATACGGCCCCAACTGCTGCATAAAGTGGTCGAAAATTAAGCCTCTCGGGTGGAATTTATTCACTTGCACGAAATAATTTTTAAAACCTAATAGCAAACCTTTATATTTATAGTTTAGTTTAATTCTTGGCCATAACACTAATTTATATGCGTTTTATTTCTTCTTAAAACCACACGTCTAACAAAAACACCTTTTACATTATTACAGAGGATTTGAAAACTTAGCCTATTTACAAATGAACAAGAGCAATAGCCATGTTGGATATGATAAACATTTTGACAGAAATATATCATATTTCATTGCATAGGTCCAACGCAGGTCCAACGTAGAAATTTCTTTACAATTTCCATTTTCTCGGAAAACAATCAAATAAATAATATAAAACTTAATTTGTTTCATTAAAAAATTTTCGATCTAAAAATGCAGAAAGTTTTTAAAGTTCTACTACCACTAGAACGAAAATCTGCTGGCGCTGCTTAGATACATGGAGAACAAAATTGGAAGGGGTTTGCACAGAGCAGCTTATTGCGTATTAATCGTGGAGAAGAGCTGAGGCCAGAGGGCAGCGGTAACTGAAAAACAGCAATGTGAAGTGTCTAAAAAGTCTAGATGAACAGCAAGAATATGTTGACAAAAATTTGGATGCATCTGCTGAAAATATCAGGGCACTGAAGGCGAATGTTGCCAGGATGATAAGAAAAGTGCAAAACTCGAATGAGTTGTGAATCTAACTGCAGGATAGTTACCATAAGTTGAAAAGTTTAATAAAGAAGAGAGTGTTTCGTGTCTAAGTGAGAGGAATGTAGATATTGACGATGATCTCCCCACTCCAAGCCACTCAGCAAATACGAGGAACATTTAGCACCCCAAAATTGCTGGAAATTGGCGGCAAGACACATCAACTCTAAAAGAAGTAGTTCAATGCTCAAATGTCAGAAAGTTTTTCAGAAATAAACGAATACATTAAGAAGAAGCATTACAATACAAGAAGATTGCTAGAAATAATGGTAATACAGAAAATCAAGTATGACCGGCCAGCACTTTTCATATACATATTTCCTAAAAATGTGGAAGAAATAATATCGTTGGCTGAAGATTACAGAAGGGCAAATTGTGTCGAGAAGTTGGTGGGGTTTGTGGAACACAGTTATTTTGTGTCTGGACTTGTTGTGTATCCTCGCATATGAAACATCACATACTACTAACAAAGAATTTGAACTATGGCATAAGAGGTATGGACACTGAAACTCCTCTCATTTGCGAAAGAACTCATAAGTAGGGAGTTTTTTGATTTTTAGATTCATGTGGCAGGACGAGGTTGCTCAAAGAATGAATAGAACGTCGGATGAAAATTACTGAAGGTTTTGATAAATAACGATAATACTTCAAAAGAGTTTGGACAGAAAAAATTTCGAGTGGTTATCATTTTCGTATGTTTCAATCATGTGTACCTGAATTGCATTGCAGTTTACTTTTTAAATTTTCTTCATTTGTTTTTCAAATATTCGTGCGTAATGTTGATGATGCTGTGAGTGAGTTGTTGGGCGCCTATAGTCGTAACGAAAGAATCAAGTATAGGAATACCTGTCTACACTTGGAGAAAATAACTTTCGTAAAGGCTACGAAAGGGTCGCATAAGAGGAATAAGAAGATTTTTAGATGAACAGGATACGTACATTATATTTTTTGAAGATCGGGAATATCACTTAATAATTATATCCATTGTATGTGGCTGCGATATTTTTTAAAATCAAGCATTCTTGGTTAAAATTGAACTCTTCAAATTAGGCACCAACTTAGATATAACTACATATATATAACTTCGATTCTGTGGAATTTTATTTTGAAACCGTAAACCAAGATTCCACTCTGTGATTTATTTGGTAAATAAAAGAACTAAATCCAAGAAATTTATTGCAGAAATAACTAAAATCTGAAGAGCGGACAATGAAATGAATAAGTTTTTTACGCACTCTCGTTTTTATTGAAACCAAAGCATTATTAAAAAAAAAAATATATGGGAAACAAATAAGGAAGATACAATTGTTCTTTTAATGCTCTTTTTAATACTACCCTTTAATCAAGTATTTTTTTCTTAGAAAAGTAGCAGTTCTTGCAAACAATCTACCATTAAACATCGCTTATTCTTAAATCTTCTACAAAAAAGAAAAAAAAAACAACATAGCTGAAGTAAAGCTCCTTTTCGAACATTTTCATTCATGTCAACGGCAAAAACGCCAAGCCAGCTGATGTAGCAGGTGAAGCGCGTAAGGAAGGAAGGTGAAAAGAGAGCGCCGGAAGGAGGAACAGGACGTACAGAGTACTTTTCGCTTGGACACACTTTGCAAGTTGAATTGAAAAGAAAACAAAGGCGACAAAAAAAGCATTCGCGCAGCTTCCACATTTTGAAAAGATACGGCGGTGAATAAAAGAATGGGCCACGCAGGAAGATGAATGTAATGCGCGGTGAAAAAGAAGTTAATTTCTTGAAATTTTCCGCCAACCAAAGGAACAGCGCGTCATCTCGATCTCTCGGAATGAGTAGGGTGCACGTACGAAAAGTACTGCATTTCGCATTCGCGCAAAAATTACGCAAAGGAAAATGTTAAGAATCGTGGGGTGGTTCGATCTGGGGGTGTGGGTATGCATCTAAAGGAAAGAGTATTACGTAGATGTATTTTAGAAAAAAACTGCAAGTGAAAGAAAGTGAATTGGCGAATGGCTAAATGGGCGAGTGAATGAGTGAATGAATGAAAGACAAGTCGACAACTCAGCGAAATGAAATTAAATGAAATAATTATACAACACATACAAAGTTAAGTAATTAATTAATTGTACATGGCTATGTTAGCAAACAATTATACTGTCTAGCATTAGGAGTAAGATGAATGAAAGTTTTAAGATAAGATGGCACATGGGGTAGAGTCGCATATTTCTTGTTATATAATGATTTTAAAAATGTCATCAGTTAAGAACATACACCGATGTGTTGCAAAATAAAAGTGTATTTCCACATATTTGTGTCTGTCATATGTGAGTGTATGAAAATTTGAGCCTTAACCCTAAAGAAGAAATTAAGGCAATTTCCCGCAAACTATAACCGCCATTCGCACCTACACTGATCCGATTGTAATGCACAATGTATCAGATCATTTAATCAAGTTCTTGGAAGGTGAAACTTATACCGGAATGCAAAAATTCCCTTTTGATCAACATAATCCGTTGCAAATCGTAAACGCAAAACATATTAATAATTGTCTCTTATTTATTTTTCTTCTATTTAATTTCCGCTAATTTTCAATTACAATGGGCCAGTTTTAATGTAACCTAGTTGCAAAAAACACTAGGTAGGATACAAAATAGCATGTAAAACAACAACACTAACTCGGAAAATTATGCGAGTTGAGCCAACTCGGTTTTATGATATCTGAACTGAGATGTTGTGTTGTGAAGCAAAAAACCCTCTCTATTGTGAATGGGCTCTGGAAAAATGCTTGGAAAATTTCAGTGAACTGTCAAATCTTGTTTGTTTTATGGATACATAAACAAAACAAAAAAAAATGGAACAAGGGTAAGTGAAATTTGCGCTTAGTATATTTCACATAAAATTATGAATTAAAACATGTTTGTTATTTCAGAATGCAAGAAAAAAGGCGAAAGAGAGGATACCATGAGGAGATAACAGGGTTTTTGAGATTCTAGATCGCCCGGAAAGCGGTGTTCGAGCACCCAAAAGGAAAGAGGTTGGCCTATGCGAACGTGTTGGAAGACATGGTGCCAATGGCGATCACGGTAGGTTCAAGAAATAAGTATATGTTTGAACAAATTATATTTATTAATCCACTTCCAGGACTTTGAAAGAACGCCGCTGTGCTTGGACAACAACAGCAGAACTGGCCCCAGCCCGTGCTTTGCCCCCTATATGGAGGGGTTCATGTGGATTACAGACCGTTTAAAACACTTTCGGTAAATGTGCTGTCAGGAAAAAATAGCTAACAGTAATTACTCTGTCTAGCAACAGCTTTTTAAAACGTTCCAGTGAGTTTCAGCGAAAACCTTTTAGTGAATTTTTTGCAATGTTTTTGATGTTAATTCTTCGTGCTCGTTTTTAGAAAACTGGCAGGTAAGTAGTTAAAACTCCGAATACTTCACTGAAAATAAAATAGCATTAAGTTTATGCATTTCTTTTACACACATTTTGTTATTACTTGTTAGATATCCCACCGTTTATCGTCTTGGCCTCATGTGCATTTTGAAATCTGCCTCACTCATTGCATCGAGCGTACCTTCAAAATTGGAGCCCTTCTCATGGGCCTCGTTTTCACTCACCGAGTCTTCAGAAGAGCTGGAGCTGGCATATATCGTTTCCAATACTTCCAGTTCTTCTTCCATCTCTCTCTTGCGACGTTATGTTCACCCGTGTACAAAGGCATAATCTACAAACGACAAAGATTATTTAATGCATTTATTTAATGTTTTTAAATAAATTTAATACCTTACCACAGAATCCTCAGAATTGCTCATTTTGTTTTGCTTCTTTAAAATTTCACTAAACAAATGACAGATTTTGCCAGTGTTGTGAAGTAACTAAAAGGAAATTTTATTCGAGTTGGAGTGTTTTTTTGCAACTAGGTTACATTAAAACGGGCCCAATATACATAGTTAATTTTCTAACAAAAACCATATAAACCCAAGTTTTAAACCCTATGCAAAATACAAAAAAATAATACAACAAAAAATAATTCAACAAATTTTCATCAATATAAGACTCAGAAAAAACTATATTCTTAAAACAAAAAATTAATTTCCTTAATTTAGAGTTACATTTTTTAGCTAATAGTAGAAAAAATCACCTCAATATGAGAACTTTTCTCTTAATTCCGAAAATATAGTGTTAATTATTTGAGGAAGTAAATTTACGTACTATTATTAATAATTTTCTTAACTAATTTTGAATTTTATCAGTGATTTAAAACCAAAATAAGCGCTGCGGTTCCATCATTTTAAAATAGAAAAAATAAAATTTAGAGTAAGGCGAATTCAGATAAGGTGGTGTGGTTTACAAAAACAAAAATGTGACCTAGCAAATCAAGGCGCACAATAACAATAAGAACTAGAATAAACACATAACTTTGGCATTCACTACAGCAACCGAATCAAACAAGCTGCTTGGTTAACATCACCTTATATGAATTCGCCTTAATTTAGGATTTTGAAAAAAAACTTTATATAAGATTTTTTTGAAACTGAGGAAAGAAAATAGTACCGCACATTAAGGAAATATTTTTTCCTCAAACTGGGTCCGAATCGTTTACTCATTTTGTCTAAATCCCATTTAGACAAAGGTCGCCGTTGTATGCAAGGAACTAAAGGGTTGTAGAGCACTCCTATTATCGATTGGAGGCACAAAGCCCTAGTGTTGAAACCACACATACTTCGTGTGTATTATACTATAATGAAACCAATTATACTACCAACTGTATAGATTTCCAATGCGTTAATCTTTTATATTTTTATAAGTAAGCAGCCATGTCCAACATTTGCAGGAAATTTTTCCTTAGAATACTATGATCACTTTTAGCGCCAAGGAAGGTTTTTTCTGAGTGAAGAAAGTTAAAAACACAATATCTTTGACAATTTTTAATTATGCATTTTTATAGCCCAGTTTGTAACCAATAAAATACAAGTTCCTAATAACTACGAATAACCGTGAATTTTTGAGACTTTTTCGTCCCAAAGATTTCTCCATGTACGCACAAATTTCGTGTACAGAGACTTCCATAAATTTTTCCATGCAAATATCACCTTAATAACCAGACCGTTTAGATAATAAACGGACAAAACTAAAAAACAATCTCCATGCAAGCTTTGTAATAGGTTTGATATAAACGAGATTCTCTTTTAAACTCATTGTCATATTCATGCTTTATGTCTCAAATAGAGGGTAGTAAAGTTTAACAATTGAAGCTGTGTACAATTTTTTGTTTTCAAGGATAGAATATTGGCAAATCACAAGATGCAGAAATCAATAAAAATAAAGAAACAATTCATTCTAAATGGGTGTATGGAGTTAAAGTTCATCAAAAGAGATATTTCTTATAAACTTTTACATATTTTTGTCCCTCCCTGCAATAAAAATGTTCTCGAAAATCAACGCTAATGCATAGCTGCTAGAAACTTGCAGTTGGTATTCTAATATTTAATGGGCAACAAAATTGCATACAAGAAAATTTTGTAAAATTTTTTTGAATGTTTTTAATTTTGATAAAAATCTGTTAATTAATTTATAAAGTTTTTGTTAGATAATGATCTGTATTTTAGTTCAAAATGAGCGGCAATTAAAAAAAGAAACATAAATTAGTAGAGGATTTGAAAAATATGTTGAGTACGGCAATTTGCCACGAGCCTAGTGTAGACACTGTTAAATGCCAATATGGTATTTTTATGTGCTTGGTACACTGTCGATACTATAGGATAGTTTATGCATTACTATAAGTCAGCGCCCAAAATCCTGCTGGGAAATTATACTTCTTTATTAGAAAACTTTTCAAATGGATTACACAGGATATGAGATAGGAAATTATTGATGTCATTCGTGAATTACACTTTTATCTGTCCTATCATATATATTAGACGTGCTGTTAATAATTACATAAAATATTGTGGTTACGCATTGATATTGCCCTAAAAATGTAGTCCGGGGAACGTCGATAAAGTTCAGGCTGCTGATGTCAAAACCTCTGAGCGAGCCGGAGTAGGTTACGTGATGTGACCAAGGTCATCAATTTTTTGCATACAATTTTAATTTATTCAGAAATGTGGAAATCTGGCAGAGGGATATCACTACTGAAACTAGCCAACCTAGAAGGGTCATATCATCCAATTCTTCAGAATTGGAGATATTTCGGCCCTTGCTGCTCCCATCTTCACTCAGCAGTTCACCAGCATCGCTCCCGAAAAGTGCACAGAACCGTTACAGCACTTAATGCCACAAACACTCAGATATATCGACCCCCGTGAGAGGGTAGTCATTCAGCACTGGATCCATCGAAAGCTTTTGACATTACCAATCATTCAATGGTACTAAGCGACATCGAGAACTCCACACTCTCATCAGGGCTCAATAGATGGTATGTGAATTATCTGAGTGGACTAAAATGATCAATTATATTCGCATTTCGTCGCCAACAATCAAAAAAATAGAAGTACTAACCGAGGGGTTCCCCAGGATGGTGTTATATATTTGTCGAAACTACCTGTCCTTTTGAGCAGGACCATCCTTGGTTTCATATGCAGATGTCTTCACTTTTGGCGTCGGGCAGTGGTATCAATGAAGTATATGTATATCAAAGTGAATAGTTAACTCTCGGACCTGCATTCGTCAGCAAGCTACAGTTCCACAACAAGATCCTCAAGTCGCCCACAATTGACGAAGCTCCAACCCTATCGGAACGCCGCACTCCGGAACGATCTGGAACGCCTCCTGATGACGGCTGTACAACACTTGTACAGCGAGGCACACATGTTCCGCATTAAGGAGCAAAACATCATACTCAGTTAGTAGTTTCTGCGGGTTGCGACCATATGACACCAACCACATCGTCACCTGCCCCCAAACACCTAATCATCTAATAGCCGTGTCCCACTGGTCCAACCCTGTCGAAACAGGATTTCTGCTCGCGTTCGAACAAATTTGTGTGTACAAGCAACAACACCGGTAGCTAGCTAGATTCGGCGATCGCGAGTATGGTGATACCTCATTAAACTGGTCGAACTCGTTACATTCAATGCTGCATATGTTAGACGAGTTTTAAGCTGAGCATAAATAACGGTCGTGTGCGCGGATGTGCTTCCACTTTTGATGCATATTCGTCGTTTGTGATGCGCAAACATTACATTGGAAACAAAAACAAAAACTGTGTTGATGCTAATTTATACCAGATGCTTCATCGTTTCGCCACTCGCTAACGGACTTCCCTTGACCTATCTTGAAATAGCCCCAATGACATTAGGCCGAATAACCCACCTTTTCACGATTTGGTATAGCAGCTGCCACCACAACGTTTGCGACGAATTATTCTTGTACCATTACACTGTGCGACAGACAAAATATAACAAGACGACGGATTCATTTCACAAAAAAAAAAATAACTTCAATATTTTTTGGGTCTTATAAAATATAGGAGTAGTGTGCCGATAAAACATTTGAATCCGTTGACGCTAAAAATCCAAATTTTTCAAAATAAAGTTCAAAACATACTTTTGACTTAAATGTTCCACTAAAGCACGCACCATTGAACTTCACTATAGCCTATAAAAACAAAATTAATGGTAAATGTGTGGTTATAAAAGAATTTTTAAAAAATGTACATCAATCAACTAGAGTTCACTTTAACAATTGGTTTACCGTATTCTTGTGATTTTTTATTCAACAGGCTATGTTGCATAGTGTTATTAATATTTCGTGCTAGTACGGGTAGAAATTGAAATTTTTTTGAAAAGTAATCGCTTTATTCCTTCACGTTGAGGCTTTTGTGAAGCTCTAAAATTACAATACAAAAAACAGAGCATGGCATCCATTCTAAAAAAAAAATCGAAGCGTTTTAAAGAAATCTAAAACTTTGCCCGCAAATGTTAAGCAATTGAGGATCCAACACATGGAATGTATGCTGTTAATTAAATGATATAGTTTTGTTGAGTTGCATATTAAATCTTCAATGATTTCCATTAAGCAACTAATTGAAGTGTGGGAAAATCATGCCATGTAACACTAAACAGAAGTCATAAATTCTCAACTTTCAACAACCTTCAAAATGCGATTTGGATCGACCCACACAGATGCGATACTTGAAGAGCTTTTCTAAAATTATACACTGCAGTCTATGAGTGCATATACAAAGTTTAGCCAAACAACTCTATTAAATATACACTACTACCTCATAGACGTAGATGCACTCCATTGAAATGAATTGATGGAAGCAGAGGCGACG
Source organism: Anomoia purmunda (assembly GCA_951828415.1). Lineage (NCBI taxonomy): Eukaryota > Metazoa > Arthropoda > Insecta > Diptera > Tephritidae > Anomoia > Anomoia purmunda. The sequence goes on along the minus strand of OX639994.1, from coordinate 73,340,130 downwards.
GAAACAACCACGAAGAATTCGCTATACATTTATCTTCATCCACTTTAAATAACCATGAACTTTTGCCTAATTGATTTATTACATTCTGAAAATGGCATTAATTATGAAATCACAACAACAATGATTATAATCATAACAATACTGTAGATAATATTGCATATACATATGTATTTAAAATTAAATAGCAGACAGGCAAGCAGCACCAGCAGTGGCAGGAAGCGACTAGTAAAACATGAAGGTAATGCGGAATAGTAGAGTGCAGGGGTGTAGAAGTTGGGCATAGAATGCCAATGACGAAGTCAACTTTGCCAGATCTTCAGCAGACCACTGCAATCAAACAAATTCATTGGTGCCAGTGGTTGGACGTTTTGTATGAATGACGCACTGAAATCGAGTGCAGTCACATTGCAGGAGATGCTGCTTGTGATGTTGGTGTTGATTGCTAGCAACGCAACTACATTTGCGTTGGTGGCGGCTGAAGTGATGCGAAATGCAACGCTAGGCATCGTACCATGCAAATATGAGGCTAAATGCAAAACATAAATACGCAGCACCAGTATATTGAGTTATGTACATACTACATACATATATCTAATAATTATGTATCGAGACTCTTGTTCGTTTTATGGCTGCCTGTGTGGGGCATTCAATCGCTTATAGGTAATTAAAAAATATATAAAAAACAAAAATTCTGCATCTATTAATTAATGTTGCTGCATCATTGGCAGACTGTTGAGCCTATAATTTTTTAATGGCGCAAATTACTAGGCAAATGAAGCATTCACTATCGCTAACACAGTCATAACTACATCTGTGGCATCCAACATAAACAAATGTAGATTGAAAAGAGGAAGTAAGGAGGAGTCTAAGTTCGGGTGCAACCGAACTTTAAATACCCAGCGCAAGTTTTTATTTCAAATAAACCTTACTTTTTGTATGCAATGAAAAAAATGTAATCTTGTGTACAAAAATTAATGTTAGGCCTTTATATACGTCCAGAATAGTAAACCGATATTTACGAAATTCTTATGTAGGTTCATGTGGTAACTGCGCCCAACATAGGATATATCTATATAGATTTAGAAAAGGTGGGCGGTCTATATAGATTTAGAAAAGGTTCACGCTCACGTGGAAAATGAAATTTGATTTCGTCTAATATGAATCATATTTGGGTATAGACAATAAAAAAGTCAGCAATTTCTGCAGATACACAATAGTTGGTTTATAAATCCTACTGCTTATCCGGTGGGGTGCGATTATGATTTGTTATGTTTATGTTCATATATTATAACTCGGCTTCAGCGACACCATCGTTTTCAAATATTTATATTTCTCCAACTACATATACATATATATGATTTGAATTCGAATGAAAACGGACCGTAACTCGAAACTATGGCGACTCCATCGATCCCTACCGCTCTAATTTTGAAATAGTTATATTTATGCGGCTACTCATACATGTTCTGAATTCGAATCAAATCGGGTCATAAGTACGAGGTTTGGGAATATCTCGGCTCATGCGTCAATTGAAAAAAATATATATTTTCATATTTGGCGAATATGTGCTTTGAATTTGATCCAAATTTAACTGTAAAGCCGGTTTTTAGGAATATCTCGACTCCACCGCCACAGACGTTGCCCTGCCCATATTAATTTATTAACTGTCCCTTACTTATATAGCCAAAAATCGCATTTCGGTTTATCTCAAGCTATATGCACTTGTGTATAATTTAATAAAATCTGACTTTTTACAGGTACCAACCCTCTCCAAAATATAGGTACAACTTTGACTTCGCCAAGACGAAGCGTTTGTCACTCATATTTTAAATTACTTACTTACTTAATTGGCGCTATAACCGCACAAGCGATTTTGGCCGAAATTCTCCTACAATTTGTGGTGTGCGCCTTGATATTGTAGCCCAAACTGAGGAGCCTAGAGTTTTACGCCGACTCCGAACGGCGAATTTTTTTTTTTGTGAGAAGCTTTTTTTTTCAAGGCAGAAATACACTCGGAGGTTTGCCATTGCCCGCCGAGGGGCGACCGCTATTAGAAAAAACTTTTCTATAATTTTTGATGTTACTTATCCCGGCCTGGATTTGAACCTGGGACGCACGGAATGATGCGCGCACACGCTACCCATTTACAGGTATCAACCCTCTCAAAATAGTATACTCGTAGCTATAAGCTTTATCCTAGCAAAATGATTGTTGTGACACCAACATTTTTCTATATCTTATATGGGGTCGTGCACATATTACGTATCGCGATTTTTGATCATCATTTAATTGAATTCTACATTTGAAATAGGTGGCAACCCCCATAAAATTTATCTATGAACCCTCTTCCCGGGGCAAACCGTTTGGCATGCATATTTTCCTATTTCATATAACTTGTGTTCATTTTAATTAAATTTGACTTTTCAAACAGGGTGGCAAACCTCTATAGAAAAATCAAAATCGTGCATAAAATCTTCTCAGGGTAGGACTATATACATACAAATGTAGCAAATCTTATCTGAATTTGTCCAGTCATCATTTAGAAATATGTGATTTAACTCGACGTGTTGAACTGTAATTGAATTGAAATGAAAAACGAAATGTGTGCCCAATTCGTCACCTGTTGAGAATTTTCCGAATTTTAGTTTTCCTTAACCATCGCGAAGCAACTACCAACCAATCCGCAGAAGAAAGTATCGATTTTGGTCCAGTCATTTTCAAGTTTTAAGCAGTCGAACAAACCACGGTTCATTTATATATATATATTTATCTATATATATGGCTATAATTAAATATAACTTGTTGGGAAACCATGCCCATATGGATTACCAAATCTTCCCAGCTAGTTGACGTAAAGAGATATGAAATATTTGAATGTATAGGCCAACATGACATATTTCTGTTAGATAACGGTATAAAGAATATTATAAAGCTTAAAGCATTGTAATTCAATATCTAAAAAGCTGAGCCCTTATTCACGCAGCAAAGACTGGTCTGGGAGCTGGTGGTATAAACCGGTTATTGATTTAAATAAAAACAAAAAGACATTAGTATAATTTTGGCATAAATTGTTTAAGTATTTCTCCTTTTAATTAAATTCTTTCTAAGAAATTTGAGAGAATTCGCGGAAAGATTTAGTAATCGATTGAATATTTTGATTTGTTGTAAATAGGCGCTCTATGGGAGGTGGGCGTAGCTTTCGTCTGATTTATATAATTTTCGAAATTATACTTACTGGCTTCAAATTTAAGACGTATGTATATAATATATGTAATACCTATTTGCTCTATAGTGAACGGCGGCAAGCAGATTGTCTTCAAAAGTAAATAAAGAAAATTAAATATATGAAATTACTGATATATGAGAGGTGGGCACGCCCGATTTTTACAAGTTTCGAGATTTTGTTTATTGACTTAAAATTCAATGTGTGTACCAAATTTAATAGAGCTTGGTAACATATTTTCGGAAATAAAACTTTTTCTTCTAAAAGGGGCGGTGCCTCGTATTCCTTTCCCCAGCCCAAAACCTGCTTATAAATTTTAAGCAAATTATAAATAAGTATGTTATATGGGTGTGGTTATACCCAGATGTCGCCAATTTACGATACAGGTTGGGCCAAGGGCAATGTGTATACAAAGTTTGGTTCAGATAACTCATTATTTACTCGGGCTATCCGATGTACGGGGGGATGGACGGACAGACAGACGCGGCTTAGTCGATTTCGCTATTCCAAACAACCATTAGGAGAACAAAGTTATAATACCCTGGCCATCAGTGTGCTCGGGTATAAAAAGATTTGTAAGATTGTGGCAGAAAAAACATATGCAACTCAGGCATCATTTTGGCATTGGGGGCATCTGCATAAGCGAGTACGAGTCTCTGAATGCGGTTTTCGTAGCGGCAGTGAAACGGAAAAATGGGATTTAAATGCAGCATTATCCATGTGACAGCTGTGTGGCATGTCAAAATACATACATACATACGTATGTGGATACTCGCATGTAGGCCCATAAAAATATCTTTATAAAATGGGTTTGTTTGTGCGGGTGTTGCCAAAGTAGCAAGCATAAGTATTGAGATCATTTTCCTTTTTTTTTTGCTTCAAAAATAATGAAACTCATAGATGGCAGTAAAAAAAAGTTTCGGCTATGACAATGTGGCTTATTTTTCTGGCGAATTACAGATAATTATGCCAAAAGCTATTTGTACTGAATGGAATACATATGTATGTATGTATATGAAATGTTTTAGAAAATTATGTTTTATGTTAAATAACCAAAGTAAGCAGACCCGTTGCTATTTAATGACAAAGAGAAAATGATTACGTAAACGAACTGAATAGATTTAGCTATGCCTCTAGAAAAAATCATCACTATCGGTACTCTATAAGGTATACATAACTCCAATAACGCTGATTGTTCATACGTGGGGTTTTACTCCAATTCATTTAATTTTATTATACTTGTTCATGCTATATCAGAAAAATTAACACTAGTCTGAAACTGATCAGTTGTACGCTAAAAATGGAGTAATATATTAAAGAAATTGTTTTTATATTTGTAAATTACTTTTATTTCGTCAGGGAATGGGTGGATGCTGTCTCCGCTCTCGAAGTTCGTTGTTAGTGTTTCACTTTATTTCCCTATTCATCTCTCTTGTTCTTGTTTTCTCTTTCTCACTTCTCATGAGATATTTTGACAGTTACTTGACGCATGTTGCGCCAAATCAGGATCTAGAATGATTGATTTATGAATTACTAGAGGCTATTTATACAGTTTGTAAAAAAAAGCAAGTCATACAAAAAATCAAATGGTTTTATATTCCTTTATCACACCAAAAGCAAGGCTAGATATAACCAAATTTGAACGCTTAAGGCTTGGCCACACGAGATTAACTCACCAACATCACATGCCCCAATCAGCCTGACCATACTGTCTCTACTGCAACTCTAACACGCTCATAGGCATAAAACATATTTTAGATGACTGCATATACTATGTATGTACATACTTCGCTCATCTAAGAAAACTAATATTCAAATATAATCAACCCACATCTCTTCTTGCTACAGTAGATGTAGAAAATGTTGCAAAAATGTCCTCATTTTTAAAACGGACGAAATTATATCACCTAATATGAAATTGAAAAAAAGGAAAAATCCGTAAACATAAAGATATAAGAAACATATATATATATCTATATATATATATATATATTAAAACTTTTACATATGTACACATACAAATACATTTATAAAAACATCTATGTTACATATAATTAGCGTAAGGCCTGAGTTGCTATCGCTATAAATTGCACTAGCTTTTAATTTTTAATTATAAGTTAAGTTTTGTATTAAATAAATTAAATATATATATTACTTTCCTTCTATTCCCTTCATTTAATTTGTATTTGTATTATTAAAACTTTTGTATTATTTTGTAGCTTTAAGAAAAATCTAAATATGCTCGACATGCATGCGTTTCTAACTCCCTATTATTTTGAATAGAAAATAACCAAAATCTATTTATCAAAGTGGAATAAGTATTTGACGTACATACTTTAATTATCAATTGGAATAGCAGTCTACTTGTTTTCTATATGTACATATATTATTTAGAACTGTAAAAAAGTGGAAAAAAATCTGTTCGCTCCCTTTTCTCCCTTCTGTGCAATAGAAACTTCTACCAGTTCCGCAATAAAAACTTCGATTACTCGTTATGTGCTTCGCGAAAACAAGTCAGTATCGAGGCACACACATTTACTTATTCCATTCATTGCTACTTGTCGGATGGAGCAGAAAATACCGGCTCATTGCTTCCGTGAGTGGCCTTGTATCTATAAACAACAAATGTTCAGCACAGTGTGAGAAAGGGTTCACTATATGAAAACATTACAAGTCAAATAAGCATATAGAAAAATTAAACGTCATACATATATTTCACGTTGTTAAATACACTTTGGAAACAACCTAATTTTTTGACGTTATTACCACGTTGTTACCACCAAATGCGTTGGTAACTAAATTCACAGCTAATGAATGTGCACTAAACATTAAGTGGATATAAAAATTATTGGTTTGCTACCGGTACCGAAAGTTTTGTTGCTGGTGAAGAATATTATTGTTAGGGTTTTGTTACTGTTAACGTCAATATATTTACATACATACATATGACGAGCTCAACAACGTATATCAATATCCTAAGGTCAAGAACGATAGAATAAAATTTGGGGGAGTTACTTTGCTGTGACTTAACCATTGATTTGAAATGAGATAGAACTGAGAGGAAATACTTTCGAAATACGATGAATAACCATCCTCCATTTCGCAGAACAGTCGATCCTTTGTAAGCTGTACCCTCCTGAAAAGTGTGCTACTAAATCGCCTCCTTTTTGATATTAGTAATTTTGGTATTTGTATTTCAAGTCACTTGGGCAAATCAAATACAGGCATAGCGGAAACATTTATCAAAAGAACACTAGGTAGGATAAGAAATGGCATGTAAAGCAACAACACTAACTCGGAAAAATATCCGAGTTAAGCCAGATGTAGTGTTGGGAAGTGAAAAAACTTCCCTATTGTGAATGAGCCCGAAGAAAAGACATGGGAAATTTAGATTTAAGACCTAATTCGTTATTATTTGCATAGTATTTGTAAATATATATGTAACTACGTAAGCCTAAAAATTGCCGGCACAACTGTTTTCGTTCTTAAATAGCACTAAACCAATCGCAACTTATATGTTGCTTTTGCAACTAACGGAAATTTTATTCCAGTTGGAGCATTCTTTTGCATCTCGGGTTCAAAGAAACGGACCTTGTATTGAAGAGTGATTTGATTATTTTCAGTGGTGTTTTTATTTCGTCGCAAGCAAATTGGGAATATATGGAATCTTGTCTTAAGCTTTATCTGTAAACATTACACATATTAAAATATATAAAAATTGATTGTTTGAAGAAATTAAAAGACTAAAGAGAATATATAATGTGAAAATCAACACGTAGAAATTGATAAAAATAAGTAAATTCCAGCTGGCCGCTTGAAAATCCATTCAGTAGTTTCGGAGATAAGAGAGTCTAAACGGGAAAGCTGCGACACAAACATAACAACAAAAAGCTTTATGAAAAAATTAGTTAGATATTATAGGTTTATGGATTCTATAGCCAAAAACTGTATTTAGTTAAATATATATAACAAAAGTTGAAGATCAAATAGCGAAATTATAAGAGAAAAACAAATACATTTTTCCATTTTTGAGATCCTCAGAACTTAAGGTTTCAAACCCGAGAGGCACGTTTTCAACTTTTTTTAACTCCCTTCCTCGTCTAATGTACATACATAAATATATGTGAAACTGCCTGAGTTACACCAAAATATCTACATACATATGTCCGAAAAGAAAGATGTTTGTGGTACTATATAAGTATAGACTTTTGAAAAAGTATTCAAAGAATGTTAACCCATGTTTTGTTATTGTTAGAAACGGCAGCTGGATTGCAAAGGGGTGCTATTACGGGAACTGTCAATAAAAATATACCTTCATTACTCATAAGAAAAATCCCAATTTATCCCAGGTGATTTTGAACACTCGTTATGAGATTATTGCAGGAGTGTAGAATCGCTAATGCAACGGTTCATTAACGCGGGTCAATAAAAAATAAAACAGAAACGAAATATGAAATTTTTACTAAAAAAGAAGCGAAGAAAAACTTTCTTTATTTTTATACCGTAATTACATAGTAAAATAGAATATGTTTTCTCCCAAAGTAGTCAATAACTCTTTAGCGCCAATTCATTCTCATTTTCTTTTCATTTGATCAGTGTTTTCCTTCCATCCTGCTAACTTTTTTTTTGTGTACTACTTCTTGATGTTCATATCAAACAAGTAGCAAATACTTTGGTTTAAAAATTAATGGTATCTATGATTAAAGAAGGTTTGTAAATCTCACATTGGTATGCACGTTTTTTTTTCTAAAAAATACGATACAAATTTTAAATACGAATGCGATGACGGATTTTTCTTTTTGAACAATCATAAAAGAATACAAGAATTCGAAATTATTACCAAAGAACGTAGATTATGTTCAACGTTCTACGTTCTTTGTTATTACACAAGACGAAGAAGAGTAGGAAGCATAACGAAATATATGGTTATATCGGGACAGCATTTATCAGTTTCCCTTTATAATTTCTTAGCAGTACGAAAAAGCAAATTTTACCGCGAATATGCACTTTGGTTTTAATAATTTCGTTTTAGTATTATCGAATTTACAAAAAATCAATACTAGTCATATGTGGAGTAAGGATTTAAAAAATTGATAACGTTGAAATGCAAATTTTATCGATGATATAATTGACTTTTGCAAGGGCATATTTAGCATGTGGTAAACTGTTCTTATCCCTACTTTTCCTAGATTGTCTCAATCGTTCGTTCGTTCATTTATTGCATTACTTCAGAAAGAACAAAACAAATGATGAATCACCCTAATGTACATATGTACTTACTAGTCAAGTCAGTATTCTATAGTTTTGTGCAAATGTTGGTACGTTATGACGTTACAATCTATCAAAGTGATACTGGGATGGATAACGCAGCTCTAATGTCATAGTCTTCGAATCGATCGTTATTGATTTTAAAAACGTTTCAAATAAATAACATCCGCACCTAACCAAAGATACTAGCCTAAAGATGAAGCTCATATTAGGGGACAACAAGAAAAAAAATTACGCCAAATTTTTACTAAGCTTTTGTATTACAAAAAATATGATACAACGAAAAAAAGCGCCATGTTCAAACAAAGTTGGTAACGATAATTATAAGGTAGGATAGTTGTTGGCAGGATAATTATTTAATGTCAAACCTAGAAATCAAAAAGGAACTAAATTATTTATTATATTATCACATTAAAAAAAATTTAAGGCTACCGTGGGTTTTTGACTATTCCGGTAACAAAACTTATACAGTGAATTACAATTTTGTTGCAAGATATCCCTCCGGTGCTTTAGGTACTTCTTTATTTAAATATTTTAATTTATATCTAGATATTGACTTTGCCAGAGCATTCTAATATTTGTAAAATATTAGCTAAGCAACAAAATCACAATCACCAAGGAACGTAAATGAAGTTGCATGTTCGAGCCCGCCACTAAATCAGCCACAACCTAATCCGCTAGCATTCTCAATCAGACTATTTTTCTGCTGGCCAATACAATTGGCTTCAATTTGTTTTGAATTTCACATTTCAATTGTTCCCTACTGCTCTTTAGTGGACTGCAATTTCATTTCAGAAATTCCGGTTTTTACTATCCACAGAGTCTACGCCCTGCAGTTTCATTCCCAAAAAGTATTTTCATAAATACGGAGGGCAGAATAAAAAAACACAAACTTGTTTGGTTTTTCGTATGCGCAGCCACTATCAGCTGGTGTCATGTGGTGGAACGTATTTTATTGTTATTGGTATTTTGCTTTTGCTAAACTTTGAATGTTTACTTTTACTTCACAATGTGCGTAAACATTGTTTAGATACATTGCTGCTTTCCTTTGGCAACATTTTAATAATATGGTCTGTCGAAATAGATTTATGGATATTTGTTTTTCTTTGATTTGGGGAGAATCGGTGTACATATGTATGTACGAAGATATTAAGCTCAAATTATAGGTGCCATAACCATAACCATATAAAACAGCTGATCGAACCAACTTTATGGGCAACACTATTTCCAATTAGTGGTGCCTTACCATAACGCCATGGTCATAGCCATAACCATACCTATCAATTGAATTTTGGTTATGGGTATGGCGTTATGGTATGGCAACTATCATTGAACCTTTAGGAGCGCTTGTATCTATTTTTAGATATCGAAAACTTAGTAAGCGCCGTTTCGTTTTATTGTCACTTGCCTTGTCACTTAAAAAAATTACAGTTAAGGTTTGAATCTGATCGAATTACTTTTGATAGAAGTGAAAATGGTTAAAAAAAATGAAAATAACTTAGTTTATTCGGATAAGTGTAGCTATGTATGTATATTAAATTCCGCACTTAATTAAATATAGTAGACAAACTTTGTACTAATTTATCAATAAAACCATGTAACCTTATATTTAATTAAAACTAATTTGATTACAAGGACTGCTTTATTACAAAATTTATAAGCTGATTCCTTGTAAGGGATTTATGTAGATTTAACAACACTTAGCAGTAGATATTTTTGTTTTTTACAATTGGTCAGTAATTTTTCAACAATAAATTAGGGGAGTGTAATTGCAAAACCTTTTTCTTACCAAAATTTGTTTTTATTGCCGTCATGCAAATAACACTTGGAAACATAGTATTCTTAGGTACTTTTATTTTTATAAAGATCAATAGGGATACTCACAAAACTATATGTACATAAAATTTTCTATTAACCAAGTAACGAATTTGGTATAATTGTTTTTTGTAATTTTGACAACATTCAATTGGGTAAGTCATTTTCTGCATAGTGAAACTCAGCATCAAAATTCGTGTTATAAATTTGAATACAAAAATAAAAACCTTCTTTTTCAAATGAAAAATACATATTATTTCTTACTAGAGGTCTTGCTAAAAGTCGATTTTACGACTACTCAAATGTTCATGATTGATATTTGAAAAACAAGTATTCGACTAACCGCTCTTCATCGAGTAGTCTGAAAATCGACTTACTGGAATAATTCGAATAGTGACAGTTAGTCAGAATAAGTAAATTCATAAAAACTTTATTGTAGTTGAAAATAAGTTTAGTCAATAAGCACAAACATTCCTACACATCTAAGACTTAAATACATACATATGTATTGAAAGAATAAAACTAGACGAAAAATCGACAACGAATGGCTAGTCGACTAGTTGTTCATAGGCGGTTAGTCGAAAGGAAACGGTTAGTCGATAGATGCCGACTAATAATAACACCTGTAAAATTATAAATTAAAAAGGTTAAAAAATTTAATGAAAAAAAATTAATTAATGTAATTATTTTATGTATTAATACTCACCTAAATACTTACCTTAAAATTACCTTATTTCGAAATGAATAATTGCTCATACTCTCCCTGTATTGCATATTCACCTCAGCTCCCTGTCTTTAACGAACAACGTGATCCTGTGAAGCGAATTCATTCCTTGTTCGCCACACTTGCTGGAAACTGTTTAAAAATAAATAACGCGGAACGCAAAAGTCAAATTCGATAAAGGTATTTCCTCACACTAAGGCCAAGGCGTACATACTTCTTCCTGATTTCTGCAGCTTCTTCCGGTAATTTGCCAATTGGTAATAAGGTATCCGACATAATACACGGTACGTAATGCTTTGCAGTGTTTATGGTTTATGAACCAAAATTTTCGACGTTTTTATCAAAACCAGAAGATATTACCTACAATATTATTTTAAATTAGGAAATTATTCTCATACCCTATAATAGCAGTTTCGCTAAAAAATCTGCGGAATGTATTGCCGCAATTGGAGCTACCATAACCAGCTTTAGGTATATCAACCAGCAATCCCGGTTTTCTCCAAAATTCTTTTTGAATTCTTTTTTGGCTAATTCTATCCTTTCATTATCAATTGCCAGTGCGATGCGGTCTTTATATACTTTTTCCTTTATCTTGTATGATAAATACTGCAGATATTCGATGAATCTAATTCTCACATACAGACTCAATAATCCAAGTCTGAATGTATCTGATTTTTCATGCTTTGTACTATTAAATCATATACAATTCTTCGACGTTCTTTAACAAACGGGCAATGATTTTGCCAAATAACTTTTTTACCGGGTTAATCTTAGAGGTGCACGGGAACTAAGAAACATGTTGGATTCATTGTTTTAGTCGTTTTGGAACTTTTGCTTGTATCGACTTTGCTGCGATCTATCACATCTCCACTTAAATACCAGCACAAAGTCGTTGATTGTTTTTCCTCGGTATACTTCCGTATTTACTCCTTGTTGTATGAACTCACGGCGGACCGAATACAGAATATTATGCCGTCAGTGGTACCGCTAATTCGATTTTGCTGATTTTGACAGTTATCAACTACAAGTGGACCAATCTGTTTTGTTACAAATGAGCGGCAAAGAGACTCTTTATTTTAGTATTTTCTATATCGTCGGCTTAACGTGCAAAGGTGCTAAGTCCACATTTGGCCAAAAATGAAATTCTGCTGCAGTTCGGTAGATAATTTGAAAATACATAGGTTAAAAAAAAAACATAGTCGACTATTATTTTAAAGTTATTTAAGCAGTGGTGTGCAAAAGTGACATACACATATGTCAAAACGCAAGCGCTAAGTCCACTTGACAATGTGATTGCTACCTATAGTGCTGTGTGTTTTTTTTTGTGCTCAAACAAAATTCTTTGCTTATTTTCATTTATTTATTATTTAAAGGTATAAAATATCAAATTCAATTTAATGAATATGACTAAAATTTGCATATATTTAGACATTTCAATGGGCACTGATAAAAACAACAATGAGTATTTCAGCGATTATGGTAATCAGGCAGATGATGGAGTTATGGGACTGGTACCTTACGGCTTTAATAGCGATTCGGACGAGTCGCTAGACCTTCCTTCGAAATCACAAACGCGCAAAAGAAGAGGAAAAGTTGTTAATCAGGCATGGTTCGCAGCAAAAAATAAAAAGCTGAGAGAAAATGGCAAACTTTACTTGGGGGAGAAAAAAGATAATGGCGTGAGGAATCATCGGAGAGTTAGAAATGCAAGAGTTATTGGAGAGCGATGTAGGTGTAAAAAAGCCACTGGGTCTGCTACCCTCCACTGTGCAGAAGTCACTGAAGACCAAAGACAAGTAATCACGTGACTTTACGATTTCAATAAACACTACACAGAACGCACCACCAAAAAAATGTAGTATTGCACGTCAAAATCGTAATTCATTTTTCGATTCTCTACCGACCATGGAATCGCATTACTGCCGCATTACTGCGTAGAGGATTTTTGCAAATCACGTGGGGAAACAACACTCTCTATTTCGGCGTTTCATGATGCATTTACTGTTAAAAATCTGGGCCTACACTACCCTAAAACAGATCAGTGTGAAATTTGTGCGCGACATTCTGTGGGAGAAATTTTGGATGATGTCTACAATCTTCACCAGACAAAAAAACATGAAGCTAGCGAAGAGAAACAAAAAGACAAAATGGAAGAGGCCTTTGTGTTTACTGTCGATCTGCAAGCAGTCTTAATAGCACCAAAATCCCAAGTAAGCTGCCTTTATTACCGCACGCAGTTGCAAGTCCCCAATTTGGTATTCTAGAAGTAGAAGGTGAAGTATCTGCGGAAGAATTTTCTAGAATTTAGGTGTACTGCATCGAGAATAAAATAGTTCCAAAACTTACCGAGAATGCAGCTGATACGAAAATTATTCTTTATAGTGATGGGTGCACGTACCAGAATAGGAATGTTTCTATGAGTAACGCTTTGCTCAATACATCTTTTGAACATGGTGTATCAATTGAGCAAAAAATACTCGAAACGGGACACACACAAATGGAAGCTGACAGCGTCCATTCAGTTATCGTGCGTGCCATTAAACACCGAATTGTTAATGTACCAGCAGAGTATATTGAAATATGTCGCAATGCTCGAAAGAAACCGACACCTTATATGGTAGAGTATTTGGATAACACTTTTTTCAAATGTTTCAAGGGCATACCATATTTAAAAACAATTCGTCCTGGTCGCGGAAAAGGTGAATCAAAAGTCACCGATATTCGTGCAATAAAATACACGCAGCAATGTGAAATATTTTATAAATTGCGTTTTCCAGAGCCATGGAGCTATTTGCAACAAAGAGTGGGCAGAAGTGTTGTGCCAACTGAATGGTCTAATATGACACACCTTCACCAAGAAAGAAGAAAATGAACAGCCAGAAAATACGCAGATTTACAACGACAGCAACGAAGTAAGACTGTATAATATTTTTTTGTGATAATAAAATACGCCGTTGGCAAAAAAACTGTTACTGCAATACTTCTTTTTGTAAAATGTCCTAAGTCCAATAAATAAAGTGAAAATATTATTATTATTATTATTATTGTTTAACGGTGATATGAATATCAAAGCTAAATGCTTGTATGAGCATTGGCTGCCGGGGCCATCAGCTCAGTGAAAATAATTTCATAAAATGTGCTAAGTCCAAAAGAGGCTTATTTGAGGGCGCTCATTCTATTTTTTAAATTCTTATAGTGCGGGAGCCCACTGCAAATTTTTGGGTTTATCTCTTCTATGGCTGGAATGTATTTTAAATTGTAGTTTCGAAGCTGCATTCAAAGATACGGCGGTCAGTCGAGTCCATATCGTTGCCAGTATATGAAATAATAATTTCTTAACAATTTTCCATTTGGGTTTATTTACAAAATGAACGAAACACATGTCATTCGAAAGGTCTTTCAATACCCTCTCTAAAAATACCCGGCTGACTTGCCTCGGCGTTACCAGGACCGCGGCTGACCAGGGTTTCGACTTTGAGCGTGCGCGTCCCTGCTTCATTTTGGAACGTGTACTGTAGATAAGGACGGTGCACTGCTATATTGAGCCGTAGGTTATTATTAATGTACTTCGAAGTGCAGTTTTATTACAATTTCATGAAGAATAATTCAGAGATAAATATTTTAAGGATTTATTTTTATTTTAAAAAGACGCAACTATTTGACTGCTAGATTGCTGTATAAAGATAGCGTTTAGTATATGTATATTTCAACCAAATATTTTTCAGATCACAAAATATATCCAGCTACAATCTAGATTATTTTTAGTTGTTAGCATTTGGTACTCATTTTAAAACTCATTATATTCATACCAGAACACACTTATATTTTTTGTTGGAAAAATGTTTACAAGGGTGACCGTGAATATATTTAAGGTTTCACATATGGATGTTTACGTTGTTACATATTTTGTCTCTTAGTATCATTCCTCCAGGGAACCAATAATTATTCTAGTACATTATATCGTGGTAGTTCTATATCAAATACGCCAAAAAAATTTCTTGGTCTCTACAGATTTACTCAAATAAATTCCAGTACTGTCAATAAAAATCAGTATCATATTATACATATACTTTTTAATTATTGTCATTTATCTCGGGGCAAAGAGAGTAAAACCAAGATTATTACATTGACACTTTTCGTGCACATATCTACTTCATACAATACCCATTACAATTACTACAATCATATTTTCGAAAATAGTCTACAATAATATATATCTAATAGAATACTTAATTAATTATTTTAGATGGAATGAGAAAGATGATTTTCCAACCTAGGTGTAAAAATACAATATTAACATCGTACATGAGAAATGAACAATTTCTAATTATGACTCATCCGAAGAATCGTCTTCCAATAAGTCGAACGCAATATTCAGATCATCAGTGATGTCCTGCCTTATGACTGAATTTGCGTCAATGATGTTTTCATCAATTGATGAACCACCGCTGTCAGATTTTTCCAAAATATCATAAATTGACGTTGGCAATGCATCACCGATGAACCACGTTGCTTTCAAAATACATTTTTCGGTAGTATCGTCTATGAACCATCCGCATTCTTCGGGTTTCAATTTTGTACACCGAGAATGTGTGGCATTGAGCCACATCGAGTTGATGTAGATGGTTCGTAGCATTTTTTGCTTAAGCGATTTCCAACATGGAGGAATGAGCGTTGACTCAAAACCTTTCACCTTGATTGCAAATTTGCCATCGTTCTTACTGTTAGCAAACGTTTTGTCGAAGATTTGATAACGTGCATCGTTGACGCTCGAGCAATTTCTGACTTTATAAATAAGGCACGTAAATTCCTGAACAAGGTCAACGATGTCCTCATCAAATATTTGCGATGGATCCGTTAGCGACTTGAAAGCTCCATGGAATTTTTCATTTTTCTCGAATATTTTAAGTGGTGTGACTTTGCCTTTCCCGAAAAATGCTGCGGAATAATCACAGCCGGTAAACGCATGGAAAGCTGGCAAACTGTTACACAGGCTTGGTCAAAAATTCGAAGCTAATTCATTACAACTTATGCAGAATTGTTTTTTAGCAGAAGTTTTCCCTAATAACCAAATTTTCAAATCCGAAAATTTTTCCATGTTCCCCAGCAAAATGACAAGAATGTCTGTGTCCGTGGCTTTAACAACTACATTCGAAGGAGTCGGGAGCCTAGCCAGGTGAAAAATAATTCTAGTGTCCGCTTCTTCGTGGAAGCACTCAAGATGTGTTTCCTCATTTTTCAAAATATTTCCATTGTCAGAATAAAAAGAGAAACACTTTTTATTATACTTGACACACACGTGAATAAATAAATGCATAACACTCTGAAAAATTGCTTAAAGCAACAAGAACAAATGTCAACTGAGCAATCAGCTGAGCCAAGGTGCGCACGCATCGCCCCTTGCGTGCGGAACGGCGTTGTGTCGTATTCTACGGCGCGCGACTCGAGATCCAGCGGGAGCGCGCGCTCAAGGTTGAAATCCAGGTCAGCCTCGGTCCTGGTAACGCCGAGGCAAGTCAGCCGGGTATTTTTAGAGAGGGTATTGAAAGACCTTTCGAATGACATGTGTTTCGTTCATTTTGTAAATAAACCCAAATGGAAAATTTTTCTAATTGTTAAGAAATTATTATTTCATATACTGGCAACGATATGGACTCGACTGACCGCCGTATCTTTGAATGCAGCTTCGAAACTACAATTTAAAATACATTCCAGCCATAGAAGAGATAAACCCAAAAATTTGCAGTGGGCTCCCGGACTATTATTTTCTTTATCGTAAATGAAATATGAAAGTTGACAAAATTCCATTAAAAAAAAATATTTATATTAAATTATTATTCAGTTTTTTTTATTTTATTCAACATTTCTAAAATGGCACTTAGAACCTTTGCACGTTAAGCCGACTATATTTATTTATTAAATATCTGCTTTCAAATCATATTTTTACTTTTGGTATGAACCACTAAATCATGTAATTTCACCTCAGAAGGTATCTGAGTAGCGGGTGTATTTTTTTTGTAAACATGTTATAAAGAATCAAATAGTAGGTCAAAGTGGTAAAGGGAATTCGAAGAATAAGGAAAAATTAACATAACGTTTCAATTTGTGCTCCTATTTTTTATCGTATTATGTGGTGTTACTTTAATGCAGTAGAGGTGAATACCATGTTAACTAGAACATTCCCTTTATACTAAAAACTAATTAAAAGTACATTTAATTTAAGTCGGGCTAATAATTACATAAATAAAACTAGATAAAAACATACTATACATCTTTTCAAGTGAAATTAATAGCAATTATGTTCGCTTCGTGATCCATTGCATCGTGAATTTTTTTTTAAATGCGGTAGTGCCGTGAACAAAACCTGGTCAGATAAACCAAGTACTACCAGCTGGTAGCCGTAACTACTTACTGCTAAATTCGATAAAATGGGGATGCTATTCAAGACGATATATTCAAGTAGCTTTTCTGGAATTTAATATAAATTCCAAGCGGTTATGTTGGAAATATTAACTTCTGACCAGTTTTTCGACTCAAATACCACCCTGTGCGTCATGGATTGAGGAGACAGCCGTAGTGCAAGCTGGCTTTCGAACAACTCAATTGCGGAGTAAATAACTCGAAAAATCGGAGTAAAACGAAGTTACCGGAGCTGATTATCATTTTTATAATAAATTAATTTTATAAACAAACTTCCAATCATTAAATTTATAATGTTTTAAGAATATAAGTAAATCGTTAGACGACGTAAAAATGTTTTGCCTTATGTTAATAAGAGTTGTTGCAAACATTAAGGTTTCAACTGTTTCGGCATTAAGGCTTTTTTCTATATTTACACAGTTGTACGGTGAAACAGCTAAGGTCAGCGTATACTCTGAAAAATTGCTAAACCTACATTATTCCAAAACAATTTTTTATGATCCTTTATCGAGTGTCAAAATTTGATTATATCGGACTGACCATATCGAAATCTAAGTACAATCAAAATCATCATTCATTAAATGAGGTTTAGGATAGGGGTTTGAAATGTTCTAAATACTTTTTAATGGTACCTGATATTGAGTCCGCCGTTGAATCGTACAGTTTAATTATTGCAAACAAAAATTGTAGTTGAAATTTTTTTCTTATAAATATCGCGGAACTAAGACAAGACACTTATTAAAGAAAATTTCTGTACCTTCGTCCATTATAAGAAAAAAATTGCATATCCCAAAGTTTTTCCGTTTTTAAATTTGCGTCTTATTGTGCCATGAGATCTTATAAGCAATTCTGATTTTTAATACCCACTTCTTTTCTTTTATGAAGGTTTGAGCTCTCGTGTCGGTCCAAATGACTAACGTGATTACTTTGTGGTTTTGTTTTTTTGGATAATTTGCAATATACGAAAAGTTTTTAGTTTTTCAACCATGGCCTGTTTTCTTCCCAAGTAGCTTTACACTTTTGATAATAATTGCTTGGACTTTCTGCGGTTTTAACTTTTAATTTTGTCTTCCATGTGAAAATATACATACATAGGTGGAATAGTAATTTAAAATATGATTTTTATTTTATTTTCCTAAAATAACTTCAGTTTTAGCCCAGTAGAGCGTTGAACTATTTTTGACGAAATAAATGTACACAAAAATTGAAAAAAGGCTTTAAAAATTACCATCTTAAGTAGTTGCTACATTTTTTCTCATGCTTTGGGAAATAAAAAGTGATGCCGCAAGGGATGTTGGAGAATAAAAAATACGACTTACTTTACACCTTGCTTTACAAAATTTTGGTGGTTGCCACAGAAGTTATTGAGCTAAAATTAAAGAGGTTACCACCAAATTGGTTATTTTATTGTGAATAGGACAAAGCAGCGTACTTTTTTCTACCCTTTCCTACATATATACATACATACACAAAAATGATCGCTTAACATGCAGGTGCTTTAACAAATCAAGCGCTTCCCTAATTAACTTCATTCTTGTTACAAACGTCGCCACAACAAATGATAACAACCAGCACAAAAACAACAATACAACCTAAAAGTACCTTGGTGCGTAGTTAAAAATATAACAACAGCAAGTACAACCACGTGAACTACAGTTACAAAGTTAATAAACAAGATTTTTTAAACATAAAACCACAATCCAGCGCAGTACAGGGATGTCAAACTCGGCGGGGCATGGTGCACGGGCATTAAAACGCGCGCTTTGTTGCCACTAACTGGTGACCACTAAAATTCATTGCGAAAGACGATAAATTTCGGGCCAATGCGTTCAGTGGCAACAAAAACAACAACTATCGCTGTGAAAACAACCAAGATAACAATAGCAATGATGGCAATGAACTCAATGAACAGCAATGGCTACGGCGACGGCGACGACAACAACAACAGCTGCTTAGCTGTGCTCCAGGATAGTTGGCTATATATGTACGTACGTCTATTTGTCCATAGTTAAGCTAATCAACGGTAACCGCAGCTTTGCGGCCGCGGCATAGCTAATTTCCTCCCAGCATACTGAGCGCTGCTTCACTCTTGTTTGGCCGATGCGGACGGACTGCCAGCCTCGACGCGTCCAATTAAGTGGTACGTTTTCCGCAGTCTGCGGTTGCGCATGCGTAATTTGCTACGAAAAATCTGGTTTGTAGTCGAAATTTCTTTTTCATGCTTTGCTTTCTTATTTTGTTTTAATTTGATTGCCGATTTGTTTGTTGTTGTCGATATTTGCGTTTGATTTCAACTTTTGTTCTTTTATTCTTAGTATTTATATATTTTTTCTATGTTATCAATGGCGCTGCGGTTATGTGGCTGGCTGGCTTCAGTTTGACGAGGTGGTCGGCATTATTGAATGATTTGTCGTTGGCAACCAGACCAATAAATTCCAAATTGTCAAAGAAGTAAATACTTGTTTCTCACCGTGAAACAACGCCCGGACGCCCTACAATGTAAATTAATTATTTTCATCCAAATTACTTTGTATAAATCAAGTGCGTTCACACTTGTCATTCGTAATTATCTTTATAGATCTGTAGCCACAGCAAACCGTGTTCTTTGATCAAAGAAAATAATGCTAGTGACCGTGTCTATTTTTAATATATTTTAATTTTATTGCGTTAATATACTTTTTTTAAATTTACGATCATGAATGAAAGCTTCTAAATACAGTAAATATCAAGAAACAGTTAAGTGAAAGCTTTAAGTTTACAAAGTAAATCATCCAATTTGGTTATGTGAGATCAAATTTTTCATTTATTATCAATAAAATTTAGTACCGACACTGATTTGGTTCTTGATTTATGGGAGAATTCTTCATTTCATCTTAGTTTATTGACAGATTTTGCAATGCGAAATTATGTAATTAGTCTCATTGTAATTTGCTTATTAATTCACAATGAGCTATAAATTAGGATAGTGTGTCCGGGCTTTTATTTAATTTTTAAAAAAGTTAACTCATTTCAAGACACAGTACAACCACCCCCGGCCCCCCTTGGGTACGCCAATGTGATGTTTAATTAAATAAATATATGTACGTATGTTGGTATTTCCAATAGTAAAGTAATTTTTGCACAAATTAAATTAGTTACAAATTGCATCAATTAAAATTAACAAGCAAAAATGTATGCATTGTTTAGAACCTGAAAAGGTTAGCTATAGGCAGTAACTTATCAAATAATCCGCAGAAATTCACGATTTTATTCGTTGAAAAAGCGATTTTCTTTTTGCACAGGACCTCGATGTTATGGATGCAAAATCGGAGATCTAACAAAAAAACCTCTGATTTTGAGGGGTCAAGAACTTTTGCCTCTGGTACGAAGAATATAATGGTTTTATTCTTTACTAGCTTTACTCCCAGCTCCACTCTCACGGCATTCGGTTAAACGTTATGAAATCGAATGTAACGTAAAAAGAAAAAAATATTTATACTAAAGGTAATAACTCTTAATTTGTTTTTAGTTTTGGTTTTTAATATGTTATTATCTATAAAAAAATCTATCCATACTTCATAATTTTCGATTACGGTTGAAAAAGTGTCTGCAGCTTTTTTATCATAGGAAACTGTGCCATCCAATTTATTATTAGAATGGAATCAAGCGATGGTCACATTTAGAAGTCTCATTATCACCTTTTGCCAAAAACGTTGGATATCCTGATTTTACTTACGTTATTTACAACTTTGTATTTAATTAATTTTGTGTTTTGCCGGCTCGTGTTCAAGGGGGTGTTGGTATGAGTAAAAACAATTGATTTACTTCTTTTTCCTTCCAATATATTTCGGTTACACTACGGTAACCGTCTTCAGGGCAAATGATATTACACGTCCGCACTGTCCGACGTGGAGCATTGTACTGACGTTCTATAAAAGGTGGCAACCCTTTTCAAAAATGTTTTCATTGAAACGCTTTCGTATCGCAGCAATGCAGTCATATTTCAGTTAGCTTAGACATATAATTATATTTCGGCAATTATTTTTCAACACATGGCAACATTCTCATGGTTAAATTTTTTTTTAAACTTATGTATGTTCTTTGAATCCTTTGCCGTAATACTTTTTGTAACTTAATAATTTCATTTACTCTTTTAATTATATGACAAACCCCTCCAAAATTTATAACGCAGTTTTTTTCAAATGTTTCGATTTTCGATTTCTGAGAATATTTTGGTCTCATTGCATCTGAAAACTTGGAAAATAGAACTTCTGTTTCACTGATAAATGCAGTTATCGCAATTAAAATGAAAAAGCACTAACAACAGAAACCCTACATAGTCGGTGAACATGTTCATTTCTTTACATATGTGCCTCCTAAAAAATTAACCCAAAAAATTAACCAAAGCAGGAACGGAATACTCTTCTAAAGTCTCAAACTATTTTTTAAATTCGTAGTTTATTGGCGATTTGTTTAATACAGCTTTCATGAGTCTGACTTTTTTTATGGCATATATCGTGAATTGTAAAAAAATAACAATTGTGCATTTATAATGCTAGTTTTCTCTAGTTCTGCTTTCTAGTTCATTTTGCAATTATTGCCAAATCAACTCCCGAAAAGGGAATACAACTAAAATTCGGTGGATATTTTTACAACGGTACATTGCAGGTGTGTAAATTCGAAATAAATACAGATTTTTAGCTAATATTTACCAAAAATTAGTAAGAACACCACTTTGTCAAAGAGTACCACGGTTTAAGGAAATATTTTTATACTGATGTACAATACTTCAGCCTTTTCAAATCCATTTTGCCCCATCAGTAGTCACTAGACTAATGCCAAAGTATTTCAACTATCGAGTCCACATTTCTTAGTTATTTTTGACGAGCGAAAATGCAAAAGTTTATTTCAAGTGCATCCAAAAGTATCTGCGCACTAACCGTTATCCAGACCTGCCTCAGCATAACATGCAACAATAAGTTGTGCGAAGCATCTACTTTTCTGTGAATTTTTAAAACTTTTCTCTTCCTAACCGCACAATCTATATACATATGTATACATATATAAAATAGGATGTGTGTATGTAAGTATGTAACGAGTGGACTCCAAAACGGTTGGGCCGATTTTGATGAAATTTTCAGGGAATCTTCAGAATATTCAGGCGGGTGACACTGATTTTTGATTTTCGGTCTGCGGGCGGAGGGGCGTGGCAAAATCCAATTTTCATATTGCACCACCAATGACATATACATATTTTTTTTTTTTGCTTTTCTTAAATTTAGTTTTTTTTTTTTTTTTGAAAGCCGTTGTCATGTTTTTCAAAACGAGATATCAAACTCTTAAATAGGTTACGTAGTTCCGAAGATATTTACAAAAAACCTACGTTAATAATGATCCAATACAAAATTTTAAAATTTTCGAAATGTTGCATTAAAAAATCCGAGTTTTCGGTTTATTTACAAAATATTTGCATCATTCGATAACACAAGATATTCCGCGCTTACTGAGGTGCAACATTGTACAATAAGTTAAAAATAATATTTCGCCTTGCATCTGTTTGTCAACGAAGTTAACATCAATCTCTCTAAGCATAGCCGAACGAAATAGAAACGAAGAGTAGTTGATTTACTACTCACATAATTACTCGTACACATCTTCCCGCTACGACACTGATTTTACATTCGGTTGTAGCAATGCTGTACTTCGTGTAAAAAATTTTAAAACTTTGCACTTAAATATTTCAGAAATGAATGAGCATATTTTTAATTTAAGTAGCTATCTTTATAGTGTTAAGTGCAAGCATTATTTTAAAGAAAGTTGCATCCCAATCCGTTCAGTAGTGCCCGAGATTAGTGTATAGATTATCAATCGATGATAAACAACTTTGTGTACTTTTGATTTAAGATACCTATGTATGTACATTTTGTGAACATTTTTGAGTTTTTTTCAAACGCTGATAAAAAAATAATGGTACATTCAAACAAACTTTGCTTTCAATTGCTAACTGACTGCATTTGATTTGTTTTGCGTTAATTGTTGTTTTATGTTCATAAGTTAAAAACCTATTAGTGAAATCAATTTGGGTAATAACAAGTGTTTTGCAATTTCAAGTTTACAAATTATTTTTAATGCCAATTCATCAAACAGGTAATATTATTACTGTGGTTCCAACAACCATTAAAATGTTATAAAAGTCAAAAACAAAACACATCATTGTTCCTTTTGCATGATTACAGTTTACTAAAATGCCACCAAAAAAAACAGCCATTACTAAAAAAACCACCGCAACACGGAAGCAGAGGGAAAGAAGAGCCGCTGAATCAGCTGAGGAACGTGAATCACGTCTTCAGGAAAATCGCGAAAGGGCATCTACATACGTCTAAAGCCGCAGAAACGGAAAGAGAAGGCGAATCACGGCTTCAGCAAATGCGGAACGGACAGTCTAGAGCTGCTGAGACACCCCAATAGCATGTCGAAATAATTGATGCCAATCGCTCCCGAATGGATCGATCAAGAGAAAGAATCGATTTAAAGTTGGTGGCATTTCACTACAATAGGGACGATAGCTACCGCAATCACAAGACGTAGTGATTGGCGCAATGGACAAAGTTTGCTTACATTGTCGTGCTCTGAAGCTCGCCAATGAATCCCCGGGAATGTGTTGTTCCCGTCAATTATATAAATGAATTTTTGAATTCATTGGAACCACCAGGAATGTCACCGCATGTACTATAATTAAAGGTTGGATCACCGCTAATTCTTATTCGCAACTTAAACGCACCAAAGTTATGCAACGGAAAAAGATTCACCATCAAAAACTGTTCACCAAATTTAATCGGGGTAACAATCATCGGTGTCAGATTCAAAGGCGAAGACGTACTTATTCCACGAATTCCGATGATTTCCAATGATTTACCATTCCAATTCAAGCGGCTCCAATTCCTTTTCCGTCTTGCACAAGACCAATCATTGACTTTTGCTGGCTTAATTTTTGAAAATTCATGTTTTTCACACGGCCAGTTGTATGTGGCTTGCTCCCGAGTTGGCACGCCAAAAAAATTAAATTTTTACACCAAATTAAAAAACAAAAAACATTGTCTATCCGCTGGCCTTAAGATGAACTAATAAATATGTAAATATAATTTTTTAAACTAATTTAAGGAAATGCATGCATGCCTCCGTAGTTCAGTGAGTAGCTTCCTTCGATGTGTCCCAGGTTCGAATCCAGTCCGGGACAAGTATCTTCAAAAGTTATAGAAAATCTTTTTTCTAATAGTGGTCGCCCCTCGGCAGGCAACGGAAAACCTCCGAGTGTTTTTCTGCGCTGAAAAAAATTCTCACAAAAACCATTTGCCATTCGGAGTTGTCATTAAAGTGCATGCCCCTCAATTCGTGTTACAAAATCAAGACGCACAAATTGTAGGAGAAGTTCGGCCAAACATCGAGCTTTATGACGGCGCGTAGAATAACTATTATTATTATGATCTATGTACATATGTATATGCACATATACATACTTATTTATTTTAATGTGTATGTGCGCATCGTATCACTCATTGTCCTTTGAGTAGCTGTTAAATTCACTCTATGGCCATTATTAATAATGCATTAATCTCTTTATCAGTCGCTTACCGCGAACTTGCATAGGATTGAATTCCGCGGCTTTGGGGCAAATTACTACTTATGCGAATGCATTGTGTGCAAATATATACATACATACATACATATATGTATATACAAAATATGTATAGATAGGCAAGTGTCTACATAAAATAAAGTTACAAGTTCAAAGATAATATCTAATAGTATACGACTTGAACTGGTTGCTTTATAATGCAATGACAAACACTGGCTATTAAAATATTTCAATTTCTGATGAAGACTAACTGTAAAAATGTTACGTAACCTGTAGTTCGATTCACTAACTTATTTTAACTATATTCGCATGGTTTACTCATCTTAACGAAAATTTTAACGATGCTGCTATTCAGAATTAATTTTTTAACGATTTTCGCATTCGCCGAATTAGCTGTTAATGTCGTTAGCTAGTCGATTATCGAAAATTAAACGACAACAAATTTGATGTTGTTAACTCAATCGAGAAAAGAGAAATTCGTGATGTCAACTTACAAAAAAGAAAAAGTTTAAAATTTAGTGGTTTGTTTTCTTAAAATTAAAGAAGGAACATTAAATAATGTCCTTTGAATATTTTGCTATTATTTATCACGAGGTGACGAAGAATTAAACGCTCCAACAGTGGATCGAAGTTTGCTTCGGGATTCTACTCATGTATCAATTTTGCCACCAAAGAATCAAGACGAGGCTTCTGCCAGCCACTATATCTACCATTCAATTAATGTGCAAATGGTAATATCAAACTTTTATCAAGGATCCAAGTATAAAAACAGAAGTATAGTTTAGTTTTATTAATGAGAAGGCATGGTGAAACAATAAATCATAGATTGCATCCGTTTCCCGATGAATGCCGGTTTACGGATGACTCATTTACGGGTCGTAATCTTAAAGCCGCTAGAACCTATCAATATAAAAGATAAATGACTCTAATTTAAAAAAAATGTAAATATACAATGTAAACCCCAAATACTTTGGAACACAACGCGAATTTTGAAAACGAAAACCATGACAGATTTGCAGATGATTCCGGATATTCCTCGGAGTCGAGTTGATGACTATTACACCAAATCACTCAGAGGAGAGCCCGGAATTCTGCTACAATGGAACATTGCAATATATAAAAAGAATTATAAACGTTTGTAGTTTGAAATAAAATAGTATTTTGTTTCACTTTAATAAAATATAATAAAAACGCTCAAATTTATATTTGGCAGCAGGTATTCGTTTGTTTTTTCTCTATTCCTCTTTGTGCTTTTCGCTAATTTTGACATTTATTTTGACAGAGTTACCATCTGTATCACTTTGAATAAATGCAACGAGACAGCTGTTAAGTTAAGAATAAGTTAGTGATTCGCACAATCGCTACTGCAAGTGACAAATATTTTCGACGACAATTGCGATTATCGGATTGTTTAAAGTTAGTGAATGCAACTGCAGTCATATCCAAACTATACGACATCTGCGGTCAGATTTTTAAACACAGGTAATTACCACTCATAAAGATACAGGTTCAAGAATTTACCGATATCTTGATAAATAATGGTAATATTCATTCCGATCGCTCATTTTGTTTCTCAAAAATGTATCTGCTAGAATCACTAATGATGAAAAATTCCCCAAACAAATTTAGAAGTTGTTACAGTTTCAAAGCGTGATTTTCGGAATTGGTTGTTCGGACCGAAAAATAGGAATTTCGCATGCGTTCGGATTGAAAGGCGAGTATTTTTACCTAATTAAGTGAAGTCCAAAAACGTCCGCGCGAAATCTGTAAAGGTTAATGTATTGCGCCCAATTTTTCGGGCATGGTTTCTAAATATAATGGAAGCTAAAATATTATATTAAGTAGTACATATGTACATACATAATTGTTTTTATAAAACTTTTATTGGTACATGCGGATTATAAATCTCTTTTTAAATTCAATTGGTTTGATACCAGTAAAATAAAATGACTTTACACAAAAATACTTTATATAGAAAAATTTTTTACCTTTTTTCTTTTCTTATATATGGAGAGTTCCTGAAACAATTGTACATAAAATTTTACCAGTGTTACCGCCTTTTTTTCACCATCAAACGATATGAGACTAACAGAATTAACATCCGACAAATGCTTCCATTTAAAAGAAAACTTGCTATGTCTTATTATATTTGGGAAAAAATATAAATATTACACTGCGTAACAAAAATTAAAAAAAAAACTTGCGTCATGATTTTGTTAATAGTTTTTATTAACATTAGTAGTAGGCTTACGAACTGTGTTTTTACTTTTTATGGATTGGCTCTAGTTCTTGAGATAAACGAAACTTAAAAAATTAACGAAAAAAAGTTGTATTAATTTAATTATTCCTCAATAAGTTTTTAAGATGGTGAATTTTTTATTGGGCCAACAAAGTGGGTATACTAGATACCCCTGTCTTTTATGTTTATGGGTCTGTCGTGCAAGAAATGGACATTGGATTAGAAAGGACTGGCCGGTGAGAGAAAATATGGAGGTAGGAACAGCAAATGTGGTTCATGACCAACTGATAAGCCGAGAAAAAATCCTTCTTCCACCACTTCACATCAAGCTTGGGCTAATGAAACAATTCATCAAAGCTCTTGATAAGACAGGTGACTGTTTCGAATATATGTGCGAAAAATTTCCAGTCCTTAGTATGGAAAATTTAAAAGCAGGAGTCTTCGATGGTCGTACCCTTCCAAAAGACCCTGAATTCTTAAACCATATGTAACAAATTGAATCTGAAGCCTGGCTTAGTTTTGTTAATGTAGTCAAAAATTTTTGGGGAAATCATAAATCACCAGACTATACAAAACTAGTTGCTGATATGCTTCTCAATTTTCGCAAACTATGAGCTAATTATTAGTTGTTAGCGAATTAGTCATTTGGACAAATTCCCGGACAACCTAGGCGATTACAGTGAGGAACAAGGTGAACGGTTCCACCAGGACATAAAAATAATGTGAGAAAGATACCAAGGTCGATGGGACGACCACATGATGGCTGACTACTGCTGGAACTTATTACGGGATTGTCCTGGGCAACGACATCATAGAAGGTCCTACAGAAAAAGTTTTTTGTAATTTTTTTAAAATTAATCAATGAAAAGAATATATTTATTTTTTTATTTTTGTATTATTTTTAAACAGGCGCGCAATAAAAATATAATTTAAATCCATATTGGTATTTTTAATTAGGTTTTTTCGTGAAATATTTAAAAGTCTTAATCTGAAAAAATAGAGCCAATTCGACAAAACTAATATTATATTCGTAATCAGCGCCCCCAAATTAAATTAAACAAGTAAAAACAGCGCTGTCTTCGGCTATGCCGAAGGCTTCATACCTTTCATGAATGGAAGAATAGTAAAAAACGTGTTATTGTATTACAATTTCGTATTACCTATAGTTAAAAGCGAAAATTTCCTTCAAATCAATAAAAATAATTCTAGTAAAGGCATTGTTATAAATTATTTAATGCTTTTCCTTATGTAATTAAAAAGAACTATGTTTTAAGAAGGGAATGGTTTTTGAATATTTTTAATATCGTATCGACGCTTGATATTCAACATTTAAAAAATACAAATAATTAAGTATTAATATGTAAGACCTACATATGTCGGTCTTTGAAAACAGTTATCAGATCCGTAAATAGTTCCCAAACGTTTAACGCTATGATTCATGTGATATTGCGCTGAGCTTATTACTTTTCGCAATAAATATTTGTCCTGAATTTATCTTGCCGATTTACACTGTGAACTCCGATCTTGATGAATACTAATATATAGCTAATAATGGTTGATGTTTGTGCAAAATTTCAAGCCTTTAGCTGTTTAAATGGAGGAGTTATGGTGCAAAATGCAATATCTGAACAATCGGTTGTATGGGAGCTATATGTTATATTTCTCCGATCTTCATGATTTTCAATACTGATACGTAGCTAATAATGGCTGATATTTCTGCAAAATTTCAAGCCTTTAGCTGCTTAAATGGAGGAGTTATGGCGCAAAATTCAATATCTGAATAATCGGTTGCATTATATGTTATAGTCACCCGATCTGGCCGATTCCGACAAATGTTTAATCATTTGTACAACGACACCTGCTCACCAAATTTCATCAAAATAGCTCTAAAATTGAGGGACTAGTTTGCGTTCAAACAGACGGACAGACGGACAGACGGACAGACGGACAGACAGACGGACATGGCTAAATCGACTCAGCTCATCGTCCTGATCATTTAGGTATACTTTTTGATGGGTCTATCTCTTCTCCTTCTGGCACTTACAAACATCGGACCAAACTTAATATACCATTTCATTCTCATGAAAGGTATAAAAATAAAAAAGAGGAAAGTTACTTGGAAGGTAAAAAAACTTAATTTTTATCCAAAGAACGGCCAAACGTTAACGAAGTACAAATATCGTCCAAATGACGTGAAAACGTCACTCTGGCATCGCTGCTGGTATTATGGTAATCGTTCTATGCGAATTATATAAATATGCAGTACATACATATGTATTTACATACATAGAGCAGACAATGGTTTCATATATGTACGATGTGAAGTAATGTGCAAATCTGTTATCAGCGCTTAACTGTTTGTTTATTTCATAAAGTGCGTATTCGAATTTCTATTTCAGCAGTGACATTTGGATGTACATATGTATGTATGTATGTACTTAAATATATTTAGGTAAATGCATAATGAGCATGTATATGTATCTGCCTTATTTGCATGCAACTTTATTTTATTTGGTTTTATTGATGCGGCTCAAATTTATCTGACAGCCACTATTAAAACAGTTCAGCGAGAGTGGATCAAACTACAATGCGCACTCATTCATGTGCACCTATTTGAGCACCCATTAGTCAAACTTACATAGTAGTTTCCAAAAAAAAAACAAGTTTCTTACCAGATACCTAGGCAGATCAACTGGTTCCTGTTCCATCTGTTTTCCATGTTAGCGACTAGTACCCACTTCTCTCACGGTGCTGCTCTACGAGGTTAAATAAACACTACTTCTCTTCGCCATCCGTTAGCGAGTGGCGAATCGATAAAGCAACTGGCGTAAATTAGATCAACATAGTTTTTGTATTTGTTCTCAAATCACAAACAACGAGTGTGCATCAAAAGTGCAAGCACGGGCGCGCACATGATCGTCGTTTATGCGCAGCTTAAAACTGGTCTAACATCTGTAACAAGTTCGACTAGTTTGATGAGGTATCGCTATGGAAGGACTAAGTTCGGGGCAACCGAACATTCTATTTTAAGTAAACACTACTTCTTGTAGGCAATAAATTCAATAGTGAAAATAGATCGTGCTTTGTTCTGATTCTTGAAACTTGAAAACAACTTGACCAAATTCTATACCTCCGCCTTCGGGTTTCTGCAATTCCGATTTACGCGAAGGTTTAGGAAAAAGGAAAAGGCGAAAAGTTCTAAGTATAAAGTCAATTGTATGGGTTCCTCTATAAACAGTTTCAAAAGATGACAACTCCCATCTTTTTAAAAGCTTAAATTCAATTAAGGGATATCAAATGAGGTCTTCATTTTCAAAATATTTTAAAAGAAGGTTGGCAGCTGTTTAAATGAAAATTAAGTTAACTAATAAGTTTAATAAGAAAGAAACTAAAAGGAAGAAAGAAAAAGTTTGTAGAGGTTGTCCACCTGTTTAAAAACTTAATTGAAATTAAAACAAGTCAAATCAAATAGCTTCAAAGGAAGTAGGCTTAAAATATTACCATAATTAAATCCATAAGCAGTGTTGGTATGTAAGGAAAACTGTTTTTACGAATACATTTTTGAAAAGGGTTACCACATCTTATCGAATTTAATTAGTAAAAGTAATAGTAGAAATTCTTCAATACTGCTGCCGAATGAAAAGGTTTAAGGAACTTTAGTTTGATAGGGGGCTGCCACATGTTTAAAAAATTTTAATTAAATTAGAATTATAACATAAATTAAGCACTAAAGCAGGTGTGCTAAATGATGATATCGATTCTCTTACATATGTATGTTTGAAATTCATATATACATATTTCAAATAACTTTCTGAAAGACAAAAAAGTAACAAAATTAAATAGTGATGAGAGAAGAGGTAATTGTTTCTTATAACCTAAGTAAAAATTGTAAATAGCAAAGTTATTAAGAAATAATGTTAAAAAATTCCAAACGAAGTTGAATTGTGTATACATTGGTGATAAACATTTTTCTTTCATAAAAAAATATAATAATACCTCCTACTTTTAAAAATAAACAAAACTTCACGGAAAATACCTAATATAGGATTGTGTATGTAACAAGTTACCGAAAACCGTCCATAAAGAAATTGCCTATGGTTTCGTCAATATATCTTGTAAATCGGCTCATACCATCTAGTTTTACCGTTTTTTACATTTGTGCGGTATTTTATATATTTATTCGACAATCTATCTATTGTGTTTCGTATACGTTTTCATTTTCTCATATTTTCCAACAGGGAGGAGCAAAGAAACCACTTTTTCAGGTACTGAGGTTAACTCTAGTTCAATAATTTGCCTTAAACATTTACAAAATACTGATTTTTAAGATGCGTTATTTATTTTATATATGTACTCCTTAATCTGCCTTAACTTAATAAAAAGAGTTATGATGATTTGATGTTGGTTACTTTTTAATTTTAAGTAATTTTGTTGTCTAAATACGAAATTAAGGTTTATGTTTATAGAAAAAAGAGTTATAGAGTTGCGAAATAAGCAATCTGAATTTTAGTATGTTTGTTCGTATATTTGTGCCTTCAACCTTCATACTTCTTTTTTTGAAACCGGTAATATTTTTCCAAATTATGAATCCTATGTACTAGAAGGTGGTATAAAATAAAAACTCAAAAGTGAAAACACGTAAAAATAATTATTTTTTTAATGACGTCATTGTTTGTCGTAACCTTGTATTATATTAACCTAGAAATTACATATATGCTATGCATAAAAAAATACAAGTTTTTTTTATACTGGCCAGAAACCAGGGTTGGGCATAGTGCTCTAAAAAATAAGTGCAATAAGGTTTCATTAGCACTACTTCTTCAGTGGTAGTTAAACAGCAAAATCCATTATCACTGAAAATTTAGTGATAGTGAAAAAATGCACTATCACTAAACCTTTAGTGCAATTTGTTTTTCACTAACACTAAATTTTCAGTGATAATGGATTTTGCTGTTTAACTACCACTGAATAGGTAGTGCAAAAATGCCCAACCCTGCCAGAAACAATTTCTATGTCCTGGAAATAATTATGGAGACTTCCTTATCGCTGAAGTACTGACTTGATTAAGGTACGGCTTTTCAACATTAAGTGGCGATAATGAAACTTCGAAATGACGCTATCGTTACGTTGTGAATTTCTAACAATAAATTGGGTTTCACAAAACCCGAATGGCAGATCGCGCAGTTGCCAATGACAAAGAAGTTTCAGCAACCAGCCCTAATCGGCGATTATAAAAAGGGTATTTTTTTTAATAAATATCAAATTAAAATTAAATACAAAGTGTTACATTTGGTAAAATTATTTATGTTACATATGAATTCGTAACTTTAAATCGAATGCCGTGATTTAAAAAAAAATTAATGTGTCTTTTTCTTTATAAGCATCCAAAGTAGGTTCATGTGACCCAGGCCCATGATAGTATAGATAATATTTTGGAAAAGTGGGCGGTTCCACGCCCCCTTAAATATCGGGGGTTGTCGGGTTGTGTAAACAACCGTTATATGAGAGATTGACATGGTTTTTGCACGTTTTTTATAACTTTCGAAATTTTACTTACTGTGTTCAAATGCGATGTGTGTACCAAACGTGATAGAGTGTGTCGACATTGTTTCGGAGGTATTCTTATTTTCTCTATAGTAGGCAGTATCCCATTTTTCACAAAAAAAATTTACGGGAGTATTTCTCTCTTCAGCCCAATCTTGTATACCTACCAAATTTGAACAAATTGTCTTAAATAGCTACTGAAATATCTTGGATTTTTACAAAATACAGTTATGTGGGCATGGTTATCTTCTGATTTCGCCCATTCGCAGTACCAACCTACCTTGGGTCGAGGGCAATATTTATGAAAAGTTTCACTGAGATATCTCAGTGGTTACTCGAGTTATCCGACATACGGACGGATGGACGGACAGACAGACAGACAGACATGCATTAATCGATTTCGCTTTTCATTCTAAAAATTTTCACATCTCGGCTGGTTTATGCTATTACAAAGAACAGTTACGTGAATAAAGTTATAATCCTCTGGGCACCTGATCAATTGATTACATGAGGAGCCTTGTATTCCCTCCTCTGAGCAGTGGTACCGAACGATATTGTAATAGAACCCACCAAAATGTAGTAAAGGTAGTGGCATATGCAGATAAAATAGTTGTGACACTATCATGCCACTTTCCTCAACGATAATCAAAATTCCCGAGGGAGCTCTTTTCAGGTTACACACAGGACGGAGCTGATGCAGTTCAGAATTTTTCTAGAAACAGAATGACTCTCACATCGCCCTAGGAGGCCCTAATTGGACCAAATTAAACTGCAAGCGATCTGAAGAAGTTTTCTAATAGCACAATGAACAACATCGGTAGATTCATCCGCAAATGCAAATGGTTTGAAAATAGAGAAACATGAATCAGCGTATCGAAATGGCAAGGCAAGCGCTAATTGGTTCCCTGTTTTCTAGGCAACGCTAATAGTGCGGGAGCCCACTGCAAATTTTTGGGTTTATCTCTTCTATGGCTGGAATGTATTTTAAATTGTAGTTTCGAAGCTGCATTCAAAGATACGGCGGTCAGTCGAGTCCATATCGTTGCCAGTATATGAAATAATAATTTCTTAACAATTAGAAAAATTTTCCATTTGGGTTTATTTACAAAATGAACGAAACACATGTCATTCGAAAGGTCTTTCAATACCCTCTCTAAAAATACCGGGCTGACTTGCCTCGGCGTTACCAGGACCGAGGCTGACCTGGATTTCAACCTTGAGCGCGCGCTCCCGCTGGATCTCGAGTCGCGCGCCGTAGAATACGACACAACGCCGTTCCGCACGCAAGGGGCGATGCGTGCGCACCTTGGCTCAGCTGATTGCTCAGTTGACATTTGTTCTTGTTGCTTTAAGCAATTTTTCAGAGTGTTATGCATTTATTTATTCACGTGTGTGTCAAGTATAATAATGTCCAAGTGTTTTGTTTGTAAGGATGGCGGCAAAATCATAGAATGCAGTAGTGAAATCAAAGACAAATTATTAAATGTGATCAATTTCCGGAAACACAAGAATTTCCAGTATGGGAATTTCACGTTCGAAAAAGTCTCAAACATCGCTTATCATCATAAGTGTTATAAAAAATAATACTAAGAGACAAAATATGTAACAACGTAAACATCCATATGTGAAACCTTAAATATATTCACGGTCACCCTTGTAAACATTTTTCCAACAAAAAATATAAGTGTGTTCTGGTATGAATATAATGAGTTTTAAAATGAGTACCAAATGCTAACAACTAAAAATAATCTAGATTGTAGCTGGATATATTTTGTGATCTGAAAAATATTTGGTTGAAATATACATATACTAAACGCTATCTTTATACAGCAATCTAGCAGTCAAATAGTTGCGTCTTTTTAAAATAAAAATAAATCCTTAAAATATTTATCTCTGAATTATTCTTCATGAAATTGTAATAAAACTGCACTTCGAAGTACATTAATAATAACCTACGGCTCAATATAGCAGTGCACCGTCCTTATCTACAGTACACGTTCCAAAATGAAGCAGGGACGCGCACGCTCAAAGTCGAAACCCTGGTCAGCCTCGGTCCTGGTAACGCCGAGGCAAGTCAGCCCGGTATTTTTAGAGAGGGTATTGAAAGACCTTTCGAATGACATGTGTTTCGTTCATTTTGTAAATAAACCCAAATGGAAAATTTTTCTAATTGTTAAGAAATTATTATTTCATATACTGGCAACGATATGGACTCGACTGACCGCCGTATCTTTGAATGCAGCTTCGAAACTACAATTTAAAATACATTCCAGCCATAGAAGAGATAAACCCAAAAATTTGCAGTGGGCTCCCGGACTATAATACCTGCCTACCTGAGAGTCTTTGGGTTATAAGTCAGCGATTTTTATAATTGTAGTTTAGATTTAAAATACTAACTGTAAATGATTAGGTTCTAATCTTGTATTAATTGAAACAAAATGAATGTTTTTGATTGTCCTCTAAAACAGGTGAAAGAAAATAGCAAGTAATGTTAAATAGCTTGTAGAATAGTCAAGTTTATTTTTATAGTTTTTTTAATATCTTACTATTATCTATATCTCTTTCATGTAACCCCTATGTACAGTATTTTGAATAAGGCAATCAAAGCAGAGTAGCTTTTAGGTCTGGAATGTAAGGAATTGAAATATAGTAAAATAATATCCAGATTATTGTGTTATAAACGCATAATGTCAATAAAATTTTCATAAATATAAAATACTGACTTTTACTACAATCAACCCCGCAAATTTAAAGACTTTCACTGCATTTCATAAACTATATTACGAAAAATTAAATGCATTTTCAGGCCTCTTATTTATTTGGCTAGTTATAAATTACTCTTAATTGTTTAGTTTTTCCTTGCCATGGTTTTAGTGTATCAACCAGAATAATGTGAGTAAATTGAAAATTTATTTAAATTTTTTAACTAGGATAAAGGACTATCTTATTTTATTCCTTTTTCTTTTATTACCTTTTATTAGCTCCCCTGAAGACCGATAGCCTATGTTGGTAGTTGCCTTATTCTCGTAATGTAATTATTTATAATTGCATTTCATGTAAATAAATAAATAAATAAATAAATATGTAGCGTCCCCTGTATGTATCTATCTACAATAGCTATAGAGATGAAATATATATCAATTTAAAGAATTTGGTGAATATAATTACCCAAAAACTAAAAACTAGTATATTCCTTACTTAAATTTTCGTGGGAATATATTACAATTTTCGTGTCACCGCCGCAATTCGCATGCGTTGCTTCAGTGCGAAAATCTTCCCTCTGTCATTAAAGAGATTTTTTTAAGTTATTATTATTTTTTATTTAGTTTGCTTTACAAATTCCTTTTACAAATTAACAAAATATTTATAAGTTATTATAGTTTTTATCAAGCAAAAAGCTTTTGGTTGTTCTGTACAAATATTGACAAAACTTAAAGTTTCGGTACGTAGAGCTTTAAAAAATTTCGAACAAACAGTAAAACAGATATTTCATTTGTCAAGAGCATTTGGCATCTTGAATTTTGGTAAATAGAAAATCTCTATAAATAAGCAATATTGAGAATTTGTGAAGTGCACAAAATATGGGGAAAGGAATATTAATAAACACTAAAAAAAATTAAATGAAAAATTAAAAAGGCAGAAAACATCATATGTTTAAATGTTTAAAAATCAGTTGGATCGGTATTTCCAATCGAATTTCGAAAAATCGTCAAACTTAAAAAATAGCTCAAATTTCGAAAAAATTATGGCCAACTTCACAAAAGCTTAACAGCGGATCGTTCTTATACTCGTAATACTTCAAAATTTGATTTTACTTAATCTAATTTGCTTGTATTTTTATTAAAATGGTTTAACACTAATAACATTATATTTTCAATAGTTTCACAAACGGCAATGGAATATCCCTAAAGCAAAAAAAAATATTGTGACCTTTTTTCCGACAGTGGCCCCTTTTTTGCTCTTGATTTTTGCATCACCTCCGGAACGTTCCGCCTTGCCTAGTTTATTTTCTTTTGAACATCGTCGATGGTTTATTTATTTTATTGCATTTTTCTTTCACCATGTACTTACTGATGTATCGCAAATTGACACACACCTGATATTTACTGACTGATCAACAAGCCGCAATCCATATTTCAAAATATTTAGCGATATGGATCACGATCAATAGTGCATGTTGGACCTTCGAAAAATTTCGCGAAATCATTTCGTACTAGTTTTTTGCTGTCGTGTTGGCTTTATAGTTTTGCCACACACGGCTTTGTGTGGTTTACAGATGCATAAAATTTTCGTCTTGGTCAAAAATGGCTTTCGAGGCGGATTAAACCAGGATAGGTGCGCCGTTCAACTAGCGACGAAACACCATTATGAGGTATTCGGGCTGTTTTGCGAAATCCATCAAAAAAAAACTATGAAAATATGAATATATTCGTTCGTAGCAAAGACTTCATTTGAATTCAGACTACTTCAATTTGGCAATCGCTGAAATAATGATTGACGAAAAGAAATGCTCAGGAAATTCAATTACGCTACTTCTTCTCGAGATAAGATCGTGACGGGGGACTAATCATGGATGAATCCCAATGAACAAGAAACTAAACAATAATTGACTGTATGGTAGTTTTGAGGCGAGCTATATTCATTTAAGGTTTTTCGCGCATCAACCACTTCAAAGCAAATGATCGCCTCTTTTTTTCGGAATAACGGAGGATGTCAACACCATTCCATTATAAAAACATAGTTTTGGCAATTATTAATTGTACGTTAGCATTTTTTTCTAGAAGTATCCGATATGCCGATATAACACGCTGAGCAATATAGATATCGATAAAATCAATATTAGAAAAAATCGATATAAAAATCGATAAAAAAAAGTCATGCCTCGCACAATCTTGATTTGGCACCAAATGGTTTCATTTCATTCACGCAAAAATAAACTGCGATATCAACGTTTTTCGAGCACTTAAGAAGAGCTTTATGCGCTGAAATCACATGTTTTTGAGATACCACAAATGTGTTTTAAAAATCTAGTCTCCTTGGAGAATATTTTGAAATACAATAAATCCACTGCCGATTGTAAATATTTATTTTCATTTGTTTATTTCAATTAGAAATAGACGCGTGACTGATTTTGGCACACGTGCACAAATATTAACGCACGGCTTTTCACGGAACATTCCTTCTATTAAATATTCAATTATGTGTTTATTCATATTTTATTTAATAATCGTATGCAGGTATTTAGATAATGTACATGTGCAAACTTTTATTTACAAAAGCATTTCGATTCCAACTTTAAAAATAACATAAGTTCTTATTTAAAAAAAAAAAGTATTTTTTTGCCAAGATTTTTACCGATTCTCTCTTCCAGAATTCTGCTTACAAAAATCTATTGAACTTTTAGGTCAGAATTTTTAGAAATTTTTCGAATTTGCAGTTTTGTACAATAAGGTGCAAATTTCAAGTGACTAATATCTAATTTACGTTAAATATGGATAATATTTTTTTCTGACTGTGTTGAACATATTATATAAGTTTTATTCAGGCGTTTTTGGAATATCAAAAATACATGTAGAGCTTGAATTGCAATTAAAATGTTGGTAATATTTAATGATAAAGTCCGCCGTAGACGAGCGTGTAGCGTCTGCGGGCTTCATTTGGTGGGTCGCGGGTTCAAATCACGGCCGGGGCAAATAACATCAAAAATTTATAGGAAAGTTTTTTCTAACATCGGCCGCCAAATGGCAGGTAATGGTAAATTTCCGAGAGTATTTCTGCTATGAAAAAACTTCTCACAAAAATAATTTTCCGTTCGGAGTCGGCGTATAATTACAGGTCCTTTAATTCGTTACTACACTAAGACGCAGACCACAATTTGTAGATGTAGTTTGGCCAAACAACAAGCTATATGATGTAAGCACTTAATTATTATTATTACTATATAAAAATAATGATAATGGTTACCCCGCAAAATAAAATAAAAAATATTTAAGAAGCGAATAATCAACTTCAAAAAAGATCGAACACCAAGTGGTGTTTTACATTTATTGATTCAATTCTATACCCAGTCAGGAAGGTGCTCGATGGAGGACAAAAGGGATATGAATTTAGGAGGCCATATTAGTGAAACTTTTACCGTTGAGAATTTTCACAATTTCAATTCGGTGTGCAAACTTTTATCGATCTATAGTAGTTTTCAAAACCTGCTAGTTTTTAGGTCCTCGTTTTTATTTACCAGTGACAATAGTTACTGGATTGTCGGTTCGAACAGTTCAAATTAAAACTCTTGTTTAAGGGCCCTTTATATTGAAAAAGCGGATGTGAATTTAATTTCACCTCAAATAAATGAGCTGCTTTAACCCTCCAAAAGATAATCCTGCTGTATGTTTTAATGTAAGTGAACGTAATACTGGAACAAATCTTGGGATATCTGGATCTTATAAAAATATTCCAAAATGCCAGAATTGACTTTCATTCATACATACATATGAACTAAATATGCAAAACCAAAAATGTTTATATTATATATGTAAATGCAATAATTTAAAACCACTTTTTTCAAGACAACTAATTGCGATTTCCTACAACAAACTGATTTATATAACATGGCGATGTCATGGGAAGCAGTCAATAACCCTACCTTGCATTTATTTGCAAATTTTTTGATCTGTAATTCAAATTCAACAAAAAATTAATTCAAATTCAAAAATTTGTTTAAAAGCAGTTTACAAAATATTAGTTTTTAAATATGCATTTTCATGCAACTGACTTATTTTTTTCGACCGGGTTTATATGTATATATGCACATATGCACATTTATTTGTAGGCTCCAAATTGCAAAATTATAAAATTTTGTGAATTATGAATTGAGTGGCAGGTTAGAGTGACATTAGCCTAAAATTCCACTCTTCATTCACATACTCGTTCACCAAGTGTACCACTCGTTAACCTATAGTGGAATTTAATTGCGAAATTTTGACATAAACTACTACAGTAAGTAAAAGAGAGAAACCCCATGCGAAAACAAATGCGAATGAATGAAACCAAAATGAGGCAGTGTGACCGATGCAGTCATTGCAATTCAACTGGCAAACCACTTAACAGGTCAGTATTTGCACCATAACTCTTTCCAATTATCCTAGAAGGATGAAGTGGAACGCAGGCCTGCAGGACGTTAGCATTTATACACTGGTTAATTCATTCAATTTCAAGTAAATTAGTCAAATGGATTGCATTTTTGAGCTAGCTAATGGCAAAAGTAAAAAAAATCTGTGAAAAATAATTTTGCATTGTTTTCGGGGCATACGAGTACGCAAAATACAAACATGCATATACCCCTATGGATACATCTTTGTTTTTTGCAAATAAATACCTCCTACCAAAGTGTACGCGCTTGATTTGACACTGTATGGTTGTGGCCACACACGGTGGCACGCTTGATTTGACACTGACGGCTGGCCCTTCATCAAGAGAACAAAGTGGTCATTATCATGGCAGCACTGAAAGGGATAAAAGCTAGAGCTAAAAATCAGCTGAAGACAGCAGGCAATGAGGAGCTGGGAGGACAAGCCAGTAAGTACTTCAGATACTATGAGCTTGGCAGTTGGCGCTGTTGATGGTCAATGCCTGCCAGCGATACCAATTGATTTTTTTCTTCTTCTGCGGTTGGTGGTGGTGGTCAAGTGGCGTTGCCTGAATTGCTTTCATTCGCTTTGTACTCTACTTAAAGTGGCATTTAAGCTTTAGCAGGAGTTGAAAAGTTTTTCACTTTGTTTTTCATTGAGTGGAAAAGTGTGCCAGCATTTATTCTGCTCGTCGCTTTACTTTTAATTTAAAGTGCCTCTTTTGATTTCAAAGTATTGAAAATTTTATTTTCAATTTCTTGCAATCAATCCACTCCACCCACAATCACCCCATATTCCATTGCCCATTTAATACGGCATCAAGTTTTTTTTTTCTCTTCCACTCTCAGCGGGTTAAACTTATAACTTGCCGTATGAAAAAAAACTTTTCCGGCTGCACTTTTTACTTTGCAACAGCTTCGTGCAACAAATCGCAATTGATTTGCAACAACTCATTCTCACTGATTTTGTTGTTGGCGCTATTTGTGTGCAATGAGTGCTGTAGCTACTTAATGGATTTTAATTATGCATAGATTTTTGCCAGAGCGGAAATGGCCACAAGAAATACATCGTTTGAGCCAATCTACTTTGGAGCGTTTTTGGCGTTGAGTATGTCTCGCAAGTGCGCCCAAGAAATCACTCGCCGCATTTTGTAAGTCAGCGCTCAAATATTTCTTACATATTTAAATAGCTAATGAAAAAGCTTCCGCCGTAAATATGTTTGCTGTGAGCAAAACTTTAGGGCGTAAAAACTTGATATAAATGCCTACAAACTTTCGTTTATTTTAGATTGTGGCTGTTTTTCCCCCAAGTCAAAATAGGGATAAAAAAAAACAAATGCGAACTTAAGAATGAAAAATCCTATAGATCCGGTAATCTAAATACTCCGTGAACTGTAATACCGAATATGTCTGCCAACAGAAATAAAATAAATAGTAAGATAAAAGTAACAAAAAATAATAATATCGATAATTTTAATCGATTTTGAACGTTTTAGCGGCATTATATTTTTGCGAATTTGACCAATCAGTAGTTGATATTTTTTATTTCAGAGCTCTTTTGTTTCTTGTGGCATTATATTTGCCAAGTTTGGTTGGAATACAATCCGGTTTCAGCTTGGCATATTTATTGTAAATTTTCACTGAGATGCCGAATACTTACAAAGAAAATATTT
The DNA here is from genome assembly GCA_951828415.1 of Anomoia purmunda. Classification (NCBI taxonomy): domain Eukaryota; kingdom Metazoa; phylum Arthropoda; class Insecta; order Diptera; family Tephritidae; genus Anomoia; species Anomoia purmunda. The sequence continues at coordinate 73,298,486 of OX639994.1, read as the reverse complement.
AGGTATTTAATTCTGTTACAAAGATATAGTGTAACAAATTCAAACTGTCGATTCAAAATTCCAAATGCATAAAATTGGGTTTTAAGCTATGAATAAATTTCTGAAACAAAGGGGGAAGTTACCAACGACAGTCGCATTCTATGCACCCCAAGTAATTTCGTTTGGGATAGTCAACAGCGCCCAGAACGACTATCTGAGGTCATTACTGATGAATAGGGACAAGAATATCGGCCCGATACGATACCATTCGATATCGATTTTTTTAAGCGGTACTTTTGTATTGAAATTTTTTGGAATCGAGTACTTTAACTCTAGTACCGTATCGAATTTGCAAAGAAAATTATTTACAAGAAAATACGAGCCCTAACCGAGAATAAAACTTAAGCAATATTTTATCCAAAATTTTTTTGTTGATACAGCATACAGGAGATTTTGAAAAATATGTCGCTAACATTTTTTGCGGTTAATGCTGGAATTTATAGATATGAAATCAGACAGAATGAAAAAAGTGTTAAAAGTGCTGCCAACTTTGCAATATTGCGGACTCAGAAGTGCAAAAACCAGTGAATAAAAAAAATCGAAGGATGCGACCTAATGCGTACTTGTGCAAAAACTTTCTAATTCACAAACAGATTATGTATTTTAAAAAATTGTAACACTTTAAATTTAGTGTCGATACTGTTGGTATCGAGCCTTTGAAATTTGATATTTATGGGTACCCGATACTTTTAAAACTATATTTTGAATGAGTACTAAATCGATACCTTGTGCCCGATATTGTGCCTCTATTGACGAACTCAGCAAATTTGTATAGGACAAAGTTGGTAGGCAGATGGTAAAAAAACTAAATAATTGGCAGTTAAAATTAGAATTTAAAAGCAATAGCAGAGTACCCCGCACTAACATATCTGTATTAATAAAGTCAGTGCAGGGTGGATTCTAAAACTTCCGGGAGAAGAGTTGTACGCAGTTTGTTCTTCTTTAAAAACCGAGAATTCGGTTGTCACTGGCGATGAAACCAGGGTTATCTTTTAGCATGATCCTCTGTCAAAAATGGAATCGTTATTTTGAGACAACCATACCATAACTTAAGCTTCATCCCCACGCCACCAACATCGGTGAGGAATAACGATTAAACTTCTTTGAAAAATTTTTTTCATGAAGCTTAAGTTATGGCATGGTTGCCCCTTTCAGGGACTTGCATGTCACCATGAACTATGAGCGAAGTTTCGCATGGGAATCTGTATATGACTCGAGCTTACATGGTTCCCTAAGTGGAGATTTGTACACCAACGATCACTCCTGCCTCTTGCTTCCCATTCTTCCACAATCAATCCCCTCGCCCCCTTATTCTGAATGTTATGCGATATCGTGCTTATTGTACTCGTAGTGCTTACAGCTACAGGGTTTAACAGTCCGGCTGTATTATAACGGCGGTCCCGATACCGGACCCCCTGAAATAAGCTGGCCTTTCAACGGTAAGTGGCGCTGTCGTGGTGCAACATCTTGATTCCTCTTCTGTTTCGTTAAGGTCACTACGCTGGCCTCGCCAAGCTAGTGGTCTTACGGCCAAGATGAAGCCAGACTTAAAAATAGAATTTACTCAATTCGGGGTAAGTACACGGAAGCGCAGACACCTAATAAAAAAACTTCGTCTACCCCAGACTGCACAGGCGTAAATGCGCCGCTTCATCTCCAGACGCGGCTGCTCCAGGCTGGAAGTAGGAGAATACGCTGTCCCGTAACTATGACTGTTATGGTAGGGCCTAGCACTATTAACGTTGCGAGGGTTGTTCTAGAAACAGCGGAGCTTTTTATCACTTTTTTTATTCCCTCAAACATCATGAGAGTACATTTCTTATTGCCGAAGTTAAGCTTAATGCTCGTTTCCGGCATTCAAGACACCTTAAACCTCTTTATTTACAATAGTGTAAAACCAAGTATGAATTAAATGCACCTTTCCGATGTTAGTATCAGCATTTCAACTATCTTTCCAGCACTTTTGATATTTCGAACTCTATTTTTACCACAAACAAGCTGTGCTGTCCTTTCTTCATAAATGATAAAAGACGGTACAATACGAGTAGTTTTGTATTTTGAGTATTATATTCAGCTGACGAAGTTTTTTTTCTGTAGTTTGGCGGCTTTAGCTCTTGACGCTTAATAAACTCCCGCCTGTCATGGTTCGGACTGCGCGCTCATGTCGGTAGGTTGGAAGGAGAGTAACCGTTAGGTTTGAAGTGACGTCAGCAGTTTTCATACATTTTGACGACAAAAATTCAAACTATTTTTTATAGTTATAGAAACATTGGCAAATCTCTGGGAAAATTACATTATTTTCGTATTATTCTGGAATTTCTGCGAAGGTGACGATATTTTTTTTTTAAATCTTTGACTTTTTATATAACTTCAGAGCACAAAGAAAAATCAAGTATCAAAATCTAATTGCATATAATACAATATTTATAATAATAAAAAGTACATTGTAGTAGGTACCTACATGAAACGCTCGAATTCCTCCGTAACGACTCGGCCGAATTCTATGAAATTTTGTATGTATATATTTGGTTGGTATGAGAAAAGGTCGTAGAGTATATTTTATGCTTGGGAGAGCGCAGCCGTCAGTTTGAAAAGTCAAATTTAATAACAAATATTCAAGTTATATGAAATATTGAAATATGGGAGTCAAGCGATTCGTCTCGAATGGAAGATACCTAACTAACTTTTATGGCAGAAACTGAAATTCGTTTTCTGGTTAAATAGGCAAAAGGAAACTAATAAAGAAATATTGGCAGAACAATGTCTGTCGGATTTTTCTAGTAAATAAATAAAAATAAGTTTTCTAACAAACCGAAAGTAAGATAATATAATTGATTGACCCAAATTACAGCACTTAGAGGGCGAGAGTTGGGGGAAGTGGTGATTATCTGTCGAAGAATATTGTTGAAGTCCTGTCACATTAGAAGGGATCCTGCTACAGTCCGGAGTGCAACGTACAAGTCTATAGATTTGTCCACTGTGTCCAGCTGGTCACCGGCCCTCAAATTGGTGTAGCATTGGTGATCTATTCCTCTTTCGATCAGGCAATCTCATTAAGTGGATTTGGTGTCAGCTTCTCTCCCGTTTCCATCTATTGAAAACTCTTCACCATGATTATGGGGACGTATAATAGGCATAGTACAGTCCAGAGTACCTACCATTAAATTATTGCCTAGCCATAAACTTTTCGCTTTCATCTAAGTATCATTACATGGAAAGTGAATCCATACTTTGGATACAAGTTTACAACAGACAACCATGATAGTTTTACGAAATGTAACACAAGTAACATTTACAAAATTTACATAACTGAAACTTAAAAAAAATATAACAACCATTTTTATCTCGAAAATAGGATCACTTACGCACATATACATCTCAAAACTATTTCCAGTTTCCTAAAAAGTTACTACAAGTCAATCGACATTCCATAGAATAAATCAATATTACGCTTTACAATTTTTTCGTTCACTACTTTTCTATTATTTTATTCTTTCCGAGCTCTTACATTTATTTTCATAAACGCAGCTGTATTTAATCACTACTCCCATTTTGTTTCCTACATAATAATTATAGTGGACCCGTTTTAATCTAACCGACTTGCAAAAGAACGCTCCAGTTCGGATAAAATTTACTTAAGCTTCAAAAGCAACCCTTTCATGAAACATGAGATTTATTTAGTGCTCTTTAAGAATGAAAAATAGGTGCTCTAATTTGAAGAATGCATCACTTACTACTTTATAGAACATTCGGCAAATTATCTACTAAACTAAGAAATATTACTTTTTAATTATACCAGCCATTATATGTAAAAGATCTAGTAGTAAAAACGAATACTTGGATCAAGTTTATATGTTGCTATGGGAAGTCTCATTGTCCTTTTTCTTTTCTTTTATAAACAACGTTCGGGATTTCCCTCAGGTTACGCCGAGGCCTGACAGGCAGAATATTGTCTTCTAAGGGTTGGAACACCACTGGGGCCGATTGAAGTAATTTCTTTGTTGATCCTGCAAGATAACACTTCGGTCTGGATGAATGGGTAACAGGTGAACCGTGGAGGCCTTCGCAGGAGGCAGACTGAATATCTCGAGCTGGACCCAAGGATACGCCTTCTTTTTTATCAGGTTGGGCTTTCCCGGAGGATTAAAGTATTTTCGGTGGTTTCAGAGGTTAAAGCATTTTCGGTGGATGGCTTTTCCTAAGAAATTTTGCCTATTTCTATGTAGCGTATCTAACCAAATAGGAGGGTGAGGCGAACTAACAAAGCGAGCTATTTCAATTATTTATGTATTGCAAAAGGCTAAACACCTTTTAATGAACAAGTCTCCAAATTTACCTAAACTACAATTGATAACAATCTTTATACTTTATGTAAATAAGTACAATGCATACATACATACACATGTACATATTATTACGGTGTGCCAGTCGGAGGTTATCATTATCTTTAATCGAATAAACAGCTTTAAATAAATTAAATGCCATCATTTCAGCGTCACCCTCGCTCGACACCGCTCTGCTTGACTCAAGTCTACATTTATTATTTTAAACACGTTTACCACAAGTGTTGTCAGAAAAGGGAATTTTCTAATTTTTTAAATATTTTCGGCATAAAACAGAAAATATGATAAATTACAAATTCGTAGTACAGCGAATGGCATATTGGGCAAATACTGATATTTTAAATAATAAACCAATCAATGAATGCAATTTATAATACACTTTAAAATAATGAGATTGCAATAATTATTTTAGAATTTTATGTAGTTGCAATTAATACCAAATTTCCTTGGATTTAATTATTAGATAAAGCCTGCATCCATCGGCTTCAGCAGCAAAAGAAAAAGGAAAGAGAAAAGTTAATTTCCAATCAAAAAAATTCTAGCCATTGAAGGTTTGTTTCGTAAAAACAAATTCATTTGAATATTTAGAATATACCAAAATGATGTAGAATGCTTTAAAATGAAAAATAATTCATATTTGCAATTTTTTTTTGCATTTCAAAGCATACAAAAAATTAACAAGTAATACAACTTTGAATTTGGATGGTTTATCGGACTATAACAGGATCAAAATTCATTACCTCTGGTTACGTCAACCGTGTTGTATCCAGTTTTATTTTATTTTAAAGGTTTGGTAGATTTCTGACAGGAGGACGCACATTCCATTTTCTTGTTTGAAGTCTCTTTTGTTTTAGCCTCTAAATTAATTTTTAGATAAAATATAAAATTCAACATGAAAAATTACATATTTAGGCTGAAAAAAATCGTCATCATTATAATTTTCGGGTGGTTTATGTCTTGTTTGATTTAGTGCATTTATGTGTGAATTTTACTAAATACTTCCATAATGGCTATGTACTATTTTTAAAAGTCAATTTATTGTCACATCGCAGGCCATTGCACCTTTAAATCTCCGCCCCATTTTTTGGAGCCATTTATATTAAAATTGATTTAAACTTACATGTTAAACATTCATTTAATTCATAATTTCACAATTCTAAAAAAATGGCGTGCAACTAAGTCTATGTGAAAAATTAAAGAATAGAGCTCATGGTAAATTTTGTAAATTTCTTTTTTCCAAGTAATCTTACATTGTAGATAAAAATGTAATAAATAGCGTATGTTTGTCGAATGATTGTATTTGAAATATGGTGAAGAAATGCAATAATATCCTAATTGTTTTATGCATTTGACGGATTTCTTTAATGTTCATTTAAATAAGTTTATGAATTTGTACGCGGTGTTTTAAAGTTAGCGTTTTTCAAGGAAAAATACTACACCTTGTTCAGTTTTATGTAGTTCAGAAACTTGCAATTTAAATTCAAAATTTAATTTCAAATTCAGAAAATTGTAATTGAACTACGGAAAACAACAATTTAAGTTCAAAATTTTTTGTAATTGTAAATTTCTGAATTGGAATTGAAAATTTCTCAATTTGAATTGTAACTTTCTGAATTTGAAATGAAAATTTCTGAATTTTAAATGGATATTTTCAATTTGAATGGTAACTTTATGAACTTGAATTGGAAATTCTGAATTTGAATTGGAATTTTCTAAATTTGAAGTGAAATTTCTGAATTTGAAATGGAAATTATGAACCTGAGTTGTAACTTTCAGAACTTGAATTGTAACTTTCTAAATTTGAATTTCTGAATTTTAATTGGAATCTTCTGAATTTGAAATGGAAATTCTGAACTTGAATTGTTATTTTCTGAATTTAAAAGGTGTAGATCTGACTGTTAGAAACATTGATATACATATACATATGTATATACAATATGTACCATATACATATGCTCATAAAGAGAGATAAAGGGAAAATTAAAAATTAAAAGGGGAAAACTCTTCAAACTGCAAGGGGAAGAGGCTTATAGAAAAAAGCAACACTGCGAGTATTTACCACATGCCAGACACGCTATCTGCTGCAACAATAGAACATGAAAAGATGATACGCGTGACATGTTACTTTAAAGTCTAAACATACAGATACAACGTATTTCCATACATATCGCCTACGATGAGGGGTGCTAGCTAATTTTCATTGCCCCATTGAGTCCAATGACAGTTATGGTGAATCCAGTATAACACCTTTGCCGCTTAACACGCACGATGCAGGTTTTAGGACTCAATAATTCTAAACAGATGCATTTCTCATAAGTAGTTATGCACTCATTGAATATAAAACAGACATTAGATAAGGAACATTAAGCTCAAATTGGTGTGTAGAGAAGACTCACACCCACACGCAAAACCCTCCATGCAAACTAATGCAGGTGTATGCATTTGAATACAGAAATTAATTGAAAACCTAAAATTAAGACATCATAAAAACAATGTTGAGTCACCGCTGAGCAGCTCAAACGTTAATTCATTGCTATATTTTAATATGCAGTGTCTTCTTTTTTATTATGACATTAGTGTCTACAACAAAGTAAAATAACATCAAAGAGTAAATAAAAAGAAACATCAAGAAAGAAACATTGCCAAGGGCAAGCACGGACAATTTTGTGGTATGTGCTATTACCATAATATACTTATAATATATACGAAGGCCCGTCAAGTGAAGGGATAGAACGAATATGCAGGCAACGCTTGACTGTTCGTGAAGCGATAGGCCGTTCTGTGTACATAGGTCAATTACACATATAGGCAAATTTTGAACTACAGCAATAAATATAATTGTTTTCACTGCAATAATTATTATAATTTTGTTTAAAAAATTTTGAAACGTTCAATTGGTAATTTTTAGTATAAGTAACTCAATTTGAGCTAAGTTTCTAAAATCGTTGCTAGCATTGCAATCTTTTATCACCAATTATGAAATTCAAAAATAACGCTTGAAGTATTTGCCGTTTAATATTGCCCTCAAATATAAATAATAATGATGACTGTGGCACCGCTAACCCTCTCTTGAAAATTTTGGCCGAATTCTACGTCCCAACAGATTCACCTGTATTATTTCTTTAACATGTTTAGTGTGTATTCTTTCTAACCTGCTCACCCACGTGTTTCCTCTCATTTCTCTCTACCGGTAAATCTGGTGTGACGTCACAGCAAAGTTACTCTCCGAATTTCAGATCAATCAGCGCAATCTTTTATTCTATTATTCTTGTATAGTCACAAATGAAGGAGCAAATAGTTTTACTCTCACTCTCAATGATATATAAGATAACCCAACAAACATCAAATAAATATTTCTCCAACCTTTGAAAAATTTATAGTTCTGAAGTAGATATCCGGCATCATTATCTACTTATTCTCTAGCATTTAAGAAATGTATAGTACTTAAGTTAAAATCAATCATATTTCTCCAGTTGATATCCTACATTTGATAGCAAATGGAGATGAAGTTGAAAATAGAAATTGTCTCCAAGATTGCATCAACAATGCGAACACCTGTTTATTGTGCAGCTATGGCAAATTGCAAGCAATTTTGAAAGTGAAATTGAAACCAAACGCGTGAATAAATGTGTCGTGTAAAATAGTACTATAATGAAATCGTAACTACTAAAGTAAAAATATCAGTTCCAAAAAAAAAAAAATTAAATAAAACATGAAGTGAATCAAATGGTAAATTTACAATCGGGATTCACCCATTCATTTTCAGTATTGCAATCATATGTTTGAGACCCTTTAGAGAATCGCATTTGAGTTAATGTTGAAAATGAACTTGTTTCTCCACTTGATCTTCCGGGCTGTCATAAAAGGGCTGATTTCACGTCCACAGGAACAAATAGCTTGCCAAACCGTATATATATATTTTTGGGAACTTTGACTTCATTTTTAATTCACAACTTTCAGGAGCATTTTGGCGTCTTGCAGCAGTACACAAATCTTGACCAGCAATATATTTGAAATTTTGAAAGCAGTAGGTTTCGTCGACCATAACAATGCTTTGTATTTTGCAATTTGTGATTCATATAGACTTTGCTTTGCATATCGATCTGGCGCTGTTTGAGCTTTGAAATTTCGCAATGAAGGTTACCACTCTACTTTTTGTACAAAAGGCTGCGATTTACGTACAGATTTTGCCAGGCTTTCTAGTAACTGCCAGTCCTTCTTTGTATCGATTCAAAACCCTGGAAACTGTCGAGTGGCGCAATTTAAAATTTTTAATAATTTTACGCGCACTTAAAGCCGGATTTGGTATAAACTCGTGCAAAATAATTTGTCTTGCTGCTAACTAGGTTGCTGATGGAATTGATGAAAATTACATTGAAATATAAAATCCTATTCCAAAATATGCCAGTATACGAGAACACCCCACGGGTTTGCTATATTTTCTTTTTAGCGAGTGGCTCACCTTCTTCAGTAATTTTGATGTAAAAATGTTAAACTTAGCTGGAGTAATTACTAAAACTAAGTATACAAAATTATATATTTATTTATTTTTTTATTTATTCAAATTAATTACAATTAAAATTATAATTAATTAAGCACTAGCGGCCAAGGCTTAAGATGTATACAAAGTAATTAAATTAATTTATTAATCTTTATTTTTTGGCAAAAATTAAATATTAGCTTAACATTTATCTCATTTGGGTAGGTATAAAACTTACCTTTTCAAACAAAGTATCAGCGAAAGAATAGTAAACGTCGACTGACAATGGGTGGCAACTACTTACTTTGCTACACTTCATTGTAAGAAAACAAATATGGGTTCAGGTGCAGCTTTACATATATTTTTTAGCGTGAGTTTTGTTGTTTTGGCATTGCTCGGATTGAACAACTTACCAATCCGTGTACAATGCTAAGGTTTTGTAAGACCTAGAGAATCCTCCTACACAAAGCTAAAAAGTTCAGCTATAATTAAAGAGGTCGGCGCCTAAAGAAGCTTGGAGGCTAAGGAGAGCGAGTACCCTATATTGAAAAAAATTTTACTGGAACATCTTCTTATTTTATTTTGAATTACTTTTAAAAACTATTAAAAAGTAAATAAGGCTGAAAACAAAAAGATAATTTATTTTATTGAATTGTGTCCAAAAATATGAAACTGTAAGAACAGATCTCCCTATTTTTAAATTAAAAATAATATAAAGTAAATTAATAGGGGTATCCTATCAGTTTTACTAGAGTCGTACTGAATTTACTAATTAGGAAACTTTTTAATTTTAAAAGAGCCCTTTATAATTCAATTTTTGGTTTTAACGTCTTAACATACTTACATACATATGTATATACATTCGGAATAATCTACTTTATATTGTTTTTAGTTTAATATTATAAATATTGCTCTATGGATTTTTGTTTTTTTGAAAATTAAATTTTTTGATTTGCATATTTGTTATTCCAGAAGTTTTCCATGAATAGAGTTATAATTGTTTTCTGAAATAAAAGTCGATAGTGATACTCTCTTTTTCTGCCGTTGTCTTTCCTGTGCATTTATATTAAATATGCCTGCTTAGCAATGAAGGTTCTTTCTAAACTTGTATTAAAGTTAAAGAAATGGCACGCGCCATACTACGCAAAATTTGACAACACCAATTTTTTTATTATAATATTTTAATTGTTCTTATATTATAAGCAAATATGTGTAATCTATATTATAATATGTAAAATCACATATACAAATATTATTTTTAGGACTAATTTATTAAATTGACAATATTAATTTTTGAGAACAAGGCCAGTATAAGGCTTACAAGCCGACTGTGGTCCATTGGCTATGTACTTGGAGTCAAGAAAGAATCTGATGACAGGATGTGGTGATATCAGACATCACAAAAAAAAATGTTGAGTCACCGCTGAGCAGCTCAAACGTTAATTCATTGCTATATTTTAATATGCAGTGTCTTCTTTTTCATTATGACATTAGTGTCTACAACAAAGTAAAATAACATCAAAGAGTAAATAAAAAGAAACATCAACAAAGAAACATTGCCAAGGGCAAGCACGGACAATTTTGTGGTATGTGCTATTACCATAATATACTTATAATATATACGAAGGCCCGTCAATACAGCAATAAATATAATTGTTTTCACTGCAATGATTATTATAATTTTGTTTAAAAAATTTTGAAACGTTTAATTGGTAATTTTTAGTTTAAGTAACTCAATTTAAGCTAAGTTTCTAAAATCGTTGCTAGCATTGCAATCTTTTATCACCAATTATGAAATTCAAAAATAACGTTTGAAGTATTTGCCGTTTAATATTACCCTCAAATATAAATAATAATGATGATTGTGGCACCGCTAACCCTCTCTTGGAAATTTTGACCGAAATCTACGTCACAACAGATTCACATGTATTCTTTCTTTAACATTTTTAGTGTGTATTCTTTCTAGCCTGCTCACCCACGTGTTTCCTCTCATTTCTCTCTGCCGGCAAATCTGGTGTGACTTCACAGCCAAGGTACTCTCCGAATTTCAGATCAATCAGCACAATCTTTTATTCCATAATTCTTGTATAGTTCGATATTTCGCTGAGCTCTTCTGATGCCATGCCACAAATGGAGGGGCAAATAGTTTTACTCTCACTCTCAATGATATTTAAGATAACCCAAGAAACATCAAAAAAATATTTCTCCAACCTTTGAAAAATTAATAGTTCTGAAGTAGATATCCGGCATCATTATCTAGTTATTCTCTAGCATTTAAGAAATTTATATTACTTAAGTTGAAATCAATCATATTTCTCCAGTTTATATCCTACATTTGGTAGCAAATGGAGATGAAGTTGAAAATAGAAATTGTCTCCAAGATTGCATCAACAATTCGAACACCTGTTTATTGTGCAGCTATGGCAACTTGCAAGCAATTTTGAAAGTGAAATTGAAGCCGAACGCGTGAATAAATGTGTCGTATAAAATACTAACATAATGAAATCGTAACTACTAAGTAAAAATATCAGTTAAAAAAAAAAATTAAATAAAACGTGTTTGAGACCCTTTCGAGAATTGCATTTGAGTTAATGTTGAAAATTAACTTGTCTCTCTACTTGATCTTCCAGGCTGTCATAAAAGGGCTGATTTCACGTCCACAGGAACAAATAGCTTGCCAAACCATATATATATTTTTTTTTGGGAACTTTGACTTCATTTTCAATTTACAACTCTCAGGAGCATTTTGGCGTCTTGCAGCAGTACACAAATCTTGACCAGCAATATATTTGAAATTTTGAAAGCAGTAGGTTTCGTCGACCATAACAATGCTTTGTATTTTGCAATTTGTGATTCATATAGACTTTGCTTTGCATATCGATCTGGCGCTGTTTGAGCTTTGAAATTTCGCAATGAAGGTTACCACTCTACTTTTTGCACAAAAGACTGCGATTTACGTACAGATTTTGCAATAGTACGCTATGAAATCTTTGGATTTTGCGAAAACACCTTGAGAATCTTGCGAGCACTGCTTTGATTGCTTTGACTATGCTCACTTCCACTGCCAGGCTTTCTAGTAACTGCCAGTCCTTCTTTGTATCGATTCAAAACTCTGGAAACTGTCGAGTGGCGCAATTTAAAATTTTTAACAATTTTACGCGCACTTAAAGCCGGATTTGGTATATAGCATTTTCATTTTAAATTAAACCTTTTTAAAACTAAATGAAACTATTTTCAAACTAAACGAACCCTTTTTCAAATTAAACGAAACTATTTTCATATTTAATGAAACTATTTTCAAATTAAACGAAACTATTTGCAAAATAAGTAAAACTCCTTTCAGAATAAATGAAACTTTATTCCAAAGAAATGAAACTTTATTCAACTTAAATTAAATCATTTCCAAATTAAATTAAACAATTTCTAAGTATATTCATTTAATTAAACAAACAATATGTTATAAAATATGAAATTAATGAAGGGCTTGGCCACTCGCCGCTTTCGGGATTTGGATGATCATGTCCATAACGTAATTCGAACAATCATTTTGATTAATTTGTGCGATACTTTCTTCAATTACGCTGACTATGTTATGCTCAGTAGTTAAATCACTTAGTAATGATCGGGCATAGGATTTTAACTTAGAGAATGCCTTCACGATCGGGTTAAGCATAGGAGAGTAAGCTGGTAAAAATTTTAATGTGCATCCGCTGTTTACCACCATATTCCGTATTTCTTGGGATTTATGAATTCTGGAATTATCCCTAACCAAAAATGAATTTTCTAACCCTGGGCTACTTTCAATTTTATCTAAGAACTCTCGAAGAAATACTTGGAAACGGGCTGAATTGACAGAGGAAAGCGAAATAATTTTTTGGTGAACAATGCCAGCATTATTCATTGCAGCAATTAGAGTTTAATTTAATTTGGAAATGGTTTAATTTTATTAGAATATAGTTGCATTTATTTTGAATAAATTTGCATTTAAGTTGAATAAAGTTTCATTTATTTTGAAAAAAAATTCGGTTATTCTGAAAATAGTTTTATTTATTTTGAAAATAGTTTCGTTTAATTTGAAAATAGTTTTATTTATTTTGAAAATAGTTTCGTTTAGTTTGAAAAAGGTTTAATTTAAAATGAAAATGCTATAAACTCGTGCAAAATAATTTGTCTTGCTGCTAACTAGGTTGCTGATGGAATTGATGAAAATTACATTGAAATATAAAATCCTATTCCAAAATATGCCAGTATACGAGAACACCCCACTGGTTTGCTATATTTTCTTTTTAGCGAGTGGCTCACCTTCTTCAGTAATTTTGATGTAAAAATGTTAAACTTAGCTGGAGTAATTACTAAAACTAAGTATACAAAATTATATATTTATTTATTTTTTTTATTTATTCAAATTAATTACAATTAAAATTATAATTAATTAAGGACTAGCGGCCAAGGCTTAAGATGTATACAAAATAATTAAATTAATTTATTAATCTGTATTTTTTTGCAAAAATTAAATATTAGCTTAACATTTATCTCATTTGGGGAGATATAAAACTTACCTTTTCAAACAAAGTATCAGCGAAAGAATAGTAAACGACGAGTGACAATGGGTGGCAACTACTTTGCTACACTTCATTGTAAGAAAACAAATATGGGTTCAGGTGCAGCTTTATATATATTTTTTAGCGTGAGTTTTGTTGTTATGTCATTGCTCGGATTGAACAACTTACCAATCCGTGTACAATGCTAGGGTTTTATAAGACCTAGAGAATCCTCCTACACAAGGCTAAAAAGTTCAGCTATAATTAAAGAGGTCGGCGCCTAAAGAAGCTTGGAGGCTAAGGAGAGCGAGTACCCTATATTGAAAAAAATTTAAATTTAAAGTTTATTAAAAAGTAAAATGGCTGAAAACAAAGAGATAACTTCTTGTTTATTAATTTTTATATAATTGTGTTCGAAAATATGCAACTGTAAGAAGAGATCTATTTATTTTTGAATTAAAAATCACATAACGTAAATTAATTAGGGTAATTTATAAAATTTTGCTTTTAACGTCTTATCATACATGCATACATATACATATATTGTGTGAATAATCTACTTTATATTGTTTTTAGTTTAATATTATGAATAGTGCTCTATGGATTTTTGTACCTACTTTTAAAATGAAAGTTTTTGATTTTCATATTTGTTGTCCCAGAAGTTTTCAATGAATAAAGTTATAATGGTTTTCAAAAATAAATAACGATAGTGACGCCTCTCCTTTTCTGTCGTTGTCTCAAAGTTGAAGAATTGGCACGTGCCATACTATGCATAATTTGGCAACAGCAATTTGTATATTATACTTTTTTAATTTTTCTTATATTATTAGCAATTACATATGTGCATATAATCTATATAATAACATATGAATTCTTAAACTTATAATGTAAAACTGGTATCATTAAATAAAAAACTGTTTAAAAAAGTTTATTGCCTGTTTTCAGGAAAATAATGTACTGCAAAAAATTTAGGTGACAATAATTTCAAATTGACATGTTCATCGGCTTATTAAAATTAAGAGAAGATGGTAATGAACACAAAATTCCTTTCTAAATTATATCGAAGGGGTGTTCATTTAGTACGTAAACTAGATTTTATTGAAAAAGTTTTCGTCTTATTTCTACAGGTCAACTTCTTAATTATATTAAGAGGTTTTCATCTTAGTTTTATAGGCTATATGGTAAGCCAATAAATACGAATGCTCCCGAGCCCGAGTTCTTTTCTTTTAACGAGTGATCGATGAGGCAAAGTTACCACGCATGGTTATCTGATTATCCAAGCAGTCTTTCCCTTGATTTAGCTATCGCTTCTTAAGGGTTGGTCATGCAGCTGTCCACTATTCAGCTCGCAGGCACTTTTGAAAGTCATCAGCCCATATGAAATGTTTATATTTAGTTGCATCCCACAACCCACAGTGTCTTTCTAATGGTGCCCACGGTCACCGACGTGTACGTATGCCGTGTCTGTTTGACGGGAGATACACAAAATTGAGCAAAACTTGTGCCCGTACGTATGTTTTGTAAACAAACTTTTCGTACATAAAACTGTGTTTGCTTGCATCAACACAATGTTGCCATTCATTTGTTTGCATACATACTTTTACACACATCCGCGTTGTCAATTACAATTTTTCATTGTATAATACTCCAAAGCCAAAAACCAACATATGTAAATAGTTCATTTATCTATAATTAACATTATTAAACATCGATTTTAAATTAATTTAATAAAAATTTAAATTTTTATAAGGTTATTTTGTTAATGATTTTAAAAAGTTCTGCTTGGCAACACTGTGCGGTGAGAGAGCACTCAGCTGACACGGCTTAACGGAAAAAATCTAAATTTCTCAGATTACACACGTACACGTCGCGCGTAACCGTCACACGTACACGTTGATGAGTTTTCATTTACATGGCGCTCTCATAAGTTTGATCGTGTCAGCTGACACGTAACGTACGTTTGCGTCGGTGACTGTGGGCACCATTACTTTGGCATTGTAGCGACGATATATACCACACTTTCTGTTTCGATTTATTAACAAAATAAATTTTTTATTTATATTTGACACAAATATCCTCGAAAACTTCGAATTTTATCCCTATGGAACTGAATGACTGATGTGCACTTACGTTGTTCGGTTCTGCATTTCTCAAGACATAGTGATCTAATTCTAATAAGTAGTTTTTTATTGGTTTTTACTTTCTACGTGGTCATGATGTGTTTTCGAACGATTTCGACGTTTCCATCCACATTGTGATATTTCGATCAGAACGCATTTAGTTTGTTAGTTTTGTAATGAGGAATTTTAAAATCCATTGTCAAGTCATATATATATATATTAGATAAACTACTATCTAAGAAAAAATCACGGCAGTTCCAACTTTAACCTATTTCTGAAAATAAATCCATTTTGAGTGTACTAATAAACAATAGCATGTTGCTATTATGCTTTTTTATCACACAGCATCTTTCTTCTCTCACAAAGAATCTGGAGGTTATATTTACTATTATTTGTGGTCTGCTTTTGGTCGAAAAATTTACGAATTAAAAAGAAGTTATATAAATAAAAGAATATAAAATCATATAAACAGTAAAAAGTTTATGAAATAGTTTTGATAAGTACAAATTAGTTATGTAAATAAATCAAAAAAGAAATTAGTAATTTTTTAACGTACTTCCCGATCGAACAAAATCTGTAACGTTGCAGAAACATTTGGTTTTACGTTACAATTCTAATTTAGTTATCTAAGGATTATCGAATAGTTAAAAAATTATAACAGACTAAATATAATTGAAATAATAATAAACTTACTGAGTCGAAATATAAGTACAAACCGTGTACTAAAATTGGTAGAATTTCATAAAGAAGTTTCGGAGATATAACTATGTATTTGCTCTAATATTACTACTGAAATATTTTTGTTTGTTTTTGCTCTATTATTACTTTTGTAATATTTCATAGTTACCTTTATGAGAAGTGGACGTGGTTTCTGTACTATTTCTATAATTTTCGAAACTATAATTTATGACTTAAGGTGCAATCAATTTGGTAGAGGTTGGTAGTTTCGTGCCTATTTGATGTACAGTAGTGGATGTTTCGGTTCAAAAAAATTTAACTGAGTGTTTCTTTCTGCAATCCAATCCTGTATAATTATATTGAGCAAATTCTGTTTTATAGTTTTTTATAAATATCGCATTCTTTTATCTCTGGTGAGGCAATGTGTGTAATAAGTATCGTTCAGATATTTCAATATTTACTCGAATTATCTGATATACGGGCACGGACACACGAACAAACAGGCATGGCTAAGTCGATTTTTCTTTTTATTCTGAAGATTTTGGTATACACATATGTACATGTTGTTTTCGCTGTTACAAACAATCGGCCCTGGCGATATCCTGTGATAGAATATAGGAAATTAAATTTGCAATATTTTTGTATCTTAATTTTATTTGAGAAATCTGAAGACAGCTGGATTACTTTGTATGAATAGATCTTTCTTATCTCAACTTTGTAAGGTAACATCTAATGTCAAAATGTATAATTTTAGCCAGGCAACATTGTTTCCGAGTTTCCCTTTCGTAAGTGGTAAGGCTTTAACAACTGAGGATACATATCACAATGTTCTGCTGGGAATTTAAGAATAATAAGACTAAACTCAGAGTGTATAAGAAATTTAGAAAATTTGCATTTACACATTTTTCCGGCTCAACTCCGCTCGTTGAGCACACAAATTACAGAAGTGGAACAAATGATGCTCACCAAAAGAATCATCATTGCCGCAAGGAGACCAACCATTGCCAACAAAGCGTTGTCCAAGCGGTAGTCAAGCGAGGTGACCAAATGATATCAGTTGTGCGGCTAGGTGTATTGCAGAGAACGGCGGCGGCAAGCTCTTCATTTGTGGCAAGCTCTTTGCTGTCGCTGAAGCAATTTGTGCTCGACTCAACTGCGGCGAGTTGGCTCTACATCTCGGCACCTCTGTATATTAACAACAACGCGAAAAACAACGGCCAACAATTTCAATTTCATGGTTAATTGTTTTTCAAGCGCGTACCGCAGCAGCCTGGCCACAGCGAATTTAAATGAAGTAAAAATAAAGTAAACGAAAAATAACAGACGTAGTACATTTAAGGGGAATAAAAACTGGCATATATAAAGAAAAAATTAAAGAACAACAATGCATTTGGGGGAAATAAAAATTTGGGGGAGCAGCGTAACAAAAACTCTATGTACCTCTGCATATGTTTTGTGGGTTCCGTGACTTTGGCCAGAGGCCATCCATGTTAAGCTTGATGATATTGTGGCACTGGATATCTGAGTATAAACAAATATTATATTAGTGCTTATGTAGCATGCAACAACAGTCCGTTAGAGGATTGCATAGCATGAAAGGTGCGCTTAACGAGAAAGCCAACAAGTCCAAGGGTGGGACAACAGGTGGATATTAAGGATATATTATAAGTATTATTAAAAATTATGATTATTTTTTTCCTACGACCAGTCAATGAATCGATTAATTTTTTGGTTAATGTCCCTTCACTTGGGTTTTAATATTTAACACTTTTTCATGCCTCATATCCGTTTTCTTCGACACGCTTTCCGCTTTTACTCCTTTGCCTCTTTCGACTGCCACAAAGTTGTGGCTTCTCTAAACAAAGCAGCCAACAAGCAACATCAACATTGAAAAAATAGCAAGGAAAGAAGCGGCGCAACCAAACCCCGTTATCGAGCCTAAAATGCCGGTAAAGTAACGCATGGCATACGTTTACCTTGAAATTTACACCACCCGGCAAATGTTAAAAAAAATAAATGAAATATGTGGAAGGTAAAGAAAAGCGGGCGGAAGTGAGCGTGGCGTGACAACACTACGCTCATACCAATCACATTCAGCACCTTATCACTTCCCACTTGACTCCGGGCGCAAACAATGTTTTAGAAAATGTGGAGCGTCGCGTACTCAACGCCTTGGCCGTGTTGCACGTGATGTGTTAACCCAAGTAGCTGTATGCAAACATCTACACATCCTTAGCTCCATAGCAGAACATCAAGTTAAAGTCAAGTCAAGTCACTAATGTGGAAAATTTTCCAAATTTTTTACGAGGAACTTGGAATGGTTGTTGGCCTTAACGACGACATGGTAAGCCTAGTCTGAACAGAATTCTACCCTAACCGCGCATTTTCACACCTTTCCACTAAGATACATAGATAGATATATCTGTACATTCATACTATACATACTTACATATATCCGTAGGTATGCTCTACATATGTTTAGCGCAATACCCCTGTCGGAATACCCATTTGAAGCAAACAGGTTACTTTCTATTTAAATAAACTAAATTTTATGTTAACGGATTGAGCTGTGGTATTGAATGGAATGATATTGGCACCATTCTCAGAAATCATCCATAAATAATTTGGGGCAAGTACCATCACATTAAATATTAATCCTGCTCTCTCGAACAAAATATAGTGCGCATAATTAGTAGAATTTTTTTTTCTGGTGTTGAATTAAAAATAAAATTGAGCAAAATCTTTAAACCTTATGCTAAATATAATTATTAACTCATTACAAATGTCGTACTTGATAAAAATTCCTTTAATTATCATTCCTACTGCAATTCAATAAAGTCATAACAATTTTTGCGAGTTGCTCCGTTGACGGAACATGATACATGTATTGCCCACGACCCAGCACAGATAGGTTGGTATTGAAAATAGGGTAATAACCACGGTCACTGAAACTGATACTTTAGTCAAGGGTGTTCGCGCTTCATTCGGTGTGTCTAGGGTTCGACTACTGACCGGTAATAGAAATGCTTTTTCTGATAGCGGTCGCCTTAAAAAATCTTCTCACTAAAATCATTTGGCTCTCGAAGTGGGCGTAGAAATGTATGCAAAGATGACATGATAAGAAACTCTCTCAATTTCAGCTGAGAGCGAGGGAGCCAAATGAATCTCTTGACGAACAGCTGGCGAGTAAAATGGCGAGATTCCAGACACGAACCCGCGAATAATAACTGTCAAAATCTGTGCGTTAAAGATTTTTATGGTGGGTGATGTGCGGTTTTAGCAAAATTTCAAAATTTTATGTTTAATCGTCAATTTTTAATACAAAATTACCAAAACTAAGTACATTATTTATAATTGTTCTTCCATTCGAAGCAATTTGTGAGGAATTCAATCTTTTATTTCGGTAACGCGCCTAATTTCCATATCAACGGCAGAGTGGAATGTGCAAAATATCCAATAATAGTTTCAAAAATCCCCTGTGTTTATTTTATTCTAGTGGCACTAGTGAAAACTGTTATAAAAAATTCAACTTTTGTCAGCCCTCTCACGAAACGAAGAGTTTCGCATCTAGTCATATTTGTTGTAAGTCCCTAAATTTGTGTTACAACATCAAGACGCATATCACAATTTGTAGGAGAAGTTAGATTATTATTATCTTCTCCTACAAATTGTGATATGCGTCTTGATGTTGTAACACAAATTTAGGGGCTTACAACAAATATTTGGATTTTTTATAACATTTTCCAATATTTTCCACTTGGTCAAAAACATATGCGTGGGCATTTATTGAGGAATTGGGGCGATTTTACCAATTCAGTAAAACAAGCAAAACTTATAAAATTTCAACAGATAGGTACTCATTCCTTTAGTGTTGTTATTTTTCAGAGTTACTGACAAAATGGTTTCTAATTTTCAGAGCTGTCTTTAAGTTAGTTTTGAGTGTTGATTGCATGGTTTTGTTGCCAGCTCAAACCACAAGTTCAGGGGACTCTCTCAGCAGACAAATGAGAGAGTTTCGTATCCTATCATTTTTGGTTCGCGCAAATATTGAGCTACATATATGCTGTAAGTACCAAATTATTACATTATTACATGTTATTACTATGAGTAGTATGAGTGGGAGAAGAAAATCCAAGAAATCGATTTTGAAAATGATAGAAAGCGAACAAACATTACGCCGACCCTATAATCGGTATAATGTCTACGAAACTACTTTATCTAGGTCTACCAAATTTGGCGCACCTTTGCATTTCAATGCATTAAGCAGAATCTTGGAGATTACTGAAAACCGAAAACCGCGCCCACCTTTCATATCTTAGTAGTAATTTACGAAAAATCATGACAAAATCATGCAGGAAATTCATCCAAATTTGGCACGGAGAATTTCATTTGAGAGGAAAATGCGCAACAATTTAAATTTTGGAAAATGTGCGTGATACGTTGTTTTTATAGAAATAAATAATAGTAGTTTGAAGAGTATTATATTTTTATTGAATACAAAAAGTTCTTCTTATTTTTAATAAAAATACGTGCGAGGTATTTAAAGTTCGTTGCAACCATTATTAGACTTTTCTTTAGATGTTTTCTTTTCGGTTTTCTAACTTCCATATTCAACACGTGCGACATGAGTTCCAAGGTAGTTTGAGAAAAAATGCGATGTCCACAATTTTTTTTGCTGATTTCACAGTTTTGGCAATTTTCACATATACAAAAATTGTGATCCTTCGCCCAATTTCAAGCAGCCTTCAGTGAAGGAGTTCATTTCGGTGCTCTCGTATTATTGAGAACTCTCAATACCTAATAGAAATGGTGGATACCGATCCGTCGTATATTATCGAATGATTGGAGAGTTGTACGCACAAATATTAAAAAATTATTGTGATTTTTAGTTTACATCAAATGGTTTTTTGTTTGGCAATTCACATTAATTTACACGTTTTAAATATGTATAATGAAACTTCTTCGGTATCCAATGATTTCCGTTGTTTTATATTAATTTTTGAATAGTATGAAAAAGGAAGTTGTGTGTAGTGTGAAGCAATGGCACTGTGCAAATTAAATCAGAAAATACATTTTTTAAACTATAATTAAGGGGTGCAATATTTTACTATTTGTAACTGCAGACAGTTTCGAAAGAAATTCCCTAAATGGCTTGCTTTAGCTACTTGATAATATCAGCTCGCCTTAACATGGATTGAATTTTCGGCAAGGTATTGAAAACGTTTGTTATTTTATAATTGAGGCGAATAATACCAACACGCACACGTGGAACTTCCCCGTAGAGCAAAGTCAGAATAGTTAACTTATGTTATGGTCCATTAACTGGTATTTAATGGAGGTAGGTAGGTGGGTAGGCGAATTGCATTGGTACGTTGCTGATGCGGGGGATGACTAATTTGCAAACTGATAGGATGCTGATACCAAGATTGGAAATTTATATTCTTATTTCTTTCTACAACACTATGTTAAAAATACTAGTCACTTACATGAAAAAAGATAGAAGTCGATGGAGTTGAGCTGCGTAATGAATTGGTGGTGAGCTAATTTAGAACTAGTAAATTTGACTGTAGGGTTTTACTATACTACAAATAAATAGATAGATATAAGTATAATCTGTTGTATAACGAAGTATAAGAGTAATCCCATATAATATACGAACACCAGAATATTCGATCTCATGAAAGGCTATTTCCAATTTTGTATACCGGTGATGGTGGCAAGTACTTTCGACCAGCCCTCGTAAAAACGCTTGTCTTTGAATGATAATGATTTTGAAAACAATCAAAAGATTTAAGATGCCAATTTGGGTTAGCAATGGCAACCAAGTGAGTAAGGTGGAGTCTCGGAAAGCTTGGAGCCTACTGGAAATCGACGATAAATATTATGTGTCTGCAACTGAGTGATATGACATCAGAATTATCGCTGGATTGAAGCTGATTTGGCATTTTAAACAAGTTGGCAGAAAGGATTCAAAATATTTCAGCGGAAAAATTGTTGGGAGAATAATGAAAGTAAAATATCTACAAAAATGTGAAATCAATTTGAATGTTAGGTGTTATTAAGTTAGAGTCGAGAGACGCACACAAGCACGACTAAACAGTGCAAATATTAAACGCATTGCAAGACAATTTGGAGGGCTTCACAAAGGGTAAGTATCCTTTTTGGCATCAAAGCTAATGCAACTTGAAGTGAATGTATTTTTTATGTATGTATGGATATGGGTTTTTTTCCAGCTTCATGTAGCAAATGTCAGTGACGTCGCAAAGTTTTCCTGATTTTCCTTTGTTCGCACAAAAACAATAAAAATTTACATAATACGCCCACAATCTTACTCGTGTCAAAGCATTATAGTTACACACACACAAACACACACACACACACACACACTGTACATACTACTGTTATTTGCGCGAATATAGGATTTCGTTTTTTGTTTTTGTTGTACCAAAATATGATAATGATTCCAAATGTGGCAACAGCTGTTACAGACAATCTCTCACCTGGCAATGAGCGTTCTCGAAACTACATCTTATAAGCTTCCCAATCTCACAAATATCGTTCACAGGTTCTAAGAATTTCTAAGGATATGGCGTGCAGATGTATTCGAGTGTTTGCTTGCTTTTGTTGGCATGGGGCTTATTGGCGCTCAACGCGCGTCTCTTAACGATGATTTATGCTAAGCCGAACGAAGTAATGTTCGTTTCATTTTCTTTTTTTTTTATAATAATTTTTTATTTTATTTTGTCAAGCGTAATGGTAGTGAGTATGAAAAATGCATGGTAATGCAAGCTGTGTGAATATTGTATGCGATATTTGGCTATTATTAGCATATGAAATCAGCAAATTTATGGCCGTAGACTCGGGTAAAAATATAGACTGTTCAAATGAATTTTTATACATTTTTTTAGCTCAATAGTATAGAGTTTTGATAATAAATCAGCCTTATTAAATGTAAAAGTTTGAAATAGGCGTCTGAATTTCTCAAATCAGCATACAAAAATTATTCGTCTCACATTTTGATTTTTTGTATCACAATCGATACCTATGTATATCAGAAATGAGACTTCTAATTTTTTTTTGCAAAAGTTATTTGCAGAAAAAGTTTAAGATACATTTTTTTAATACATTATTATTCGACAGTATAACTAAATTCAACGGAAGCTATCACAAATGAAAGTTGACTAACTAAATTTCAACAAGTACTCACGTAAAATTTTTAGAAAAATATTTTGATAGTTTTTTGGTATATAGGCACACTGAAATCCTGAAAACTGAACTCCGAATAGCCATAGCCGAATAGCCATAGCGTTAAGTTATTGTATTTATTAGTTTACTAAAAATACAATTGTTAATAAAAATAAAAAAAATACAATGATTTCTTAGTTCGTTGTATGTTTTTCATTTATTTTCCTCTATTTAGCAGGAAGTAATAAAATGTTTCTCAGTTCGCCAATAAATTATTTTGAGTGATAGCAAAAATTTAAAATTACGTCACCATGCCGCAGCCCAATCGCTGATGTGTTCCATTATTAAAGGAAAAGCACAACCATGTTAGTTCTGGAATAATATTAGTGGGTGATAACTGGGGTGTTGACTATTCAAAATTATTCAGAACAAAAAAAGTTACGGAATCAAACAAAACCCGAAAATATGCACAATCTACAAAAAAGTTATTAAAAGTATTTTTCGCAGGTGGTGAAAAAGCTGATGGTATTATAAAATAGCTTAAGTATAATATAGTATATATTTTTTCAAATATAGAATGACATTTTTTCGTCTAAAATATGGAATCAATCCCGCCAGGTTCAGAAGACGTCTCTGCACATAACCCAGTAGTGATTGAAATGAAAACTGATCTATTAAAAAGCACCAACAGAAAAGAAAAAGTACATTTCATGTCTGGCAAAAAATATTACCACTCTACAGGGATTAATGGATTACACCACCTTAGAAGCTCGAAATCGATGCCAAAATTAAATTTTTTTGCAGAGAAAGTATACACCGTGAGGGAAATCTTTTAACATGGTTTAATTTACATACAATTAAGTTGCTTAGAAAATTTTTACAGGACTTTACATCAATAATTTTAGTTGAGATGGCACTGTGGATATTGTCTCTCTCGTAGATGTAGCATACCAGGGGCGGATCCAGCAGGGGGATTTGGGGGACATTTGTATTTGAAATAAATCGAATTCAGAAATTTGCTTTGTAATCATTCAGGAATAAGCCATATAAAAATGTCACTATAATGCAAATTGTTATTTTAGTTGCATTTTTTAGTGTCATTTAGTACCAAAATTGTTTTGTAGGAAACATGTTTCTCGGAAGTAGGGGGCAAAAGGGTATTGTGGATACAGCGGCTATTGTGGACCAACTATTTAAAAGAGCGAGTATCATTTGAAATTTTGATTCTAGCCAAAATGAGATCTCTGAAAGAAAAATAATAAATTTATCTAGAATTGCAGTCAAACAATGTGTTTGAAAAGATTTTACAGTATGCATTGGATTTTGATCCCCTTCGATGTAAGGATGTGTACTTAGTTAATTTTTCAACTAATGTGGAACGTACATTTTCTGTCGAGTTTTATAATCGTATATTAAACGTTTTTGTGCTAAAAAGTTATTTATTGGCCCCCCTAAGAATCGTTTCTGTATCCGCCCCTGAGTATACCTGGTACAGAGTGTAGCTGCCAAAATCTCCGACTGCAGCAATCGAACTTTTGTCTTCAATAAAAATGCACTGGCATGATCCATCACAGGAATTTGCTTTTGTTACGAGTTGACAATTATATGAAGGAAAAATGGTTTTTACCCATGCTGTTCATTCGATTAATTGTTATAAAAAAAAAAACAGAAAACTATGCGAGCATTTGAGTGTAAAAATCTTCGGAGTCGGTTGAAATTTGTATGAGATATGTCCTCTACCGTTTTTAAAAACCGTGTTTCGAGAGAAACAAAGTTAGTTTATTGCGCCGTCTGCAATATACCGTTATCAATTTGGCACGCGCTTTTCGTTTTGCCATTTTATTCAGTTTTTGTGTCAACTGTGATCAGTGACACAAGTGATTCGTAAATTTTCCTGCGGAAACTTATGAATTAATTATAATGCTCGTTGGCAATTCTAAAATTCATAAAAATTCCTTTAATTTTGGTAAGTTATTAAAAGCATTTAAATTTATTTAAAATATATTAGATTTAGATTTTCTTTATTTACTTATTTTGGGACGAATATGTGGGACATTAATATCTCATTAGAGTGCTGTGGGTCATATAGCCTGCAATTATTTATTTTCGTCGTGTTTATAGGCATTAAAAAAATTGGCGAATGTAAGTGACGATGAAATAATTCCGGTAAATCTGGAAGAGGAATAATAGCTCATTGTCAAGTGATTTTAGTAGTGGTATCGACGATGTTTACAGTTCTTCGAGAACCGATAGTGGCTCTGAAACTGACTCAGATCATTCAGAATGTTGTCAATCCGTTGGCACCAGACCAACGGCCAACTCGAAATAATAAATTCACGTGGTGAAAACAGTCCTCAAATTATTATTTGGAATTCACCAAGTAAACCAAGAGAATCGCTTACTAACTGCCGCCAATGTAAAATCCCCTAAACTTTTTTATGCCTTGCATCACTTTACGATACTTTACGGAAATTATTTCCAAAAAGCTAGCCCCAATACATTGCACATTGCACAAACGAATTGCTTGATATACTACGCTTTTTACTTATAATGTCAAGATACGTGGCGAGATGTTATGACCCTAAGTAATCGCCTGATAACTGGACCGTAGTACGTACTCTCAAGGATGGCAGATATTGCGTGTCTAGATAAAATGAAAACGTATCGGTCTATCATGGGCGGTGTTTATTTAGCCGACCAAATGGCTAGAATATAAGACGTCGATGGCAGGTCAAACAAATGGTGGAAGATATTTTTTATCGCGCTCTGATGATGTGTGCAGTGAATGGATGCGTGGGTTATACATTCGGGGTTGCGTCACAAAAAAATGGATTTCCTTGACTTACTAGTCCAACTCACTGAGTCCCTTCCCTGTCGGGAAAAAGCAGACAGTCTGAAAAATTAACCAATTTTAAAGTAGTTGGAAATCAACTGCTTTGAAGCAAATGCAGCGTGCGAATCTTTAGTTCTTCATTTATTTAACTCAGCGTAATAAAAAATAATTTAAAAAAAGTTCTAGTGACGAGAAATTTGGAAGTTAATTAATTTTTTTTAGCTAAGAATCTTTTCAAAAAATTAAAACCGCATATTCCTTAATAAATCAATCGACGAATACAATCAATCCAAAAAATATAATTCATATTTACGTCTTTAGGTATATGTCTTGCTCATTGTGATAACTTGGGTATTGAGGAGGAGTTTACTTTAGATAAGATTAAATACAAGTTTGTTGCTTTCCTGGAGGAAAATTACTTCATGTTAATACCACTGCTCCATTGCCTGGTTTGAATATGAACTTTTCTAAAATCACTGTATATAAACTTTATTAATTAATTATTTGTAAATATATAAAAAAATAATAGATAAAATGTATAAAAAGAAGCTAAAGGTGAATGAAGAAACGAGGATCCCGAGGAAATACTTCGTAAGGCGATTCAGGCTGTAAAAAACAACACTTTTACGAAGAGTGTATGAAAAAAAAACTACACTAAATTAGCATAAATAAAAATGATGTCTACGTTAGGTTAAGTTTCTTTGAACAATGAACTGAATTCATATTTTATTTAAAACAAAAAAATACAATATATAAATAAATTTTATATATAAAACTATAAAATAAGCTTATTTTTAAAAAGTTGGAAAAAGGCAGGTATAAATAAAAGTAGTTGGAAACAAATAGATTTTAAAATAGTTGGAAACAAAGCAATTTTAAAATAGCTGGAACTAAACACATTCTATTGCAGTTGGAAAAAAAGTAATTTTGATATTCTTTCAGCCAAATATATTTGAAAGTAGTTGAAATCAAATGCAGAGTCGGATAATTGACTTGCTCCTAGGACATCGCCATGTTAATAAAGTTAGTTGATTACAAGAAAAAAGAACGAATTTAAACTACTTGTAGTTGGAAAAAAAGTACTTTTTAAATTGCTTTTAAAGTACTTTGATTTCCGACAGGGTTATTACACAGGGTAGAGAAACTGCTGACTACAAAAGATCTCGCCGACTAGGGAGACAATCCAGCAAACTCGAACAAATGAAAAATGTTGCCGATCATTTGCCTATCCAAGGACCTACAATGTGTCGATGTGCTTTGTGTGCCCAAAGGAAAAATGAGATAAGAACTGAAACTATTTGCAGATTCTGTAACTTGGCTTTTTGTAAAAACCATTTTGCTTCTACTCATTCATAAAATGGTTTTGTCCGAAATACTTGGAATTATTATCTAATCTTTATTTTTATGCTTTAGCGCTTTAATGTACTTAATGCAATATTTTTTGTTTGTCTTTATTTTAAATGCATTGAATAAAAAAACAGCACAAAATGCAATTCACACTGGCTACAGCAGTTTTCTAGGATATGTAGGAAAACCTCGGTTGTGACCAATGTGTCCCACTATAAAGCCCTATTAGGACATTTATGTCCCAGCTCCAAATACCGTCATGAAGAAGATAGAAGAAAACGTTGGGGAGCCTAGTTCGACTGCATAAATTTAAAAATCTTCTTTTATTTTCATACTGAAAAAGTTGGTTCGCAAGGGTTAACCATTAAAATTATCAATTATTTCATATTTTCCGTAATCTCGAGACTAATAATAGTTTTACACATGTATATATACATAACATCATATAAAATAAATAAATATATACATTTTAGAAGCATTTAAAAATCAATATATATCCAGTTGTGTCAAAAAAGAACTCTCAATGGACATTATTAATGACATTTTTTAAACGCAAAAATTGCTTGCGGAATTAAGCACTATATTCTTTATTATCGCTCCAAATTTAATTTAATTTTATGCGCCTAATTTTTTTAAAAATATTTTAATGTGAATCTCGCAATTTATTAGCAAAAACACATTCACTCTCTTTATCCCTTCAATTTTAAAAACCCACTGATTCTGGCAATTTTTTCGCGTATTTGAGTCTGGTAGCCCGCCTTTTCCGCTAGTCAGCTGTTCATCTGCCCATGATTCGGTTTTGTTGCCAGCCTAAGCCGCAAAATTATGGGACCTTCTGATTGGTCAGCCCATAGAGTTTCAAATCTTATTATCTTTGGCTACGGCTCGGTGGAGAGATGAACGGCGGTGACCTTCCACGCACGAATACAGAAAATATATATTCAATAATTTCCTCTCACCTTAAAATGTGTCAAATTGTAGTTAATCCAATATCTCGAAGAAAAAACACATGACCAAAAAATAGTAGCACCACCCTAGAGAGAGCACATGTTAAAATAAAATATATAGTAAATATACTTAGATCTGATTCCTACGATGGTTCTAGAATACTAGATCAATTACCTATTTATTCCACTTTAAGTCATTATTAAACACTGTCTGCATTTCTAACTGTATTCGTGTTGTTTAATTTCATAATCCAGTTGGTCAAGAAAAAATAGAAACAAATGGTGTTAACGGATATAAAATTTATTTTTATCATTAAAATCATTATTGTTACTAATAATTAATAAAAAACCCTCAATTTTTGATAAGCTCGGTTACTCCTTCAGGCATAGAGTCCAGTAGTTTGCGACATTTATCAACTTGAATTTTATACCACGTATCCTGCACAATTTTCCACAATTCAGCTGAATTTGAAGGTAAATGTTTTCCTACTTCTACTTGTCGGTCTTGTCATAAGTTCTTAATCGAATTTAATTCCGGTGATTGAGATCCAAACGATAATTTGTTTTCCAAGTGAAACCAATCTTTCGTATATTTGGCGGTATGTTTAGGATCGTTATCCTGCTGAAAACGCCACTTTAAGGCATGTTTTCCTCGGCAGTGTTAGATGAAATATCCACATAACTTTCCTTCGTCATTATCCCATCGACACTAAACATTGGATAGCTTCGTATATCCTGGATTGTAAGCTTCGTCTGGAGGACGGCGAACAAACTTTTTGCCAACCATCCCAGACGTCAGCTGATGTCTCGAACATGAAAAAAATTTATACTTTCAATGATTTCCTCTCAGATAAAAATTTACCTGATGATAGTTCATATGCGAAATTATGGCTCGCTTTCGATAACTGCAGGAGTGTGACTGAACTAGAGATTATACTAATACCATCGCGCAGTTAATTCGATTGATCGGAATTGGGAAAATTCTGTAGAACGGTTGATGGAAAATCCACTTTTTCCGGTATTGTTCCGGAGACGAGATCAACTTATCTAAGTTTGAACTAAATTAT
This sequence comes from Anomoia purmunda, assembly GCA_951828415.1. NCBI lineage: Eukaryota > Metazoa > Arthropoda > Insecta > Diptera > Tephritidae > Anomoia > Anomoia purmunda. The sequence continues at coordinate 73,268,906 of OX639994.1, read as the reverse complement.
TTTCGTTAATATTGTAGAAATTCGGTTTAAGACTCAGCTTCATTGTATACTTTAAGAATACGACGGACTCTGATAAGGTCATCTTCTGAACTCGACTCAAATAATTTTTTTGCAACAAACCCCTACTGATCCATTGACCTTTTCTTCGTCGTTTATTCCCGGAAATACTTTCAGTGTACTTTAAAT